>OX387230.1:4800000-5400000 GCA_947561695.1 Tyria jacobaeae | reverse complement strand
TCCTCTAAAGCGTTCGAAATATACTTAATACCAACAAAAATACTTCGCAATTTACTACTCGACCTTCTTCCACCTGGTGCAAATGTACTCAACAATACAATTTCAAAGTATTGGACTTAAGTTTGCAGATTATATGCATGGGTAAATATATTTGCGTTACTGTATCAAAAGAATTCTCAATGAGGCATGATAATGAGGTGAGGTGATGCAGTTTAACTAGTGGGTGGATTTGCGTAATGCCTTTATTTTTATACTGTTTACTCCACATAATATAGTCTACATAAGCTAGATGAGCAATCATTTTAAAAGCCAAAAGTTTTGTTGAGCGGAAATTTCAAAAGGATCCGATGTAATGAAAGCTTGATGAATAAACAGGAAGATATTTTTAAACTTGTTTAAAAAAAAGAAGGTTCTCAATTTCTTTGTTTTATTTTATATGTTTTTTAGAGTATAAAAACATTGTAGGAAGAGTACGCTTCCGGTTTAGTTAGATTTGAATTTGAAGAAAATGTTAACAACAATTGGATGTCAAATTAAGCGATGAAGAATGAGCTTTTTACGATTTATTGAAGTTGGTTATCTTCTTTTTTTAAAGTAAATTAGGTTGTATCTTCGACGTTATCAAATAATACAGTGCTTAGCATAAGGTACCAGTATACAGCATTTCTGTAACAAAATTTTATCTGTTCTCTAGGTAGAATAGAGAGAGAGAAAAGAAATAAGACTGAGATAGACTAGGACTTAACTATGTAAACCATAAACCCGTTCTTATAGTCCACGACCTTCGACCGCTTTTTGAAAACTACCCTTACTGCAAACAAATCGCACCTATATCTCCGAAGGGGTAGGCAGAGGTGTCTATATACTCACATTTTGCCAACCCACTTACTTAGGGGGGGTAATAGGGGGCGTCTCTATTTTATATAGCAGTAATCTTTGATAGATAACAGTAAGATCCCTTAGTCGCCTTTAATGAGACGCATGAGTACAGATGGGTTGGGCCTTATTCTACTCCACCGAGAACCACACACATTTTTATTTCTTTCTTTTCTTTTTAAAAATACAACTCCCACAATTCCTGTGTCGCGGGGGACTTTACAGACATTCAAACAACGGACACAAATAACACCCAGACTCAGAACAACAATTTGAGGATTACACAAAGTGCTGTCCCGTGCGGGGATCGAACCCTGGTAGGCGTGGTAACGTAGTGGCGAGGTGACCACTTAAACCGCTACGCCATACGTGCAGTTGACATACCACATACCCTCATTCCATATTTAAAATATAGAGCTCCCGTGAATACTTTAAATTGAAATAAAACCTTTTACTGTTTCGTTGGCGGTGTAAAAATAACAAAAGTTGTTTGAAAACATTTCAGGTTCAGACGTTTGAGAGCTTTCAAATCATGTTTGCGGAGACGGATACCTGCAGTGTTCAGGGTCAAATAAACATGTTTATATGTTATTTTCATTAAAAAAATTAAGTAAACGTGACATAATAAAAGTGACATTTCTAGAACTACAACCTTAAATGTACGTTATCCACCTGCCATGACATAAACACATCTAACTTCCAATTGGTTTATCTTTTAAGGGCTCGATATTCCTACTGGTGTACGTGTGATAAGAATATCTATGGAGTAAAGGTCACCAAAATACAAAAATAGTTTTAACGAAACAACTTTTTTTAAGGGAAACGACTGGAGTCCAGATCATTGCTATTTATCAAATATGATTGGTTAAAAAATACTTTTTACACATTTTTCTGAAGACACTCTGAAAAAGTAAATACCTAAATTTTATAAATACCTAATTTAAGATTTTCTTGAATCATGGGTAAGCACGTCAATTCATTACAATGCATTCTGATGTAGAGCTGGGTTGCCACAGACAGACACACACATACACACTTTATATCGAATAAAACAGTCGTCCGACACTATGTCTTCATAATTGTGGAAAATATATTAATGTTTTATATGTTCTGATGACAAGAATATAGTAATAACTGTGCCCTCCTTGAGCTGTCGTATCTTAGACTAAATAGAAAATTAATGTTTGAAAGCGACGTCGAAATTAGAGCCTTCTGACGTGCCACCGGGCTCCGTTATTTATTAAATTCTTTGTACGGTGACTCATCCGTTGTTGAAGCTAGTAGTAACAGAATAAGAATCAAAAGATCTTTTGTGTGGTATTCTTAATCTATTAACAGTAACTGTTTATGTTTTAGAAAACAGTCAACGATCATATACCAGTCTCTTAATATAGGATTATCTCAACTCTTATGAAACTGTTCCTTATACAAACTCTTCTTTAACTTAAACTTCTTCTTTAACATTTAAAACATACGGTTAGATGTCAATTACGTTAAGATAATCGGTAGGTACACATTACAGGCAATGGTTTAATATCGAAACTCTTCTAGCTATTCAATTGTTGTTCTCTTTGAAAATGTTCGATGTTTGAGGTATATATTACAATATATACCTCAAACATCGAAAATTTTATTTAAACGTAAACATCTTGCTGCATCTGATGTTCGTTCCCTTAACCTTTAACTTCCTATAAGAAGTTTTAGCTAAGCTTACTTTTCTGTTTCTGTCCTAGTGACAGTCCAGTCACAGGAACTTCAGCAAGTTCGGGTAAGTAAATCAGGAATCCATTTCAACTAATTCTTATCAATACCCATTTTCTTCATCAAATCTTCCCTTTTTCCGTATTTCTTTAAAAGATTACATATTCAGAAGAGCTAATCAGGCAGGCAGCCGGCCGTGAAAAAAAACTAGCTAAAACTCCCATGCATGCCGTCCAAGGACACCTACAACTCAATAGTCACAAGTGCACTACCCACCTTTGAGGGTTATGAGGGATGGAGGGATGTGGGAAGCGGAAAGTGGAGAGGGGAATTGGGGCTCCGTATACCTTACTAATTTCAGGGAAATGCAACACAAGCGTTGTTTTACAACCGGTTTTCTGTGAGTCCGTGGTATACCACCGCCCGGCCCAATCGTGCCTAAGCATGACTCTACTACGGTTAAATACTGTGGCTATAAAACGACGACGTTTCGCTTTATGGCCAGATTTTATATTTACATGTCTAAGTTATCTAGACTCTATAATGTCATAGTATCGTAAATCTGCCCATGAGTACAGGTAGAAATTATTTTTCATGACAATATCTTTGTGGCCTGACAATGACCGAAAAGCATTAAGATAAAATCACATTAACTTTATAAACTTATTTTTTTTTTTTAAGATAAGATAATTTATTTATTTCACACACAGAATACAACAACTCTTTACAGGTTTTATATACGTAATGCAATATGTGGCCTTCCATAAATACTTAAGAATAGATAATATATTACATTGCATTGCTATACAATCTTATGTCTAAATCCATTACTGACAGAAAAAGTAATTTGATATAGGTTAACTTAAAATATAGAACATATTTATTGATTAAAATTGCTTAACTTAAAGTTCTATTAGTAAATGTTTTAGTAAATGTTTTTATCGTTTCGGATTAAAATAAACCAAGGGACATTAGATATGTATATATTATACTAGTATATTATATGAATTGTATGAATGCCTATTGTCTAAGCGTTTGTAAAAGTTTCAATCGAACCGACAACCTCTGGGTTAGCAGTCAGGATCACTAACCACTAGACAAAACAGGCCAGCCTAGATATTTGTGCAATGTTTAAATAGACTAAAAATTTTGCAGAGTGTACAATATTTATTTTTGCCTATTTAAATGACCTAACTCCCCAAATTGGTTCTATCAATAAAAGTCTAATCAGCATTATTATTGCAAGGTGATAACGTCTACAATGAAGTTTCTCAACTTCATACCACACGTTGTAACATAACTGGCTGCGCGACGGCCGGCGTGTAAATAATTTACCTAGTGCTATATTATGAAGATCCATTCTATATAGAAGATTAAAATCGTGTGGTGCATTTAACTTTACACAAATACTTACTACACAACACTTTATCACCTTAAAGGATGCATTTTGTATGAATTGGAATTAAGTTTCAGACATTCAAGTTTACGGATAGAGCCGTAAATAATGCAATGAGTATAGTGTGTAGGGCTGCCCGTTATATTTAGTGTACGATCATTGAGACAATAGTGCGATGTGTCCCATTCGCGGCACGACGGGATTTAAAAACGATTTCTTCAGGCCGTCACTCTATGTCCCTCGCTCTGTTGGGTAGTTTATTAGGCTTTATTTCTTAAGCTACACACCCGAGCCATAACAATGTGACGACGAACGTGGTTTTAGTTGGATTCCTACGTAAAGAAATTTATACGCTACACACAGACAAGTGAGGATTGATGAATAGCTCAATATTATTAAAGCGAAACAGTTATTTTTGCTAGGTTAGCTCGCTAATCTCTGCTATCGGTTGGTTTTAAATAAAAGTTTCTTTTTGTATTTGTAATTATTAAGAGCAGTGAGCATAAACGCAGGCGCATGAAACCATATAGCATAAAAACTGCTGAAAACAGTTAGTTAATATTATTAATATAGAAGCGAGTCAGTCAGTCAGTTTATACGACTCCGGTACTATGAATAACAAGGAGCCCTCCCGCTTTACAATCATTCAATCAACAGACACAAAGATAGTCGCTACTGTTTTCAACTATTTGTGGATAACACAATTTTTTGTCCTGTTGGGGTATCAAACCCCACCCCCCCAACCTCCACTTCAGTAGTCAGGGTCGCTAACCACTAGACCAAGACGCCGCAAATTCGACTTATGCATTATACATATTCAAGCACACATCGTGCATAGAGGAAAGGTGTAGTTGGGCCTTCGGATCCTCACTAATTTCGGGAAAAATGTAATGCAAGCGTTGCTTCACAACCGGTTTTCTGTGAGGCCGTGGTATAGCACGGGTCGAATGGCCGGCATCCCGACTTACATTCGTGCCTAAGCATGGCTCTTCTACTGTCTAATTTAGTTATGTCTAAACAGTGCGATGTAATATTTGATATGTATAAAAAATTTAAATATGTCTATTTACATGTTTCTGTTAGAATCTTATATTGTGTAATGTTTTACTATAAATCACACAAACTGTAGTAAAACAAGCATATTTCAAAACTCGACAAACTCTATAATAATGAAGTTAGGCCTGCATTGTTCGGATGGCAGATTTATTTTCCATTCAACAGGCTACCTTGTAACTTCAGAGGTAAGTGAATTCCAACCTTTCAGCATTAATTTATGTCTGAAATATTTATCTAAATAATGTATGTATTATTTTATACTGTTAAACAAAATACTGTTAAAATTTATAATACGACCTGTTTCAGACGATACTATTATAACGTTGTTTCATGATCCCGTAATTATAATTCCAATCGTAATTAATATTACATCCTACATACGTCATTATTATTACACTCACGCAGTTATTATTATTACCTTTATCTTTTACGACAATTCACGCACTAGGATTAATTCCTATGTTGCGGGAAACAAACAACGGACAAAAAGAACACCCAGACTCAGAACAACAATTTGAGGATTACACAAAGTGTTGTCCCGTGGGGGGAACGAACACACAACACTCAGCGTGGCAGCGTATTGGCGAGGTGACCACTTAAACCGCTATGCTACCGTGCAGTCCGTGCATATCTCCGAAGGGAGTAGGCAGAGGCATTTTAAGCACACACTTTTTAAAAAGCATAATTTACACATGGCTATTCTTATTCTGACATAGCCCGTATACTTCACATTCTACATTCTATTTAGTCCATTGTTGAGAAATCTCATACTATAAACATCATTGTTTTATTTTGAATTTTAATTCATTCCCTCGGCACAAACTTTCAATGGAGCCATTAGGGTTTGTAAACAAAAAGTGAAAAAGCTTTTAAAGTCCAGATATTTTGCTTGTGTAAATAAATATTACGATTGAGAACAAAAGAAATTTTTAAAAGGTTTTATTCTTTTATTTCAGAACTTCTTTAACTATTTTAGTTTATCGTAGAGCTGTATATATATATATATATATAAATATCTGGCAGTCAGTAAGAAGTTGTAAGTACCAAGAGGTAGTCGAGTAGAGTTAGTGGGAAATAGAAGAGAAACATATCATTACGATCTCATTTTCAGACAAATGTAATCCTGGATCATTCCGAAGTAGAATGAATAGGTTTATCTTGGCGTGTACCACATTCACCTTCATTGAAACTTCCCAAAAAGTGAGTTAGAAGACAGGTGGATATGCCATGAAAGATTAGATTTGATTCCATCGAGTACCAGTTTTGAAGGATGTATTAATACTAGCTGCCACTATATCTTTGCATCTGCCTTATATGTAGCTTTTCGACACTTGGGCATTAAGTGCCTATACACAAGTGCGAATGAAGTGTTAAATACATATGGATCCATAATGAGAGCTCCCGCATTATGATCCTAACGTATTTTAGAGATATTTACTGCTCCTTATTTGCCGTGGGATATGCGGTGCTTTCTTTACACTCAGGTTATTTAGAGGGTTAAAAGAAAACACCAGTGGCGTAAGTTAATTGCGAACAGAGTATACATATTTCTGTATGAAGCTTGTAGTTACCGTGAGGTTCTCAAACGCAAGCTGTGTCTTTTAATTTGAACCCATTTTGTTGTTGTTTTTAAACAACTGCACCTGGATTAACTCTTGCTATAGCCGCTATATATGTGTGTATGTATATTTAAATTCTTATAGAAAAGAGTGTAGAAAAGTGTGTGTTTCTTATTGAAAAGAGTGTGAGGTCGGGTTATATTATGAGCAACTATTGAAATAAAACTCAAAATACCACAAGTTAACACAGATAACTCTGCGGCTAACTTTATAATTACACAACTTTATGCTAATATTATAGCAAAAAGTTTTACAGGTACAATACAACAGCAAAGTTCCAAGTACAAAGCAGTCTCTCATCTTAAGAATTTCTATAGTCTTTAATAGAAGTTATACATTTACATTTTAATTATTTACTTAATTGTAAAGAGTTTCTTGGAGTATTTTATGGTGTGTCAGTGTTGGCACTTGTAGGAAAGGAGACAAGTAGTTTTTTTTTTATAAGATAGTTGGCAAACGAGCAGACAGGTCACCTGATTGTAAGTGACCACCGACGTCCATGGACACCCGCAACTCAAGAGTCACAAGTATATTACCGTTTACGTAGTAAAAAATATATTAAAAGTAATCTTTTAGGTAGGATTATGCTCTTTTCTTGAAGGTTCGAAGGTCGTATCTGTCCCGAAATACGGCAGGTGACAATTTGTTCCACAGGCTGGGGTTGTGTAAGGAAAAAAGCTTCTGGTGAAGTGCACAATGGTGTAGTGCCAATCATCCAGGTTATGAAGTCTTGTCTCTGTCTTATCTCGTAACCTATGAAATTTCCGTTAAGTTTATAGAAAGTTAAAGTATTCTTTTATTTCTGTCAAGCAAAATATGTACTACAGATGCAAAATGGTAAGTGTTCAATGCCCTTTGTGAAAAACTGAGTTGTACGGGAGGTAACAAACTCTTAAAAAAGGCCTATAGGGTATTCAACTTTTTTCCAGGATATAAGTTGTCCCAATTTCGGAAAAGTAGAAGTCTCTCGATGGAAGATCTGATGAGTACGGCGAATGAGGCAAAACTTTCAACCAAAGCGAGTGACCTCTGTTGTGCCTTTTTCAGTCGAGATTTTTCGTACAGCAGCAGGGTTGAGTGATTAACCAAGGCTGTAGGGAGATTTCTTCTCTCTTCTCCATCTTTGATAAGTGATATTGCGGTTTAAAATTTCTTCGTTTCTGTATCTGCTCTATATCATAAGTACTTAATGCACTGTAGTTAAAATTATAACTATAGATTAATAAATAGTGTATGTTAACGATTGCCACCAGTATTCAATATTAAGTTACCCTGAGGTTGTTACCCTACAATTTATACATTCTCTATATATTTATTTATCTATCTGTTAATCAACACAAGCCAAACACGTTTGTAGCGCTGGCCATCGTTCAATTCGTACGGCACCCTCTTACCAAGGTTTTTTACCTTGCCAATTTGACGCAAATAGAATGACATCTGATATGAACTTGATGATAACATCTAATATCTGATAACTCAGCCATAGATTGTGATGATTGTTGTTCGAAGCGTTCAAAACAATAACGGGTCGTGTGTTCGTCTGAAGTGTTCACTCCGTATAAGTTATGAATGTTGCCAGCCGTTGGGGTCGTTTGTATTGTATTCGCGCTGGAGCTCTTATTCTACAATTACTCTACTTAGATGAACAAGAGAAAAATGTACTAAAAACAAAACACTAATCTATAAAAAAAGTGACTATATTTGTATTTTAATTTTTTTGCCAGATCTATCCATAGATTGTTGAATGTTAATATACCAGTATTGTAGACCGGCAATTTCATAGGTAAGGTTTAATAGAAGTGAGTTACGAGTGTAAAAAATGTCGAGGTTTTATTCCAGGAATAATGTAGATAACCTCTCCTAATAGCTGACGCTCGTTTCTACTCGTATTGATACCTATCTCTACACTATTGACTACGAACAAAATTTTGCGATGTGAAATCACTATCCTAAATTCAACGCTGCCTCTCGGACTATTTAGTCTGAAACAGACAGAAAATCTCCTAAAGAGAAAAAACTAAGTGATTTTGCAATAAAAATGTATTTTAGTATTACAGATGTATTACTATTATATACAATTCGATTAGTGTATACCAATATCTATATAAATAAGCCCCCCAGTAAAACTTGAAAGTTCTTCATGGTTATTAGACATAAATTAATGTTTATCAAACATTAATTTCTTATAAGATTTTATTAAAACATTGAAATAAAAGTATCCGGAGAGCTAGTTGGGTCTATCAGTAAAAATGTAAATGTCAGTAGAAACGTAAGATAAGGTATACGGCGCAGGTGTGCTTGACTATCAATATTGTAGCAAGGGGATTCTCATTTATCTTAGAAGTACGTTTTCTAAGATACTACAGATAAGTACTCGAAGAACCTTCGATCCTATCTCCGATTTCGGGGAAATTTTAAATCTTATCGTTTTTTCATTCTGTTCGTCGAGCACATTCTGTGTGTCACTTCATTTATTACGCACTATTTATTACACAGTTAGTGACAAGTGCGATAGTATTTTAATTTGAAGGGCCAATGATAGGCACGCTAGACAATGGGTCGATCATATCGATTGTCTTTAATAGTTCATCTATACCTGTGACTTCAGTATTTAAGCTAAGTTACTTTATTGACTCGACCCTGGATTCGTTACGCATGTGAGTCAGAGAGTCACTGGGACTCTCTGAACGTTATAACGTCTAAAAAACGTCCTTCCTATTAAAACTAAATCTTCCTTAATGCATTCCCTTATTGTTCCCATAATAGACTATGATGGTGTGTTATTTTGACCTAAATGCAAACTTTCACAATAAACTGGACAGTCTTCTTAAAATTGAATTTTCAATTGTTGCACTCCACTCATGACAGAGACCTTCGTTCTTCAAACAATTTGTCGTCTTATGTCCTAATCACAGCTCTGACTTTGTCAACTTATCTTTCTACTAGCAAGCAGATGTGTGTATGTATTTGTATGCATGAAACTATTTGTATAATATGTTGTAATTTATAATGCAATATGTACAGTTTTATATATTATTTGCTTTACAAAATTTTTTCATGTCCATGCATCTACCTTATCGCTTTTCTACACCACCCCAAGGTCAACTGGTAGAGAATGCCCTATGTACATATATGTGTGCATAAAGTTTTTAAATAAATAAAATTAAATCGACCTACAGGTCGGTCTTTATCATTGCAGTGTCAATAGAACTAACCATAATTCTCATTAAAAAAGTAGACAACCGTATCGTAAAAATTAAGACTTATATAGTTTTCTCATTGATACCATTGTTAGAACTGGATTAAATTGCAATGGGACCAAACGAAAAGCACTAGCTTTCAAATAAAAAATCGGTTCACCCAGCCGAAAGTTCTGAGGTAACAAGCATAAAAAAATACAGTCGAATTGAGAACCTCCTCTTTTTTGAAATCGGAAGAAAATTGAAACCAATTAATAGAAAATAAGAAACAAAACATATATAATCGAAATCATTCTATAATCATATAATTATAACTCGTCGTCATTACATCCTCATAAGACCGAAACAAATAAGCTACAAAGACTTTTAGAAATAAATTCTCCAAATATTTAAGCATTACCACCCGTTAATGTGCGCTAAGATAAATGGTTCAAAATTACCGAGAGAGATAAATGAGTAAATTACCGATGATCATAAATCATACGCGCGGAGTAGGCACAGCCGCTGATTAAATTATGTAATTAATGTGTTTCAAAACGAAGATTATAGTTTAGCACTTGAAGGCCTGAAGGGTATACAGATATATGCTTAGTTTTATAGGTACAGTTTTTTATGGTAAATGGGGTTAGCAGACGGGCAAGTCTTATGGTAAGTTACTATCGCTCCCCATGGGCATCTGCAACTCCCCTGCAGATCCCTTGCAATAGAACCACTGAACTACTTGTGACGTGAAACACTGTGTGGTTTTAGTTGGTTCGAGTCCGACATACCACTTCACCATCAGTTCCGGCGGGGTGATGACCCGTGGGGGTTTCCAGATAAAAAAGTTGTAAAACATCACTCTGCGACCCTTAGAAGAGGAGGTGACTTTAATATCATACGTTCGAAGTGTAGTAACATTAAATGACGTAACTAGTATACCTCATAATACATGGTAATACGATGGAAGCTCGTTCAATTAAAATATTTGAGTTTCACACAAGTCAGAATCAGTTCACAAGTCAGATCCGGTTATCTCTATAGCGGCATGGTTTGATGATACATGAATTCACATTTGGTATTATCAATTAATAGAACAGGTGATAAAGTGATCGAACATTCTATGAAATAACAACGTCTTCCTTAATAGTTGGCTACATCATTCAATGAAAAATTGTGTAATGTCAACGACTAAATTAATGTTAACGACAAAGACTCACCACTAGCGTGGCTTCATATTATGTGTATACCAGTGTGATGTTATTGAAACATAGCTTAGAACACTCGCTATCGCTATAAAACACTGAAGAATACATGATTGAGAGTAACAAATGAAACCCAAGTCTTTAGAAACTGCCCTTTCAATGTTCCTTGTAGGTCGTCTTTTGTAAAACATGAAATAAGTCGTACATGAAACGTTATTTACCTAATGACAATGAAGGATGTTTGAAACCCCTAACACTTTAACATGGTAACTAATCTACAGGCTTGTATTCAAAGTATAGAGATCAAGTTGTAAAGGTCGTCGATATGCATACATTAGTAAACCGTAGTTTGCAAGTTTATTTTGCAAGAAGCTGACGGACCTCTTAGTTGAACGGAACTTTGAGATTCAATAAATCTAATATAAAATATTAAATTGAGTAATGGATATATAAGATATAAATTACAGTAAAAATAAAGGTATAGAATTTCTACCTAATTCAGATTTACACCAGCAGAGCCACTTAGAACTTGTTTGTAGAGCGAGACGTGTATGGAGTATCTGCATGCTTCAAACCTCACATTTGAACACCCATACATATTACGTTAATTTATTTCTATGGTTAAAAATAACAAGCGGTAATTAATATATTTACCTTTACTGGATTTTATAAAGTTGAACAAAATAACAAGGTCGCCTATCCTGAGTACAATCACAAAAGTAACATTTGTTTTTAATCGCTCAACTGCAAATGTGATATGGTTTTTATTTAATTAACTGACAAAAAATAATTATTTTATCACTCTTGACCACATTCTTTATATAAATATTAGGACTAAGTTAACAAAATTTCTTAAATACTGTGACGCCATGCCTACGTCACCGCACAGACAAACCCGGCGGACTCTATGGGTTTTTGTTTGTGATTTCGGTGTTTTATAGAAAATTCTAGT
The DNA here is from genome assembly GCA_947561695.1 of Tyria jacobaeae. Taxonomy (NCBI): domain Eukaryota; kingdom Metazoa; phylum Arthropoda; class Insecta; order Lepidoptera; family Erebidae; genus Tyria; species Tyria jacobaeae. The sequence goes on along the minus strand of OX387230.1, from coordinate 5,388,016 downwards.
AAATGGAGATGATTCTTTGCAAAATTCGAATATAATGGAAAGTACTAGATCAAGTAAAATGAATAAATAAATGAAGTTGTAGAAGACAATCGAAAAGAATAACGAAATGACGGTCGAAATTCAACAAATTACGATCGAAATTAGGGGTATATAAAGAGCTCCAGACGCGCCTACAGGGCAGTTCAGTGGAAAGTGCTCTCAAGTGAAGAATAAGAAGAAGAAGTGAAAAAGTAGTACAGTGAAGTACAGTGAAGTGAAGTGAAAGTGATTAGTGAGTGGTGCAGTGCTACCGTTGGACTGAGTGAAGTGTAGTCCGCGGGGACAGTGTGGAACAGTGCTACGCGGTTCGTGCAGTACAACTCGTTCTGTGCTGTGAGTGTTACGCGTTCGGAATATTGTGAAACGCAAATAAATCGTTACTCTCGGCAGTGATATTAGTTTCCTTCCAATCCCTGTACCCACTTCCGTAACAATACGTTTAGTTGTTCTTCAATAGTAGAACTATCGTGTGTTATATCTTGTGACTATATAGTGTGTCCGATGCTATCATTAATTCATTTATCAATATAACAATAAACAAAAAATTAAATCGTATTCAGCCGACTTGATATGTTAAAACGGTTAAAGCGTGTAAACCAGGACATGTATTTTTTTGCCAACTGCCCCCTGCTTTTCCGAAAAAGGACGGATTCAAATGACGTTTCGGTGTCCGAGCTGTCATAACGAACACTCGTCACATGCAAGGAAGAAAAAACACATTTATGTGAGAATTTTATAACATATTATTTAATTAATATTAAAATTCTAAAACCTCTTGTATACAAATGTATGTTTAGCAACGTGTACTTAAAGAGGGAAAGAAAATTAGATTATCATATTTGGCTCGTCATTACATTTAAGAAATTTACCAATTCAACTAAAGTACTCCACGAAGCACACATTATCCATGATACTTCATCAGTTGGTATCTTCAACTTAATTTCTAAAGTTCGAGATAATAATAGCTTGAGCGGTATCTGTTTGTTACAGATCCCTCAAAGGTGAAGAGGTGAAGTCATAAAATTGCATTTTATTACATAAAGGTAAGACCCCTGTAATAAATTGAACTAGAACAGCAGTTTGTGACTTTCGATAGAGGAAGGCATATACATACATATATGAGTATATACCTGGCTGCAAATGTGTTGAATTTTACCTACATAAGTGAGGAATCAGTAATACTCGTATTTAGGAAGTAGTGGTGTTAGAGATCTATAGAGAAGATAAGATAAGATAATTTTATTTGCTTAAACACGAGTATGCACAGAAGTACACAAGGTGAAATATTAAATTAACAAGAGGTCAGACTTGTTTTGCCTGTAAGGCGTGCAAATATTAAGAGCATGCACTGAAATGGAAGGAGATTAATTATTATTTATATATCTTATGTACGACAGTTAAGAATATTGCTAATACAGAGATTATTAAATATAAGAGAATAACAACCAAAATATAATTACTATCCAATCTATAGCTATAGATTAATGGGATATTTATTTAATCAACACTTTCACTCTAGTTTCTTATTTTCATTTTTATTTCAAAAGGCTGCACTAGGAATGATTCCAGTGTACTGGAAGGAATGCTTCCAGTGTACTGGAAGGAATGCTTCCAGTGTACTGGAAGGAATGCTTCCAGTGTACTGGAGGGCTTGCAAACAAGACTTCATATTGATTTTGATTTTGACTTCTGATAAACATATTTATATATTTCTAAACACATACATATAATAGATAAACATCTAGACATAGAACAAATGATCATACTCATTGTCATCAAATATTTGTCATGGGTGGGAATCGAAACCAAGATCTCTAGTTAAGCAGTCGAGGTCACTAACCGCCAGACCAACAACCCAGTCACAGTAAATATGTATAAAGTAAATTTCTATAAATTTTGTCCCTTTCACACAGGAACAACCGTGAGGGTAAGGTTACTTCAAAAAAGTGGGCTAATAATTTATATGTAATAAATTGTAGGTATAAATTGTAATGACTTCCGCCGCCCATGAACACTTGCACCTCAAGAATCACAAGAGTGCTGTTCATCTTTTAGGGTAGGGGAAAGGGGGAGAGAAAGATGGGAAGGGAAGGAAAGGAAGGGGTTGAGCCTCTGATGAACCTCACTCACTCACTCAGTCACACAATCCAAGCATTGTTTAACAGCCGGTTTTCTGTGAGGCCGTGGTAATACTCCGGTTGAGCCGTCTCATACGTGCCGAAGCATGGCTCTTCTACTGTGAGTTACTTTACAATCGAATATTTATTCGCTAGTTCGAATTCCTTCTCTTTCTCACTTTTTTTCGGACGAATAACCCCTTTGCACATCGTTCCGATTTAAACCACAATTCAATGTTGCCTTTGAGTAGAACTACATCCTGCTTAATTGCAGGATTCTATTTTATAGGAACACGTGTGTTTCACATTCTTTTAAAATAAAAATAAAATATTTTCATTAATTCTCATCACTTCATCAGTGAAGCTGAGTGTACGAGTATGAATTTTATAACGTCAGGGAATATTGTAATCATCACTATACACATTAATCGTTTATAATATTGTTGTTGTTTTACATTTATTTTTAGTAAACCTGATACTTACGTTGTAGTAACTAAACTGAAGGAGAATGTGGCAGTACATCTCTGATAGCTTTCAATTTAGAACTAAATTCAGTTATATATTATGATTAACTCCAGCTAATGTTCTAGTCGTTAATCTTGAATTTAAATAGCAATGCTTTCATACGAAATTTAATAAAAATGTACAATTCCTACAGTATAATGAAAATTAAAATTACTTACCAGAAATCCACGTGCCGTTCCACCTCACAGGTTCCAAGTCTTCAGTTAATAAATCCTGGATTCTTAGCCTCCTCCCCTTTACTCTAGGGCCTTCATCAGGCGGTGTAAGTAGTACAACCGAGGTGACAATCAGTGCCAGAACCGCCACGATGACCAACAACGCGATCAGGATCCCACGCCAATTCCGCTGGTTCGGACTGCCGACGACCAACTTCTGAGAACAAGCGAAAAATGATTAGATAGGTCGAAGATTTATAAAGTAAGGTTATGAATGAAAATGCTGCTGAGTTACAAGATGTTTCGATGCATACTGGTAAAAGTATTTCTTAAAATTAAAAAATGTATTTTTTTCAACAATTAATGTTTTTATTGTTTCTAAGTTTTTACATGATTATTTTATAATTTAATATTTAATAATTTTAGACCTTCATATGCGAACAAAATGGCAACGTCGGATACCATACTGTTAATGTTTGACATTATAATCATATTTATATAACGGAGATACCGATACCTATTATAGTACAATTTTATGTATACTCTCATATATATTGGTATAATGTATAACCTATATATACGAGTACATACATATAACACTCAACATACACCGATCAAATTGGCAATGTTCTGAAGATAGGACAGGTTAGAAGAACCCAATACCGACGGGCTAGTATAAAAAGATTAATGACAGTAAAGGAATGATGTATCGTCGTGATGTACATATGTAAGGATAGAATCAGGTGGCTGTCTGTTGTCTCTGTCTACCCCGATGGGAGAAAAGTCGTCTGCCTATCAGGCTACGGAGCCTCCTACCTTCCGTTAACCCGTTCGCGGTCTCCACTCTAGAACCAGTGTGCAATTTTTTATGAGGCTGATTATACGATCATTTATTTTTATTTAGAACTGTTTTTTTTTTTTTTAAACAACTCCCGAATTTTTGTGTCGCAGAGGACTTTATAAACATTCATATAGCCGACACATATAAATTGTCCAGGGTCTGGGACCGTGGACAATTTATTTGGGATAACACAAATTTTTGTCCCGAGTGGGAATAGAACCCACGAACTCCGGCCTAGCAGACAGGGTTGATTTTAAGTGGATATGACGTCAGCAGCCGTTTTCCCGCCTAAGTGGCCGCCATTACAGGGACTTAAAGTTGATAATCGATAACGAGGGAGGTAACCGTTTTGTTTTATACCCACCGTCATAGGCAATTTAGTTTGTTGCTACGTTACCTGGTTGTTTAAATAAAAATTATATTATAAAAAATATATTTACTCGTTTATATTTTTATATTTTATATGCCTATATATATTTTTTTTTATAATATAATTTATAATTTGCTTATTGTCACAACATATTAAAATAAAATTTTAATATGTTGTGACAATAAGCAACCATATAATATTAGCAAACTCAAAACATTATATTTTTGTAATTGAAATCTTATTTCATAAGATAGTGACCACACTGTTGCAAAAGCAAAACAGTGATGAGTTAAAATAAATAAACAAACAAAATAAAGAAAAATAACGTATCGAGATAAGTGTTGAACTCTGGATGATTTGTGTTGAACTATGAATAATAATAAGCAAGCCGATTGTTGCACTGACATTGTGTGAGAGATCTTTAATTATTAAAAAGGAAGGACGATTTAGCATAATTGTGAGCAATTTAATAAAATAAAGCTATTTAAATTGTATTTCAAAACATTACTACGGCCAACTGGTGCACCGTCGACAATTATGTTTTGGCGCAGGTCAACCACAGGTGAAATGTTTCTGCAAGATCATCATAAAAATTGATCTTCGTAGTATATGTGATAACATTTGAATGTCTTACCGTAAATATACATGTTCGGAAACATCTATGTAGAATGCAATGGCAATAATGTTTTTATGACACGTACAAAAGTCACTTGTATTTGACCTTTTAAATTTAAAAGAAATTAAGTCTGTACAATGACAAAGATGGATTACCTTATTGTACCTTAATGTGCCAATCACCTTGATAAAACAACTAAATGACTTGACCTCAAATTACAAGAGTTAGATCCTCTTACTAACTTTTTATGTCCGTACATAAAATTGGTTGATAAGTTTCTTCCTCTAGGGAGAATGACAATATATAGGCCAAATTACTATACAGGTTTACTCAATAGAGATTTTTATTTATGTCAAATAGAAGTAAGAATTTACTGTTTCAATAATATGAATAATTATAATATTCTTTATAGGGGGCAAACGAGAAGACGGGTCACCTGATGGTAAATGACTACCGCCGCCTATGGACACCCATGGCAACTCAAGAGTCACAAGTTATAATAAAAAAACAAAATTGACGTCCCTATCGCCAATAAGCAGTATCCTTCAGTAAGTATCCGACTAGAATATAATTATACGCTAAACATGCCTGTTGGTTTAGTGTTTAGTGATCCAGACTGATGTGCCTGAATTTTATTCCCATACAGCTTAAATTTTCTGTGATCCACAAAAGTTGGCCCGGGAATGCGTATTTTTGTGTCCCTTTGTTTATCTTTGTCACGTTCGATCCCCACGCGACACAGAGACCACTTCTAATTTGGAGTTATCTTTAAAAAAGGAATAAATAATAACGATCGATTTCTTATAAAAAACACTAGACTCTTATGCAATGAAATGTAATGTTTTATATAAAAGTATGTGACCATATGTGTTTACTAAGCGCAAAACTCAACAACGGCTTGACCACTTACGATACTGTTTTTTTTAAATATTCGATTAAGTCTGATGTAGGTTCTTATATCCAATCGATTACTACATATCAATGATACCCTATACTTCTGTTAAACCCTTGTGTGTCCAATAAAAGGTCCCAATAGTGTCCTCCACAGTGACATGGGTATATAGTTAAATACGTTCGGCCATTGTTCATTAACTATTGAGAAAGGATAATTGACGGAGGTCAAATTTACAAACGTTAAAGGAATATTAACGAGTATTCCTACCACAAATTTCTGTAACCTTTACAGTGCTGTAAAGAAACCTAGAATAGGGCGTTTATGCACAACACCAGCTAGACTCACTTTCTTTATAACTACGTATTGGTCGGCGGAGTAATACCACGGACTCACAGAGACAAATTGTCTGTAAAGCAATTGTTGCAAGGTGAACGGAGGCCCAACCACTCTGGGGACACACCCTTAAAGGCCAGCAACATGCTTGTGGATGTTGAAAGTGTCCATCGTCAGCGGTAGTCACTTGTCATCAGCTCTGTGACCAGTCTGCTTGTTTGCCCGCTACACCGTAACAAAAAACAACTGCCTAGTTCTGCATCGCGATGTGACCACTACACCCTCTATGCAGTCACTTTCTCTTTATATATATATGTAGTATTAAAAAAGCTGCCGAATAAAATGTTAGGTTTGGGCCGTTTTATCAATATCCGTTCGATACACCACTCTAGATTTAAGAATAAAAACTAGAGGGCACATAACACATTTGAGAAGGCACATAACCCTGGTGTTCAAGCGTTCATTTCTTACAGTACGGCTAACCATTAATGTAATATTCTGCTGCTTTGTTTTCTAGGGGTCGGCAATTGGTCGATGGGACCCTTTCCTTCTCCTTTCCTATAGAAAGAGAAGGAACATGATATTGCTTATACAGATGAATTGGGAGTATAAGCAAACTCCCTAGTAAGTCAGGGTCGCATACTTATTACTCGAAATGGCTGGTGTCAGGAAGTCCCAGCTCTCTAATTTAATTTAGATAGATAGATTTACTCTTATATTGTACATCAAAATAATAACATTTCTATCGTTATAAATGTACTCACTAACTAAAGTTTAAGTATAAAAACAAAAAAATAAAACAAAACCTAGTTAAACAAATGTTGTACAATTGGCGGCCTTATCGCTATTTGCAATCTCTTCCAGGCAACCATTGGCTGGAGAGAAATATTAAGAATGACATGAACTGCTGTGACAAACATGAATATATACACATATACAATAACACATATAATATAATAGATATGTAACCATACACATAAATAAAGACTTCACTTTAAAAAGTAGACATGCACACAAATAGACTGCATGGTATTAGGAGCCTCATCACTCAGCAACTGAGGTAGTGTTCTTTTAGCAATTTTTTTTTAATTACAAAGTGTTTGTGCCCATCTGATAGTGAGTGGTAACGCATTCCACAAGCGGATAACTTTTATGGTAAATTTAGTTTATTTCTAATTGTAAATTAAGTTAAAATGTATTTTTAAATTTCCAGAATATAGATGCATGGTGGAGGTATTTTGTGCTTTTTGAAATAAAATAAAGGTTGGCAACTGTCGGTTTGATCAATGTTTGTTACTATCCTATTATATTTTTGTCGAATAAAATAGAGAGTGAACTAAATAGATATACTTTTCATTTTTTATAATAACGGGGGAGAGACAGAGAGAGAGAGACAGAGACGGGACACCTGATGGTAAGTGAAAATTTCCGTCAATAGACATCTGAAACTCAAGAGTCGTAAGTGCGTTGCCCGCCTTATTAGGGAAATAAGAGGTGCGCGGAGGAGAAAGGTTAGAATGGGGATAAGGAGATAGGAAAGAGGAGAGGTAGGATGAAGGGTGAGGAAAGAGGTGCGGAGGGGCGTTGGTTCACAACCAATTTTCTGTGAAGCCGTCCCTATATTGCCGTCGCCTATATTGCACCGGTCGAGGGCAAGGAAGGCGTTACATATAGATGGAAATGGCTATTTTAAATAAGTTGGAGCCTCCTTATATAGATGGTTAATAACAATAAAATAGTACCAAGTAAGCAGGTACTATTTTAATTAAAATTAAAACAACAAACAAACAAATTGATAATAAGTTAATTAATCTGTATAAACAAATGTTTATATGCAGTCTATGGTACGATATGAGATATGTAGTTAAATTTGTATGAATTTTGCCTGTGTTACGTGTACTAGAACAACAAAAAGCAGTGATAGTATTTGCGGAGATTACCATTAATAGCAGCTGAACCTAATCGGATTGTGAAGCAATTTCGAGTGTTGGTTGGTTTTTGGTTTTTTCTTTATGCGATAGGGGGCAAACGAGCAGACGGGTCACCTGATGGTAAATGACTACCGCCGCCCATGGACACCCGCAACTTAAGAGTCACAAGTGCGTTGCCGGCCTTTTAGGTAGGAGTACGCTCTTTTCTTGAAGGTTTGAAGGTCGTATCGGTTCGGAAATATTAAATATTAGGTAGTATCCCTCTACTTTATCACCAAGAAGTTTTTGCTGAAGTAGGTGTTATTCAGAAGTTATTTTTAGTAGTATTTTTAAAACACTCCCTTGTCTATTTTAATAATAAAGATAAAGACAGTTGAAAGTCAGATTTATGGTAGATGCCTCCTGCTACCCTTAGATCGCAACGTGTTGTTAGTTTAGGTACTCACTCTTATAATAGATGCGGTGAAAAGACCATTAATGCTAATGTATAAAAGATACCATACATTACATAGATTGCCAATTCCTGCTATTATAAGAAGCCAACAACTAACTCCTTGTTATATTAAGCATTGTGTGTAATTGTTGCTAATAGTTATCTTTCCTAATCTCTTCTTTATATTCTTCTTATTTATTATAGAGTTTATATAAACATAGCTCAAAATTTATTTTGTTTGAGTTTTGTTTCGTCGACTACAAACTTTTTAAAATAGTTTTCTTGTACCTCAATGAAATTAACCCTAAAATGACGAACCCTAGCTAAAATTTAGCACCGTCACGTCGACGCAATAACAGGGTTGAGCGTCAATGTAAAATGATCAATTGCTTTTGACGGGGCTCGCACGTAGCGACGCTCCCACGCAATCCCGATGAGCGGTTACACGATTTAGCAATAGATTTCAGCATAATAGAAGATAATTTATTATGAATCTAGATTCAGGTGTACATTTTGTAGGCGGTGAATAGGCTGTGACGTTTTGCAGAGAAGGACTGGTCCGCTTATGTTTGGAGCGTGATTTTATTTTTTCTTGCTTTTATTGGTTTCCTTCAGTTGCTTTAAAAATGTTATGTGATGAGGAAGGATGAAGTTAGTGGTACAGAACCTTTTATATACAGAAGTGAGTGGACACAGGAGTAAAGGAAGACCGAAGAAACGATGAATGGGCTTCGTAAAAGGAGATATGTTTAGAAAAGTAGCAAGCGGTGACGAGTGATAGAATAGATTAGAAGTATAAATCATATTGTGTCAATTTATAATGTCACGCAGAATGATAATGAGAAATTATAATAAGAAAAATTAACAATAGTTTAAAAAAACTAAAAAAAAACACGCTTTCATAGAAAATCCAACTAAAAAAATAGAAATTTTTTAATAAATTTGAATGAATAATAGTGTAAATAAGAAAGAAAAATTGTGAAAAAAGCGTGTCTTTTTAATTGGATTTTCTATGAAAGCGTGCTTTTTAGTTTTATTAAACTATTACTTATTTTTCATTTTTTAGTTTTAAGGAAAAAAGTATTAAATAAAATAAAAAAAACGCTAATCCTGATTACCCTAGTAAGGATAGCGGGTTTAACTGTTGTAAATATTATATTGTCACCTGTCCTTGATAAGTATGCCAAATTTCGAATTAATCCAACGTTTTGAGGGGGGTAAAATCATGCTCATAGTTTCTGTTACATACTAACATACATACATGTAAAGACAATAAAAGTGTGTTAAAAAGAACAAATATGTTATGGTTACCTAAAGAAGGATCTGTGAGTTTATTGCTATAGTATGTATAGGGCTGTGTGGCTAACGGAGGAGTAGACTAAGGTCATCATCGGTCATCTTGGTGGTGTCCTAAAAGGTGACTAAGGGATCGGACTGTTATCTATCAGACAGTATGTATACAGTCCTACAGCGCCCTGTTGACAGGAATAGCCTTGCTTCCTATTATGTTAGTGGGATCAAATACTAATGTGCAAAGTGCGGGTGTTCGTGATGTATTTGTGTATAGTAATTAGAATATTTTGTACTTGAACAAAAAGTGTTTAGAAAAATCCTGTAACGTTGGAATACATTAATAGTACATAAATGAATACATTAAAAACGTTATGTCTCAAAGTCTAAAAGCCGCTTAATGTACTCCTTATTATATGTAAGTAAAAATATACAACTAATACTATATTAACTTAATCTAGAAGCCCACGAATAACATTTGAACTGAAATTTGAACTTTCTAATAGGCGACCCTACTTTCAATTTGCTGAACGATATGTACAGTCTGTTTGACGTAATTGCGTAGCGTGTCATGTAATCCTCCACTATCATCACGATTACTGTCACGTCCAACGATTACCTGCTAAACTACTGGCACACGGATTAGGGTATCAAAGGGTTCCGTATGAAATGTTTATAAAATGTATGGAGGTCAGTACTTATGTACCCTTGACGCCAAAAGGAAGGGTATTATAAGCTTCACATGTCTGTCTGTGGCACCGTACCTCACAAACTGTTTATCCAATTTTGATGCGGTTTTTCTTGTTTGAAGGGTAATTTAATTGATAGTGTGTGATATTTGATCACAGTCAGTTCAGCCATTTATATACATTTGGGGGGTGAAAGAGGGATAATAAATATTATGTTTTCAAGTATTCCAAACAAGTATATCAAATTAAAGTACATGATATGTACATTACACAACTGTAAGTAATATGTAAATCGGTTAAAGTGTCTGAAAGTTACACAATCGTTCAAGGGGTTTCCTCACTTTTCTGATCGATTCATTCTAATTTCTACTATTATCATAAAATTTAAGATTTTAGACATTATTATGTTTTTTTCTCCTGAAACTGCTAATGTTTTAACTTAATTACCGGTTGACTCCTGATACTCAAAACAACGGCTTTGACTTGACACCTGGGTTTCATCCTGCCTCAAATTACCTACATAAAAGAAATAGCACAATGCGCGTGGTAGATACCTACTGACAAACTGCTGTAAATTATAGATGATGCAATGTCATTAAAATTTACAAGAAGCCGAGCGGGCGTTGTTTATTAACGAGACGGTTGAAACCTGCGAGATCGGAATTCGCGACCTCAGTACTAAATTTTAAAAGTAAAATTGACATAGGAAGCAATTGTTTATATAGATTCGGTTGGGGTTTTTTATATTAGCCTACCACAGTGACTCAACTTGGCCTGATAGAAAGCAATAAGTGGAATCCAAGAGTGGTGGTCACCACTTTCATTGGATGTCTAGTCAATGCACCATGGTGACCCACACACAACACGTGCGCTGGTAGTGAATTCCAAGCTTTCACCCATCGGCACAGGAAAGAAGAGCCAAACCGTTTAGTTCGGGATCGTATATTTTCGACTCTCAAACGGTGACTCCTCAGGCCAGCACGTAGAGTCGTGTAGTCGTTTATATGCATGTATTAATGACCTAAACGGACAAGTAATGAGTGTTTTTTTTCGCAGTTGTCTCTTCTGACTAAGTCCCTTTTAATAAAAAAATTTTTATTGTTTTTTATGCGATAGGGCAAACGAGCAGACGGGTCACCTGATGGTAAGTGACTAACGCCGCCCATGGACACCCGCAACTCAAGAGTCACAAGTGCGTTGCCGGCCTTTTAGGTAGGAGTACGCTCTTTTCTTGAAGGTTTGAAGGTCGTATCGGTTCGGAAATACGGCAGGCGACAATATGTTCCATAAGCTAGTTGTGCGAGGCAAAAAGCTTCTGGAGAAGCGCACAGTGGTGGAGTGCCAATCATCCAGGTGATGGGGATGGATATTTTGTCGCGTAGGACGATGGCGGAAACCTGCAGCCGGTATAAGTCCGAACAATTCCTCTGAATACTCCCCATGATACAAGCGATAGAGGAGGCAAGTATCTAAAGTAAGTCAATAGTATATAAAGTAATTGTATATATGTGTACTGTAACATTCTGGGACATACTACTGAATATTACGTAGACACATACATACTAACATAGCACAAGCAGTTATATACCAAGTCTTGCCATAAATATATATGTTGTATACCATACGTTACAAGGAAAAATCTATTTAAATCTATATTTTTTTTTTGATATTGCATAAAACATTTATGTAATGTGTGTTAGTTTATACATTAATATAATAATAAATATATATATTAAAACGATATGAAGTTCATTCCAAATGATCTCCATTTTGATTGTTTTAGGGACTCTACATTATAACATGCTATACTCTCTGAAACTGACAAAAAATCGTAATGACGGCGTCGTTTCGAACCACGATTGTGCGGATCGAGCTTTATGACCCGGTGCTTGGTCTGGCTGAAAAGACAATTCTTGGTTATAGAACATGGTGTTGTTAAGAGGCTTAACCACTTTCTCAAGAATTGTATCCTTAATACACTCTTGCGGATGTTTTAGAAGCGACTGCGCCATATTTTTCAGAAAAATATTTAGAGCTTCTATAGAGCCTTGAGCATAAAACTCGGTCATTCTATTTGTTAAAATATTGCTCAATCGTTAAAACTTTGTCGTCAGTAAATACTTTTTTTCAGTAACCTCTCTTTGTGTACCGCTTAAGAAGTTCTTTTGATTTTACCACACAATTCATTTTTAAATTATCAGTTGACTAATGCGTCTCTAATTGGCTACAAATCCTAAGTCATCTTTTAAAAAACGCGTCATGGCTGTAGGTTCTGCATTCATTTATCGAGATAAAATCTTTTGCATTTGACATTTCTTCAAATTCTTTTCTTCACTGCTTTGATCGCCTTTTTGCGCAATTACTATGTGGACGGGATCTTATTCTGACACCAACAGAGGAGGTTTCATTAAACGTATCAATAGAGCTTCAAAAATTGCAATTGGCTCTATACCTTTGTGTAATGCTATCACAGCCATACGGTTCACTTCATCACAAAAAGAATTAATACTGATTGGCGCGCAATGGCAAACACAGTAAAAATTCATAATTATAACAGTAAGAGATTCCAAATTCAAATGTAATATGTATTTTTTAATTGTAACAGCATTTATGGCCGGACTAAGTATTTGTAAACTACATATAGCAGCATCTTTTAATACCGGAACAGCGTGAATAATATAAAAGCTCTTTCCACCATTCTGATATAATAAATACGAATAAGGAAAGCTGTTTTAATAGGCGGTAACTGACTCCGGTGTAATAGCCACTTTGGAACGTTAATGGAGCGTTATCTTAACAAGTGCCCCTCTTCGATGTCACTCTATTACAGACTTATCTCACCCAACAAACCTTTTTCGATCGGCGCATGTTTTTCGATGCTCATATGGATATTGTTAAATGAGTTATTATATTGTAGACTGTGCAAGAAAGAGGGTTATATTTTTAAAGTTTGTGTTTGTATGTTCCTATGTCAAACTTAGAGCCTATACGGCTTACTGGATTCCGAAGCGCGAGTTGTTGAGATAACGTTGGTAAAAAATACGTGAAAGTTTATAACGCAATTGGGTTATTTTTTTTTTAATTTAATGTTTAACATTGTCAAGCAGGTTTAAATTTTATAATTCAATGAGCGGACTTTCTAAAATACACAAGTAAGAAATATTATAAAAAATGTAATACTGTGAAAAGGAAAGGAAATAGAAAAGGAAGTCAATAGACTATCAGGCAGAGTGGAGTCGTTATGGTAGAAAAAAAAGAATATGGTAATCCCTTAGGACATAAAAATAGATAATATAAAAATACAGATCTCAAATAATTTAGAAAGCTCCGGCACTTGAAAAATTAAATTAGAGACGGCTGTTTAGTAAGGTTTACATCAGAAGAGTTGGAGAAATTTTTCAGAAACATATTAATATTTGTAAATATCAAAATGATCCAAATATCTCTGAAATTAAAAGACAGAGGTTTGAGTATTTCTGTAAACTTTACAGAAATTTGGTACGAACCAATGTCTTATAACACAGGTAAAGGAAAAATCGTGAAAAGCATATATTTTAGTTACATCATATAATAAAAATATTTTTATAGACAATGGCACGGAACCATTCGTGCGCGAGTTCGACTCGCACTTGGCCGTTGTTTTTCCTCTACTTGTACTGTAAACAGAACTTTATTCCTTTTTAAAAACTTTAAAGGCAGTCTTAATACCTACATATCTTAAACTCGCTGATATCCTGGTACATTGCTTAAAGTTAAATCCTTTTAATTCGAAATAATAACGCTTCTTAATCTTTATCAATGTGTTTAACTACTGCACATAGAGACTTTAACGGTTACTTAAGCTATCCCTAGCATACAAAATTATTCATTTAGCATAGAATAGATAACAACAATCGCTTCAGTACATGTGAATAGTCTTTTAGTATGGTATCATCATTTATGAATTAATAAAATAGTTTTTCTTTAAGTACATCTGCGCACTACTGATTTTTAATCGTTGACACAGTTTCATACTGACTGAGAGAAACGATTCAATGTCGACAGATAAAAATGCAATCAACTGTCTAACTATCACGGTTCATGAGATACAGCCTGGTGGCAGACGGACAGCGGACTCTTAGTAATAGGGTCCCGTTTTACCCTTTGCGCACGGAACCCTAAAAACAATTTAAGTTACTTACCTTCTAAAACCAAAGATTAAGGGTTTTAATTTATGTTTACGCAACAACTTGTGTTTATAAATTTCTTCGATAAAGAATTTATATTATCTCTATATCTAGATAAAAACGCTAAGAGCGCAGTGGTTTAAGTGGTCACCTCGCCACTCGAATGATGTGTGTTCGCACCCCACACGGGACAAACCTTTGTATCCGTGTTTTGAATTTTTGTAAAGTCCTCCTCGATACAGTAAATAATCCTAATGAGGAAGTTGTCTTTAAAAAAAAACTAATAAAGAATTAACAACTCTAGCAAAAGTTTCAAAACTATTAGACAGCCACTTTGTTAGTTCTTTACCAATATAATAAGAAATTAGCACTGCGACGACAAATAGAATTGCCCCCCACGCCAATAAGGACGAAAGTTCGACTCGTATCGGCTATCCGGTGTGGCATCGTAAAAGAAATACTTTAACTGTATGACGCACCATTTACTATCGAAGTCTCTCTGTTGACATAAACGTTTGAAGCGATACAAAAACATCTTGTATTAGCTGATGTTCTAGTGCATTATAGGGTGGATCTGTTTCTATTGCTTATAATAACTGATATTGTAAATAGAAAATACGTTAAAGACTCTTGATAATATTTAATAACGGATCAGTAAATATTTGTAAATAAAATATTGTATCGGATTGTACAATAACGAAAATTAATCCATCTAATTATAAAGTACAAAAATATTTTTCCAATTGTTTAAGATTTTATTCTAGATTGATCAGAAATCTGTTGGGTCATAAGATCCAACAATGATCAAAAGAGAGCCATGTTTTGCACGTGTAGGTGAGCTTGATCGGAGCTATGTGACAGCCTCAAAGAAAACTGGTTGTGAAGAAATGCTTGCGTTTTGATTCGCCGAATAGGGAAGTTACTGGAGCCCCCCAGGAGAGGCACTGGGGCTCCCTCAAAAGTCGGCATTAAAATTGGGATTCTTGTCTTGACTTGCAGGTGTCCATGGGCAGTGGTAGTGACTTACCATCAGGAGAACCATCTGCTCCTTTGCCTCCTGTACTATAAAAAACATTTTATCAAATATTTCTTAACGACGTTAAGAATACATGAAAATTATTTCTTAATATATCCAAAAGTTTTTATTATAGTTATTGTAGTATTTTAAAACGAATATAATTTGTATTACCTTACCACCTCAACAGTTTCAAATTATTTCCTAATCAATAGTTGTTACTTTCCTAGTAACGATAAATTGGGTAACAATATAACCTAGCTCTATTAACTAGCCACAGCGCCAAACTAGTATCGCTGTTGACACAAACAATCCACACGAGATGAAAACATCCTGCATTAACTGGCGTCCTAGTAACTATAAAGATTTAGCTGTACGACTGGGCATTTATTTTTTTTATTACTTTCATCAATTATTACGAAAGCATAATTGACGTAGCATGGTGATAATGAAGTTTCCTTGAACCTGTAACATTAAAAAAAAAGATACGCGTGTGCACTATTAAGTTCCTGTATATTTTTGGTGACCTCTAAATATTATACCTATTAAGATGATTCAGATGATACGGATAATACAGATAAAAATATTATACGTATATAGGTCTAAGAAATCCATGAAGCCGTCTAAGGTCTCGAAACTAATACATATTTATGTATAAGTACATTCATTAAAGACTTTACACGTTCATGTTTTAGGTATGCGACTCTGAGTAGCTTAAGCTATTGCGTATACTCGAAATCCATCTGTATAAGCAACATACCTTAACTACAATTTCTATCCTACCTTTCCTATCAATAAACTCAAAACTTTTCAATCTAGTTCCAAAAAGAACCCGAATGAAGGCAATAGGCCTGCCCTCTGACCTTTACAACATTAACGGTTTCGGTATGTACATACATACACTCTTAAAAACATACCCTCCAGTCCCGCTTCTTTTTGCGCAGTCGTGAAAAGAGTATTTCAGTCAAAGCTCAAACGCCAATCAATTTGGTTTGTATTTACTAAGAAGCTGCTTGTTTACATTGTAACTTAAGTAAATGTTACAAAATTTATTTATATTGGGTAAAGGGCTCGGATGTCCCGGTTAAAGCCAGTTCGACGTTCTCGATAATGCTTATATTTCCGAATCTATTCGTATAAGAAATATCCATTTTTTTCTATTGATTTTTCTTGTTGAGGTTCTTCTTTTTACCTCCTCGCCTGTTCCCCAATACAAACAAGAATACCCCAACTACCGTCAACCGGACCATTTTAAGATAAAAGCTTAAACCGGACTTTTATCCTTAAAAGTTGACGACAACAGTATTCCTTTCGTTAGTAAGACCAAATTCTAATTGGCGAAATGAAGGGGTTAAATACAATTCTGTCTACTCCTTCAGGTATACAAGCGTGAGCATATGGTTATGTATGTTGGATTTGTATAACAAATACGTAGCAAGCCCATTTCCAAAGTTAAAGTGAGTTTGCAAAACTTTTGGGTAAAATTTCGTCTACGAGTTGCTTGTTTCCTTCTAAGTTTCTAACCTAACGACAATGGCTGTCACGTTTGTAACATTCACCACAACACGTAAATTTGCCTATGTAACTTACTTTTTATCTAAGCATCAGTTCAACAAATAATAAACCGCCTTCAATAGAATGTACTGAGAAAAAATATTACATATTATGATCCGATAGGTTTAAATGTTAATTAACTTTCGAAGAAAAGTTTTTAAGCGACTTCCATACTTCAGCTTATTGCGATATATCATGATACATTGTAATAAGCTGTATGTTTCATATCTACATTATACACCTTAGAAGAACATTTTCTTGAAAGCAAATGGTAGCAAAGGAGTTTTTAAAATCGGTTTACCAACGGCGGTTATTTAATTTATTTTGAACATTACATTCACAAAAAAAAAACAGTCGAATTGAAAATCTCCCAATTTTAAGTCGGATAAATAGGGGTAATAAAAATCTTGTTTATTTGGAACTAAAAACACATACAAAAACAAACGGTAAACGCTAATGTGTGAACATCATACTGCACAACATCATATTGACCCCCTCAATCTTGAACCCACATTGAATCAAAGCGGCTCAGTGTGTGGTCAGACTATTTCTTAGTAATTTATACAAATATATACGAGTACATACGTTCAGGCCCTAATCTCGAAGGAGTAGAAAGAGGTGTATTAAAACCCATATTTTGCTAATTAGAATTTGGTCCCACTAACATAATTATCCGTGCCGTCAACAGGGCGCTGTAGGACTGTATATATACTGTCTGATAGATAACAGTCCGATCCCTTAGTCGCCTTTTACGACGCGTGCGAGAAGATATAGCACCGCCTTACTCTACATCACCGCGAACCACACGGTTAAAGGTAATTTATAATATATTACTATATTTCGTATTTTTTTTTTGTGTAAGTATTTATATTTGTTATAACTTTAAAGTTCTATACGTAATGAATTTTAATTGCCTCTCAAGTGGCTGTTGACATTTGTCTGTAAACCTTCTGATGTTCAAAATATATAAAATAAATAAATTAATAATATTCGAAATTTTGAATATATATTTATATATATATATATACATATTTAATAAGTAGAATAGGCTACCGGTGGGGGTCGTAAAATGCAACTGTTATAAAAACGCAGTGAATGTGGTGCTTTAATTTAATTAAATAAATAAATAAATAATAATCTTGCTTTAATTAAGTAATTATGATAACAATAATCAATAAAAAAAAGAAATACCTACATATTTAGCGAACCATATTTAACGGTTCGCTAAATATGTATTCTTATAATGCTGTCTAAAGTTTTATTTTATACTAATAGTGTTAGAGCCATGCTTAGGCACTAATGGGCCGACTCGACCGGTGCGATACTACGGCCTCACAGAAAACCGGTTGTGAAGAAACGCCTGCGTTGCATTTCCCCGAGGAGAATGACGTTTCCGGAGGCCCAACTCCCTCTCTATTTACTAAAAAAGAAAATATCTATCGCCGAGTCTACGCTTTCCTAGCTCTACATAACAGAACGTGCCTTCTACATCGACACGTTTTTCAGTCCTTGTGTAACTAGCTGTCGTACAAAGCTGTGTGTTGTGTAGTAATACCTCTGAACATGTGGAGAACGTTTCTATTGTTTGTCTTCATAAGCGGAGTCATTGCCAAGATTGATGAAGATGATCCTAAGAATATGGGTTCCTCTGGTAAGTATTAAATAAAAAATTAAAAAATTAAATTAAAAAGCTTTTAGAATGAGAGTCAGGTGGTGTTTATCATAAGGATGCATTGTCATCGGAACTGTCAGTGTATGCAACATTTCAGTTCAATTAGAAAACAAACATATAGGTATTGTAAGTTTAATAAAAGTTAAAAAAAAAATAACACTTTTAGTACACTCCTATAATATATTAGTTATTAATTTGAAAAATTTAGTAGTCCTGGCCGACCAATACTTGCAAGAGAGTCCGGTGAACAAAAGTCTCTCATGTGGTTTGCTGGTAACAAGAAAGAAATATTATCAACTAAGCAATATTATATTCATATATGACAACTATTCCTATTTATTGTTAGATGAATATTGAAATAAATGCATTATTACAATAAACATACATACGCTCACGCCTGTATTCCGCAAGGGGTTGGCAGAGGTGTATTTAACACCCTCAATTTTTTTGAGCAATGCTTTAAATCGTAAAAAATTGCAATTTAATAACATTTTCGTTATTCCCCAATGTCCATAACAGTTTCCCAATAAGAATTTGGTCCCACTAACGTAATAGGTTTGCAAGCCTATTGCCATCAACCGGGCACTGTATGACTGTATATATACTGTCTGATAAATAACAGTCCGTTCGCTTAATCGCCTTTTCCGATACCCACGGGAAGTTATAATAATAATAATAAATCAAAACTGATCCGTAGAGGACTCGTACCTCCTGGTGTGAGTTGGAGTTACAGGTATGTGACCCTGACGTATAGAGCAATATTCGTTTAGTTCTATTGCCATTCCTTGTTCTTACCTCTGACTTTTACTATTCTTCCAATTTTCTAATCTTTAATTCTTAAACTGACCGCTTGATGACAATAGGCTTGCCTCTTAATACATAATAAGGACTAAATTCTACTTGGCAAATGCGGGTGTTTGGTACAATTATACCTACCCCGTCAGAGATACAAGTATGAATAAGTTTTGGTCCTTAGTTGTGAGAGTTCGAGTTATGATTGTTTATTTTAATACAAAACTAGGGAAATGCAATCATTCCAGCACAGAGCTCGGATAAACTAAAGATATGTAGCTTCTTTTGGCACAATACCAATCCCAAACTAGAGGTATGTGGTTGGCATGGGTTCTCATTTCCTTATCAGATTGATCTTCTTTAATTTCAAAAACGTGCATTACTTCATTCGTTGTCAAAATCAAGTATAAAGAAAACTTTTGAAAACTGACGCGGTAAAATATTAACTAATACACCTTTACGTTTATTTCAGTAAATATCTATTAAATCTATTATTCTGATACTTTACTCGAAAGGTGATCACTGCAACTCCCCTTATCATCTCATGTAATCCAGTCATATTCCCTACCCAGATCTGACTGTAACATCAAACAATATTTTTCATTAAAAAAAACTTTCATTCGTCATAGCAGCCAGTATCTAACTGCGTGTTACAGGCAGTCGCCGCGTATGGCACTATAGGTCAGCAGACTGGGATGGAATGAGAACATTCTTTGCATCCTACCCATGGAGGCAGGTTTGCTTCTCGCCGGATGATCCCAATGTCGTTGCTGACTCTGTCGCGGATGTTGTGCTTCAGGGTATGGAACTTTTCATTCCATTCTCCCTGATTCCCACAGGTGGCAAGTCCCAGCCTTGGTTTGGTCGAACCTGCAAAGCGGCGTCCCGCCGAAAGCAGGAATGTTACCAAGCATGGGCTAATGCAGCGACAGCACGGGATGTAAAGACCAGCACATTAAAGAAGCAATTTAACTTTGCCTCCAGGTCCCTCAAAAGAGTAATTGCTGGGGCGAAGTCGGCTCACATCGGCAGAATTGGCGAGAGACTAGTTAGTCTCCCCTCCGGAACTCGTGCATTCTGGTCTCTTGCCAAAGCTGTCCAGGGGAACTTTTGTAAGCCATCCCTTCCACCTCTGCGCATAGGAGATAATTCGTTGGCCCACGACGCTAAAGAAAAAGCCGATCTTCTGGGCAAACTCTTTGCGTCCAACTCGACCCTGGACGACGGGGGAAACGCACTGCCGACCATACCGCAGTGCGAGACCCGCATGCCGGAAGTCCGGTTTACACAAAGGGCAGTGCGTAAAGCGCTTCTTTCCCTCGACGTTCATAAGTCGAGTGGGCCCGATAGAATCTCTCCTATCGTGCTGAAGACGTGTGCTCCAGAGTTAGCACCGGTTTTAACGCGCCTTTATCGGCTTTCCTACTCTCTTGGCGTAGTCCCGAACTCATGGAAGACAGCTCTAGTGCACCCAATCCCTAAAAAAGGAGATCGCTCGGATCCGTCCAACTACAGACCCATAGCCATCACCTCCTTGTTCTCCAAGATAATGGAATCCATTGTTAACTGCCAGCTCCTCCGGTACTTAGAAGACCACCAGCTCCTCAATGATCGACAATACGGCTTCCGTCAGGGTCGTTCAGCTGGTGATCTTCTCGTATACTTGACTCACCGGTGGGCACAGGCGATCGAGACCAAGGGGGAAGCGTTGGCCGTTAGTTTGGACGTGGCGAAGGCCTTCGATCGGGTCTGGCACAAAGCGCTCCTTGCGAAGCTTCCTTCCTATGGGCTTCCCGAGAAACTGTGCAATTGGCTCACCAGTTTTCTTACAGACAGAAGCATCAAGGTC
This sequence comes from Tyria jacobaeae, assembly GCA_947561695.1. NCBI lineage: Eukaryota > Metazoa > Arthropoda > Insecta > Lepidoptera > Erebidae > Tyria > Tyria jacobaeae. The sequence continues at coordinate 5,366,734 of OX387230.1, read as the reverse complement.
GTTGTTGACGGTGCATGCTCCGACTCGAAGTCTGTTAATTCTGGTGTCCCACAAGGCTGTGTGCTATCACCCACGCTGTTTCTTCTGCATATCAACGACATGCTGCAGATTAGCAGCATCCATTGCTATGCAGACGATAGCACGAGTGATGCCCTTTACACTGGCCGCGCTAACATTTCTCGGGTAAACGTCATCGAAAGCCGATCCAAACTTGTGTCTGAAATCGAAACTTCTTTATCAAAAGTTTCAGATTGGGGTCGACTTAACCTAGTCCAATTTAACCCCACAAAGACACAGGTTTGCGCGTTCACCGCTAAAAAGATGCCATTGGTCGTATCACCTCAATTTGAGAGCACTTCCCTAACTGCATCAGCCAGTATCGGAATCCTTGGCGTCGATATATCAAGCGAAGTCCAGTTTCGCGGTCACTTAGAGAGTAAGGCCATATTAGCCTCAAAGAAGCTTGGTGTGCTAAACAGATCGAGACAGTATTTTACTCCGGCCCACCGCCTGCAACTTTATAAGGCGCAGGTTCGGCCGCACATGGAATACTGTTCTCATCTCTATGCAGGTGCACCCCAGTACCAACTTCTGCCTCTTGACCGCATTCAACGGAGAGCGACTCGCATCATCGACTGCCAAGATATTTCTGATCGACTTGACACCTTGGCGTTGCGTAGAGATGTAGCTTCACTCTGCATCCTCTATCGCTTGTATCATGGGGAGTGTTCAGAGGAATTGTTCGGACTTATACCGGCTGCTGGTTTCCGCCATCGTCCTACGCGACAAAATATCCATCCCCATCACCTGGACGATTGGCACTCCACCACTGTGCGCTTCTCCAGAAGCTTTTTGCCTCGCACAACCAGCTTATGGAACAAATTGTCGCCTGCCGTATTTCCGAACCGATACGACCTTCAAACCTTCAAGAAGAGAGCGTACCTCTACCTAAAAGGCCGGCAACGCACTTGTGACTCTTGAGTTGCGGGTGTCCATGGGCGGCGGTAGTCACTTACCATCAGGTGACCCGTCTGCTCGTTTGCCCCCTATCGCATAAAAAAAAAAAAAAAAAAAAAAAAAAAAAAAATCTAAATCTCTTTCGTTTTATTCGACTAACTAGCAATGAGTAAATCGAACATCAATCAAACAGGGAAATCAATTCATGTCAAATATGAAAACGCTAATTATAATATTTTCATGAATGGTGAAGGTTGTTTATAAATGATATACGGGTTCAGACGAACAGACGGGTCACCTGACGGTAAGTGATAAACGCCGCAGATGGACACCAGCAACTCAAGAGTCGTAAGTGCACTGCCTCCATTTGAGGAGATGTGGGGTGAGGGGGGAGAAAGAGGAGAGGGTGGATTAGCGGAAGGGAATGGGGACAGGAAATTTTTAAGAAACGACTTTTGTCATGGAAATTTAATAGTTATATTAAGTTCTCCAACGATGTATTCAATTTAAAGCTACCAAACTAATTAAATATCTACTAACACATACTACAAACTAACTAATTAATAGGTAAATATCAAAGCTAACTTAAAATTAATTGTCGTTCACTTCCAAAATTTCAAACTGGCAGTTTGGCACTTTGTCATTTCAATACAACCTCAGGACGTACACGAACAATACTTCAAATATAACTACCGTTGTATAAAGTTAGTTTGATTCGGTCAATATCAGCTAGCTAGCTAGCGGTAACATGTTATGAAAACGATCTAGCGTTGAATGCAAACATTGTATGTTGACTTAGCAGCCTTAATTTAAGCCAATGAAAATCCTGTTTTAGAATTAAAATAACAATAAATTATTAGTAAAAGCAATAACGACTTTCATACATCTTAGACTGGCCATAAATAATAGTACAATAAAAAAACATTATATTACATTTCAATTCGGAATCTGTCATTCTTACATGAATATTCATTGTGTGTCGTCATTTTTGCGGCAATCAGTGTTAAATATTTTTGTAATATTAAAATGGAGTGGGATGATAAGAGAAATTGCTGTGATAGCATTTCACAAAGTAGGTTTAGAGCCAAATGCAAGTTGAAACTCTCTATCCGCTGGGTATAATGAAACCTCCTGTTTGTGACAGAAAAAGATCTGGCCGTTCACGTAATATTCATACGAAAAATCCGAAGAAGTCCTGTCTGAAAGCATAAGTTTTTATGTCGGGAAATAATTAACAACACACACCTTAAACACCTTACATGGTTAAGTAGAGAAGAGGTCTTTCAGTATATAAGAGACGCAGTTTGTTTTTTTTTAGCAGATAATTTAGAAATGAATAGGCTGGTAAAATCAAAACAACTTCTCAAGCGGTACGCAAAAGGAGGTTTACAGAAAAAAAAAATTACTGACGCTATTTTTCTTATTATTTAGCAACATTTTAATAAGAAAATGACCAAGTTTATGCTCAAAGCTCTATCTATATCTATCTATAAAATCTTCCCAATTAGTCAGCAGAGTACAACGTGGCCATTATCCGTCTTACATGTTTCATAACCAATAATGGTCCTTTCAGCAAGACTCAGAACTGGGAAATGAAGCACAATCCACCCAAGCGTGGTTGGAAACTAACGATTTTGACTTCATCAGAGCTGGCAGTCATCTAGTCCCAATCTTAATCCGCTGGGTTATGATTTACGGTCAATGTTACTCTAAACGTCATGATAATTTGGAGTCCCTGAAACAATCCATAAGATTGACAAGCATGGAGAGAGATTCTATTGATAACTGGCTTCAACGTTCAAAGGCCTGTATTAAAGCCTTCGGAGATCAATTTTAATGAGCTTAATACATTTTTAATGCTATTATGTTAATGTATAAACTAACACATTACATAAATGTTTTATACAATAGAAACAAAAAAGGTTTTTCTTTGTAACAATATTTATGGCAAGTCTATCTATATTTTTATTCTATTATTTATTTGCCTATCCCTTCGAGTACATGGCGTACATGTATGAACGAGTATGTTTGAACTTTATAGGTCAACTCTACAGCTTTCTGAAAATGATATTTCTAATAATTTCAATTATGAAAGGTTTCAGGCAATTGTAATTACAAAGTGAGTTTTCAAGGTACAGCAAGTTCGGAGTACAAGCAGTACGAGCAGTTCGAACACACTTTTTTAAATGGGTAACAATATTGATATAATACGTAACGGCAACTGAATGAAGTATTAAGTACACATAATATACTTTATTTTATTTAATAATCGCAAGATCAAATATTTGAAAGAGTTCGGTAACTATTTGGTTAGGATAACGAAATACTCTACTTTGAACTTATCTGTAAATGGATCTTTTTTAGATATAATTTTTAAAGAATTTATATATAATAAAGTTTCATTAAAAGCAGTAAGTATACAAAATCTTTGAATATTAGAGATAACGTAATCACTAACCAGAATTGCAGCACAACAAGTTCAGAGTTTCAATAATACGACGTTTAGTACGGTTATTGAATGTTGAATATGAAATTAATCAATTTTTGCTGTAAATTTCTAAACGTGATTATGTTTTCATAACCTTAAGTAAACCTTAGTAAACAAAAAAAAAACAAGTTTACAGTTTAGCCCTGTCTTTTAGCCTCTAACTTTGAACTCATGTTTTTGGTTAGATACTCGATTGAGTACAATACGGCCCACCACATGTTTTTCCTTGGACGTCATAAAAGGCGAATAAGATATCTATCAAATAGTATGTATACAGTTTACACAGCGCCAGACGGACGGCAACAGCCTTGCCACAACTTGCCCAATATTACAGAAGCCGGACTTAAGCCGGGCCAATATGTATATATGTATATTTTTTGTCAACATTGTTTAAACTTTAAGGAATACATTAAGGTAGGTATTGTGCCGTTGTAACGCTTTCACGCCTTACCGAACTGACCTTGATGAAACTTTTCATCCTTTAAAAAGAACTGTATTGTTCTTGAGGGAAACCTCAATTGATTGATAATGTCTACATTGGCATGAACGCTTTGGCAATTGATTGATTGGTTATTGATGAAGAAAATAATATAACTTAAGGAGTACGTTTTCAATTCAGTTACACAATTCTAGAAAATTCTTGAACCAGAAAAGTATTTGTAGTTCACAGTCAATACTTCTGTTGTACAAACTTTAATAAAACGTTCCGATATTAATATCCGACGACTGCCACACTTATGGTTTACACACACACTTCAGTGTATCCGAAATTTTCTCTCTCATTGGATTTTATTTAATAAATATATATCTTCAATGCTGAAATAGCCGTCATTTCTATTATTGAAATCATAAAATGCTTAGGATAAGACGAATTAATTTATTTTATATTTTTATCGATTTTTCTGTGTGTTTTATTTGTGTTGAATGTAGAACTTGATTACTTATTAATGAATTAAAATAAACAATTTTTATCTGAAAGATTTCCGAAGTTTTGTGGAAGATTCCTTATATTATGATAAAGCCTGATGAAATATTATTCTTGAATTGAAAACACATTTGAGAGCCGTTGACTTGAGACTCGTTTAAGGCTGGAGTTAAATTAAATTTCATGTATGAATGACAGCTTCTTTATTACACCATACATTTTAAATTCCTGAACTGAATCTATACATCGTCGCGAATAATACGAACCATACACATTATTTAATTGATCATATTATGGTTGTGTTTGAAATATTTGCAATTAACTTTTTGAATTTATATGTAACTTATAAGATAGTTATTTTAAATAGTAGACTTAGAGTAATTGTTATACAATTGACTCACTTATTTTTAAACGACATCTACGAAATTGAGGTTTTATGTTTGATTGTATATATCTTTTTTTATGTATGCTCAGCGATTTGATGCCGCTTTCTGTTTTCTTTTTATTTGAAGAGTAAACGCGGTGGTTCAATTGTAACCAAATCATAACAAGGCAATAACGAAGGAGTAATTGAACTACATGTTTTAACGATTTAAATATTTGCTCAAAGGAATTGCAAGGAACATTGTAGGTGGTTATCTATTTCCTTTAAAAGTCAATAATGTCTCTGTTGCTAGTATGGTCTAAACTTCTTGGTTTGAAAAATATCAAATGGAAAATAAAAAACAAGTCTAATATCAACACACGAGTTGGTAACATAAGTAACAAATAATCGTCAGTGTGCTCGTTTGCCTAGTTAGTAATGTTAACACAAAACTTATGAAAGCCGAATTTGTCAACGTTGCAAGTGTTGGAACGACATTAACTAACTTGTTAGTTTTTGAAACTTTTCAGTGTAAACAAGCCTTAAGCAGTTTCAACATAACTTTTATTAACTCCACACTTAATCTGCAGCCCCTCAGCTGTTACGAACAAAATCTACAATCTTTTGTTACTTTATAGATTCGGGAATGGGTTTGTGCGTTAAACTGCTAGCTACTTTTGAGGTAGATAATATTTTAGTACTTGTTTTTTCGGAGCGTGATCTATGAGCTTTAGAATTATGATCAAGTGAAGGTCTGTTAGGGTATTTATAGAATTAATAACAAGTAACTGATTCTTGTGCGGATATATATGTATATAAATATAAATTTGCGATATTACACTCACATTTACTAGGTGTTAGCATAATACCAGCGCTGCTTCTTACGAGGTAGCACAAAGCTGAGCTAACGGCCATTTTTGTCTCATATAGTGGTACTTGTTGGCACTAACGTCTGATGAATTTGTTATCCTTGCCTTGTATGAGTACAAAATAAATATATTTTCTTCTCTTTTTTTCTTTTATATTTGTTAACCACCTTATAGTTAGAAAACTTATTGTAAGAGATTATCTTTTACTATTTAAAAAAGAAGAGATAATATATATAAGGAGATTCTAAGGAATGCTGGCAACAAAGAGGTTCTTATGCTATACCAGAATGCTTCATATTTATTGGCCGGCACTTAGTTTCTGAATTTTAGTTTTATTTATAATACATTTTATATTCCCCGGGTCTCCTATACAACTCTAAAATGTGACAACAACTTTCTGTAATACCTTTACACAACTGACTACATCAAGAGCATAAATATGAAAGGATGGAAAATTTCTGTATAATATATTAAGTATTTGATACATTTCACAAACTTACTGGGACAAACGGATGAATTGTGCTAAATTCGTTTTGTAAAGTTTGAATGTTTGACCGCATTTTGACACAGAATGGTACCCGCCTTTTTTACATGTTATGCTTTGCTTTTACGAACGCTTAAATGAACTTTGCTTGATTAGGGTTCTAATGTATTTCGATGACAGATTTTGTTTCGTAAAACAGTACATTTTAAGCTTCTCAGATTATCTCACAGTGCAACCGATCCTTTACCTGTAACTGAATCTATATCAGATACCTTCTGCGGGTACTAACTCGAAACTCTATTAAGATTACCTAAAACAAAAACTTGCATTATACCCTTACCCTCTGTAAAAAAAAACTTGTGGACTTTTAATATCTCTAAAACCACATATATTACTTATAGACCTGCAAGCTCGGATCGACCCTATACCTATAACATTATTTTAATTTTCTTGAAGCTGTGTAGTCCGAGATGTAATAAATACTTTGTCTGATGACATGACTGGTGTCACCATGTTCGTACACCATAACCCATAATTTTGTATGTACCTAGCTGAATAGTTTGACATTTATTTTTATTATAGTTATTTCCTTTCAAGTCCAATACTGGACATGGTAGAAGGCATCAAATAAGAGAATGAAAAGAACACTCACACTCAAAACACAAAAATGTTTGTCCCATGTAAGAATCGAAGCCACGACCTTCGGCTCAGCAGTCAGGGTCACTAACCACTAGACCAATAGGCCAGTCGAAAAGATCACGAACCAAAACAAATTAGTTGATTAAGCAAATAGTGCTCCATAAAGATCTACCATCCCAATAGAATTGGTAGGCTGATACTTCAGTGAATAATTAGAATCAACTTCATATATAATTAAGTTTCATTAATGTATATTTATATTTTATACAACATTTAAAATTTGAAAACAAACCCTAGTTAAAATTATTATACCTAAGTAAAAGTCCTTATAGAAGGTAGTTTCCTGGTCTACAACATTGAAAATAAATATTTCTTTTATATTACCTGTTGCTGTATTTATATTTACTACTTGTACTACCAGTATATTTAAATGATAAACTTAACACAATTTTATTTCTATTATCTGTCTAATATTTGTTCTTCGTCGGCTGATTAGAGCAGAATGACAGTTGGCCGTCATTCGGCCGAGTCGTATTATATTTAGTTGTGTAAAAAGTCCAACTCATAGCGTAGATAAGTCAATTGGTTAAAAACTGTAAAGTACCTGTAAATTTGTAAATTTCTTGCTCCGCTTCTTTGCGCCGCTACGTTGATAAACAGCATCTAATAATAACATTTTAACGATACCTCCTTTCTTGTTACTTACTATTTATATAGCTCACAAGATAGACCTAGAACCAGAACCTAATATATAATAAACGGAGAGCGACTCGCATCATCGACTGCCAAGATATTTCTGATCGACTTGACACCTTGGCGTTGTTTAGAGATGTAGCACTGTTCACTGTGCATCCTCTATCGCTTGTATCATGGGGCATGTTCAGAGGAATTGTTCGGACTTATACGTCCTACGCGACAAAATATCCATCCCCATCACCTGGACGATTGGCACTCCACCACTGTGCGCTTCTCCAGAAGCTTTTTGCCTCGCACAACCAGCTTATGGAACAAATTGTAGCCTGCCGTATTTCCGAACCGATACGACCTTCAAACCTTCAAGAAAAGAGCGCACTCCTACCTAAAAGGCCGGCAACGCACTTGTGACTCTTGAGTTGCGGGTGTCCATGGGCGGCGGTAGTCACTTACCATCAGATGACCCGTATGCTCGTTTGCCCCCTATCGCATAAAAAAAAAGTCGATTTTTGTGTTATGACTTCTACCACATCAATCTTTTCTTTTATAGGATACAAGAACTTTATTATTTATTCTGACAACTACTACATTTTGACGACAATAGGGAAATGCTATATTCCCATATAAAATCACGAATATATCATCTTGACATGCAATCAATGTAACTCACAGGTCTGTTCGTACCACACTCTTTTTTTATTGTGATTCACACAAATAACTCTGCTATACGACATCGTAAAACAGTTCGGAAAAACGGTGGAGATATTTACTAAGAAAACATTGATTTACAAAGTGATTTTAGAATTATGGAATGTGAACTAGATTTCGCATGAAGCGGCGTTCGCGTTTTTGTAGAATTTATCAGACAATTCAGGTTCTCGATCAACTATCATTTTGTTGTACGTGTCTGAAAATTTTAATATTTTTGTAACACATCTCACACTAAGCAAAGCTGGTAATAAGGTAACTAGACTACTAATAAACAAACTTGTATACTTCTCAATACATAGATAGATTGCATCCATACACAGAACAAGTGAACACGTGCATCTCACAATCATATGTCCTGGCTGGGAATAGACGACTGGAACCCACGACCTCTGGCTTAGAAGTCAGGATCACTAACTAGTACTCCGATAGGCCAAACAGATCTGTTGAAAACTAAACTATGGGTAAACGTGTATTGATTGTCAAATATTCATGATAGTCGATTGAATGGTCAATGAGTAAAAGCGTTACAAACATTGGAATTAGCATTAATAATATTTGTGGATTGCCATGTCCTGAAAATAATGATAATATAGGTATAATAATCATTTATTTTGGGCACAGGAACTTAGATTAGAAGAGATTGTAGATTAGAAAAGCATGGTGGAAATAGCGTGGATTATGCGGGTAATAAAAATGTTGAAATAGAACTGACTGTATATAAGTTGACCAGACTATACGCGTGTGCTTTTGAGAACACGAACCTTATCATCCATGTTGCTCCTTTGAATGACAAGAAAGAAACTTTTTATTTAATACATAAACAACAAAACATATTTTTGTAACAGACCAGGTCTAGTACATTGCGGAGTTATAAAAATGATTTCTTAACGGTTGCTTATCTTTATGCATTTAAAAATATTTTTAGGTGAATATCAATACAATTTTTTTGAACATCTTACATTTCCCATCGAAAGATTTTTTTATTCGATTCTTAAGCTTGGTCTTCAGAAAATTGTGTCTCTTTTGTGATGAGACTGTGTGTATCAAGATCTATAAAGATGTAGAAACAACATCTAACCAGTAATTTTGTTCATTTCAGGTGATGACATGGACGAGAGCTTAGAGCACATAGGTGCCATGGTCACCCAAGTTTATCAGCATCCGTATGCTGTTTCCCTGTTGCTGAATAACTCGTACATTTGCAGCGCTATAATATTAAACAGCTACTGGATCCTGGTATTGTCAAAGTGCTTTGACAACACAACATCGTAAGTATACCTACTAATCCTTGGATTTATAATATAAATCCAAGGATTAGTAATATAGCTTTACTGCGATTATAATTTCGTATCACAAAGGCCAGACTCCTGATGATCAAGATCGAAGATGAGGCAAGATCCAAGACATGACTCCTGATCGTCGATCCATTTTTACATACATCATGTATCTTACTTGTATTTCTGTACTACTTATACAAACAAAGTACATAACACTAGTGACTGCTAGAAATGTGCATGGTAGTTTTTAAAGACAAAGATCGTCCTGTCTACTTTAAAATTTGAAAAAGCTTTTATTTTATTATTACCTTTTTTTAGTCACTTACCATCAGGTGACCCGTCTGCTCGTTTGCCCCCTATCGCATAAAAAAAAAAAAAATACACTAAAGGGGGACAGACGAACAGACGGCTCAACTGATGGTAAGTGACATCCGATGTCCATGGATACCTGTAACTCAAGACTCGTAAATGCGCTGCCCACCTTTGAGGGATAGGGGGATGCGGGGAGGGAAAAGAAGAGAAGGGGGATGAGGAGAGGGGGATGAGCGGGGAGGAAGTAGGAGAAGGGGGTGGAGTTGGGCCTCCGGTAGCCTCACTCATTTCAGGGAAATGCAACGCAAGCGTAACTTCACAATTTTCTGTGAGGCCGTGGTATCGTACTGGTTGAGCCGGCCTCTTTGTGCCTAAGCATGGCTCTTCCACTGTTACACCTATACCTACAATTTCATTTGTGTTCATTTTCCACAAATAAAATATTACTTTTATCGTTGTACTAAAATCTAGACTGTATCAGAAAGACTTTTTTTTTTTTTTCAATGTTAATAAGTATAAATTACAAATATTTCAATTAATTGTGATAATTAAATATTTATGGTAATATTTACGGAAGACGAACCGAAATAAATTCGAGGCCAGAAAACTCTGTTCAGTTGATTGATGCATGTTTTACTGTCTTGCGCGTTTATATTTGATTTTATGCGATAATAAATGAAGTGTTAGGTAGGACATTTACTTTCTTATACTGAGGTTTATCAGCTGCAAAAAACTTCAATTATAAAAAAAAACGTTTCACGCATGATAGACTGGGCCAGCTCGACCGATGCCACGTGCGATACCACGGCCTCACAGAAGACAGTTGTGAAGCAACGCTAGTGTTGCTTTTCCAAGAAATAATTGAGATTTCCGGAGGCCCAGCTCCCCCTCTCCTCTTTACCATACACGCATCCCCCATCCTTCATCACCCTCAAAGGTGGGCAGCACACTTACGACTCTTTGAGATGCAGGTATTCAGGTCGGCGGTTGTCGCTTATCATCAGGTGACCCGTCTGTTGATCTATCCCCCTATATTATAAAAAATAAATAAATAAAAATTACTCGTCAGCATATGTATAATATGTTATCCACCTCTACGTTCGAATAGTAATTTTGAACCCTGAACCCGGGATAAAAAGCGCTTATCTCCGTGTCAAATTTCATTAACATCAGTTTAAGTGGTTTGGCGATACTGAGTAACAAACCTCTATCCAACTTTATCATTCATAATAGGTCTATCACAAATCTCTGGAAGTAAGAAATCTCTAAACATAACATACCCACGAATTATATTTCCAACAACACTATTAACCACTAAAACCCCCTTTGTACCCATTTACGTATCCAAATTATCCACTAGACTTATATTATTACTTTATGAATACAAGTAATGAAGTAATTTCAGAGATCTCTGTACAATACCTAGTCTTGCCTTACATATAATCCTAACTAATTATTCCATTTAATTTAACTTTCATTAATACTTATTTGAAAGAGTTTGTTTTGTTTTGCGCCATGTGGTTCTCTGGTTAATTGGGACTAAATTATTGTTTTTAAAACGTGTTCGCTTAAGACGCTCTCTACATCTTCGGTTATAAAGGCGTGAGTGTATGTATGTTTTTTTAGATACATACATATATAAGCTCACGCTTTTCTCCCAACAGGGTAGGCAGAAACACCAGACCTCCACTTGCTTCTGTCCTTACATTCATCATGAGCTGCGTTTATTGTCATACAAGCCCCGGTTTCAGGTACTTCTTACCTGTCTCTTTCTTCAGAACATCACCAAGCCATGTGCATGCCTCGTTGCTATCGATTGACTATAGATAAATTATTTACTCACAGCAGGCTGTTCATAAAGCATAAGGTTAAAAACACTGCACCACTAACACTTCGATATTAAATAATTAATAAGTAAATAATTACACAGAGGTTGCGGGACTACATCCTGGTGGTTACAGGTTGTCGACGCCTTCGTGAAGTACGAGTTTCGGCAACTATGTACAAAATAAGTATAATGAAGACCAAGTTTTCTTAATTATATTTATTTTCTTTCTTAAACTGTCGATATTTCGGCACACTTCATCCAATGCACACTCCACCCGTAACCATAATTATGGCAATTTGATCATATTTGCAGGTAAACGAAAAGACGTACTTTGAAATGTTATCGGGACGCTGTCCTGATTTAGACATCTAATAAGTATGAATCTACATAAAGGGGGTTACATAATAGGGGCCTATTGTCGTCCCGGCACTTTTGGGAAGAGATTAGAGTGGAAAATTTGGAGTATATTTACACTGCTGATACATATGGATTTGGGAGTATAAGCAATAGGTTAAGCAGGGCAGGGTAGGTAAAAACATATACGTATAAATAATTTTCTGATACGTTAAATAGGACGAATAGGCTAATATTTGGTGATCCTATTAATTCAAAGGACGCCACAACATCGCTATTAAACACAAGGCCATTACCGCCTTTATCTTAGCTGTTAATTCTGAAGTAGACGATACTATTTACGTAAAATTAAGCCGAGATTACGAATCCTTCAGCATTGTAAATACAACCAACAGACTTGGATCAATAGTGCTTTCCTGCTTTAACATATGTTTTGCAATAGGAGAAAAAGAGACGGGTATATTTGCAGAATGTGTTAAGTTACGCATTGCGAACCGATTTACCTTTTCAATTGGGTTTGCGTGGAAATGGAATGTTTACAAATAATTTACCTTTTCTATTCGTTAAAAGATTATGTTATTTTCTATTTTTATACCTTATACCTTTTATAGCTAACATGTAAAATAAACTATTAATAAGTAGTGCAGTATTTTCTACAAATAACAGTATTAAAAACCAGATGAGCATATAAAATTGGTATCTAAAGACAGTATATGTAAGTGGCGTGCCCGGTTGGCATCAACAGGCTTGCACCCTATTCCGTAGGTATGTAGGTCTAGATTATCGTTGGCAAATGTTGGCGCTTGATACGCCTCTGAAAACCCCATCGGAAATGTAACCGTGAATATATGCATATATGAACATATAACCCTGAACGTTAGACGTTAGCGCGGTTTAACATGAGTGTGACCAGTTTCTACTTTAAGTTGAGACATGAAAAGAGTAATGCAACAAAACTCTTGAAGTTCAGCTCCCGACATTTTGTTTTAGAATGAAATGCAAAAGGCTGCACGTTGGAAGAGGCCTATATCTAGCAGTGGAGTACGGTAGGCTTATGGTTATTTATGGTTATTTTATTTGTTAGCCTACCATAATGACTCCACTTTGCCTGATAGTAAGCAATAAATGGAGTCCAAGAGTGGTGGTCACCATCCTCATTGCATGTCTAGTCAATGTAGTATGGCGACCCACACTATGGCGGCCTGGTGAGATGCTTTTTCACGCCCCGCTTAAAAGATCCAGGACCAAAGTGGGAAGGAATCATGATGAAAAAAAAACTCGTTTTACATTCAAATTTATATTTTTATTCTGAACAACAAGAAGATACAATTATAACATGACAACGATTTTTTACAAAATATCACAAAATAAAAAAAAAACTGAATGTAATTACGTTTCACTGAAACTTAGAACCGTGACGCCCTATTCTCATCCAAAATCATTTTACCGCAAGCTCCTTAAAAGATTTACGCTTTATAATAAACCAGGGAACTGCCTGCGAAGCCTGACAATAATAGCCTTACAAACCACAAATCCGTTGAAAGAGCCACTCGAAGGGACCAATCTTGTATATTGGCAAATATGTTGTACATAGGTTCAATGTTGCTTGATTCTGTTGGTACTTAATGTCAGAACAACAATAAATGTTGTTAAGTTAATGCATTAATTTTAACAGCATTCACAGGACAAGGAATATTGTATTTCCAAAATACAAATATTATAGTAACTATAGTAATATATTCAAATTATTTGTAGCCATGTACATTTTTTTTATCTGTATATATGTATGTATGTGGGCGCGAGAATTTAAGACACATTAATCGGTTGGAAATATCAAGGACTTAACACCAATGCAACTGCCATTAAGAGACCGAACAACTTTCATTAGTAGGTAGTCTTACTAATGGAAATTCTGAGGTGTCTTAATGGTAGTAGGATGAAGCCACTAGGCTACAAAACTTCCGGGTAGAACTGATCGTCGCTGGGAGGCAGGGTCGGCAGATATGTGCCTGAAAGCGAGCCCGAGCTTTTGCGGGCAGATGCTACGAGGGGTTTGGATGTCTGAATAAAACTTGTTCGCGACCCTTGCATATGTATACAGAATACCCTACCTAAACTACCCTGGTGACCAGCAATAGTACTATACTGACACGGAAATAGAATGTTTGATTGCCAGGCCAAATCTATTCTAATATAATAAAGCGAATATAATAGACTTTATTTGTTTCTATTATAAATACCAGTCATATTCGAATTTATTTTTAAACTCTTGGACTATACATATCTTTTTTTTATGTATGTTTACTTTTTGTGTACTAATATATATTTTTTTATTAGAAAGGACTGGCCTGTTGCTGTAGTTGTTAATGACCCTGACTGCTAAGCCAGAGGTCGTGGGTTCGATTCCCACCCAAGATAAATAGTTGTTCGATGAACATGATCATTTGTTCTGTGTCTGGGTTTTTTTTTATTTATTAGTATATGTTTATCAGCTGTCTGGTTACCAAGGTATGCGTGTCAAGTTATTATTATTATTTTATTATTGAAGAGTATACTCCTGCAGTGGTCCCATACCCAATCAGGATTTGATAATGAAATACCAGGGTTATTACGAATAACTCTTTAAATTGCATGTTCTTACTATTTAACACATTGAAAAGACATATTGAAGACGATTATATACTTTTTAAAGGCAGTTATTGTTTTAATAAAGTATTTACTGAGAAATAATATAAGCTATAAAGCATCACGTTATGACCCCCAGGAGCGGAGCAATGACCATAAAAGCAAATAAAACAGCGTGAAAAGGCTCGTATATTACTTACATATTTTTATCAAATGAATAAGGTGCCACATAAGTAGTCTGTACATGGCAGTGGCCTAAATAGCAGTCACTTATTTTATTTAATAATGCCAAATCAAATTTACATAATAATGGGGCGAAGGCAAGGGTGTTCATACGCATCTTTATTATCCAAATTATTCTATACATAATATAAAAGGGTTTAAACGAGGTATTGATTTTTTTTTGCGTACAATCCATGAGTGTCTCAACATACTTAAATGAGTATAATTTTCAGTTCTAATTCTTTGTCAATATTTTTTTTATCTTGTGTGTATCATTTATATAACGAGCTCAGTGTAAGAGGTTTATGCCCAGAAGTGAACGATGATAATCTGACCATGATTATCTAAAAGTAGTGTCGGTGTGAGATTGTAACTTCATTAAATTAAAAAAAAAAGTTACAATGTTTGTATTAAATAAAGCAATAATAACGGTTTTTTAGATTAATAAATTACACAAAAAAGAAAAAAACGTACTCTTATATCGATTTTCTACGTAATAAAATACACCATTTTATACGACACAAAAGCAAATTCTAGATAAATTAGACAAACCCTTAAAGTAAAAATAATAAACTCATCCAAATAAATAAATCACGCTATACAAATTTAATTACGCTTTATATAAAATCAACACATAACAAGAGAGAATAATGCCTCTTTCCTCTATGGCAAGGTAAACATATAATGGCCGCAGCAATAATAGCGGTGTTATTTATTGCGAACATGACTATAATTTGTACACAATAGTTACGACTTAATTTTGTAAGCTTGGGAATAATTTATTTAATGTTAGTATTTTGTTAAGCCCCTTGGACATGGATGATAACATAATACATTAAATATAGTATCTGAAGAATAGGAACAGTTTATTAAAAAAAATAACGAGGTATTTTCTGGTAAAGGATGAAGTTCAAACGTATGGTAATGGGATTCCTGCTGTAAAATGGAGCCTATATGTTATGTTAGACCTCTAGCAATACATTTGTGAAAAATACATTTAGTTTCATGCAGTCGTTTTTGCGTGATGCGTGTACAAACATACAGACAAAATTTTAAAAACTGTTGTTTTGTTTTCTGTTGCTTTAATAAAGACCGTCCGTATCAGTTGTTAATAATAGTATAGACATCAACTCGTTAAAATCTGAATATATGTAGGGGTAGGAGGCCTGTAACGCCAGTAATAAACGCCATAATTTGAAAATAGCGTTAGCAATATAGCTATGACGATGGACTTGGGATCAAGTGGTAGCGCCGTGGTAGTAGCGCCATGGACGGGTTTGAACCCCACCCAGGGCGCTACTACCACTACCGTCTATCGACTACTTTTTTATAACGAATATCTCAAAAGAAGAGAATATGAACAACTTTGGTTATAAAACAGACCTGAAATATATAAGATATGGTTTACAGTAAAGTTTTTTTTTTTTTTTTCAGTGACATCCTGACATCGTATGTGGCACGTAGAAACTTGGGCAACTACACAATACGCGCAGGCAGCTCATATAGCCACAAGGGAGGGAGCCTGCATAAGGTAATTTTATTTATTTATAACATTTTAGCATGTAGCGAAATTCACACACAACAAAAAAAAAATTTTAGAAAATCGAAATCCGTTGTAGCTGTCAACTGTCCACGTATAAAAATATCGTTATTGAAGACAGTTAGTGGTTTGTAAAGTTTTTTTTTTTTGGTATTAGTGGATCATAAGTGCATTAGGTGAAAAACGAGATCTAGAAGGCAGTTGTGTGTGATTTACACCTAATGTACTAAATTAAAATGCTCCTTTCATTAGTAATATGTAACCATATTGCTAATACTTTCTTAATTATAAATAGTGTGTATACGTGTTTCCTTCCCAATTTGATCCCGGGTCTTTTAAGCGGGGCGTGAAAAAGCATCTCACCAGGCCGCCATAGTGTGGGTCACCATGCTGCATTGACTAGACATGCAATGAGGATGGTGACCACCACTCTTGGACTCCATTTATTGCTTACCATCAGGCAAAGTGGAGTCATTATGGTAGGCTCACGAATAAAAAAAAAAAAAAAAAAATATTCATCATGATCATCGGGTGAAAGCTGGTCTCTAGTTCGAGAGGTCGCGGGTTCAATTCCACCTACACACAGACACACACACACATACGAAATTTGTGTGATCATTGTGTGTGTTTTGTTGTTCAGTCGGTTGCTTGTGTGTTTGTCAAGTCCCCCGCTATACAGGAATTATTCAGCTCATTTATAATGCGGAAATTAAATTTTGAATAAAGAAAGAGAAAATGTAATGTTATTCACAATCGGACGTAAACGCTTGAATCATCAAAATCGGACGTAAACGCTTGAATCATCAAAATAAAATAACCAAATACTGGTGTCCGAGCACTTTTACTCGGAATGTACATAAAATCTTTACGATGGACGTTGATGTGTAATATAGGGGTACTGCAGGGTAATAACGGAGTACAAAAGTAACAAGGGGTACTCTGTCATGTAATGAGTCGGTTAGTTTCACCGCCGTATTACCTAATAAAAAATAGAGGTCGAGCGATATTTTGAAACAACGTTTATGAGAAGACCGATGTATCAGTCTCATTAATAAACTTTGGACGTGGCTAGGATAGCATCGACGTTCTTCGTAGTACTTTATGAATATTCACCCGATTCACATTCAATATGCTTAGAAGATTGTTGTACTGAGTTTGGATGTTCTTTGTTATTTGTGTCCGTTGCTTGAATGTTTGTAAAGCCCCCGCGACACAGGAATTAATACTAGTGCGGAAGCTGTTTTTTTAAACAATTTTAAACAATACAGAAAAAGCAAATGTTTAAAAGCAATAAATGTTTCGTAATCGGTCGGAACATTACTAATTAAAGGTGTCACCATAACTAAATTATTAACGGTAAGATATCCAGGTTTTGTCTCATGGGGGGAAAAGGGGGAAGGGCTGGGCTATGGTACTACGCGTTTTGCGTTTCATATAAGGGGGGGGGGGGTCGAGACCCTCCTGACACTATATTGGGGTCGCTGCTCAAAAGGCGGCTAGGTCTACCGGGGTATAGAGAAACTTCCGTTCTAGAGTTTACCTGAGGCCCCGGCCATAAGACCCGATGATGGAACACTGACTGATTTAGTCGGTTCAAGTCCGACATTCTACCTTTCCCATTAGCCCCGGTAATGTGATGACCCGGTGGGGTTTCCAAGTAAAAAGAAATGTTGTGTCTTCGACTACTTGACTCACATGACAGGGGGGGTTCTTGAACGTTGCTTAGTAACATTGTAATTTATTATAATATGTGTATAATAAAAAAAAAATATATTGAATTCTCCTTACTAAGTAATTAATTATTCAGTTTAGTACAGAAAATACATAGGTACATTCGCTCATGCCTCTTGCTTCGAAGTATTAAACGCCCACATCTAACAATCATAATTTGGACTGATTACGTTATACTAAGTATTTTACCCCTGTTACGTCTAACTGTCTGATGCTGATGTCTTTACCCTAATCTGAAGGCAAAATGGCGACAGTTTATGTGTGTATGTATACATATTTGTATTGCATTCTTTAAGTAATTAATACCCAATTATAACCAGAAAATTTGATCGACCTCTTCCTACCCTGATACTACTTTGGGAATATATAAAGCTCGAAATACAATACTAGGTAGACATGTATTACCTGTTATTATATTTTTCTGGGCGCGGTTGCCAGACCTTTATACCTAGTTGCCAAAGTGCCAGTGACAGAATGACATTTATATTCAAATGTTTATATGACAGCAGCCAATCCGCGTTTGAAAACACTGTAAGTTATATTTCCTTTTTTTTAGAAATACTAACCTTTATACTACACTTATATTTGAACTTCTCAGCAAGTTTACAGTTTTAGGTAGTATAGGTCTGGGTTTCAGTTCGAGTTCTAGGTAGTTACAGGTATGCAATCCTGACTGGCTTGAGGCTACTTATGCATGAGTGCCTACTATTCGGCTTGTGTGACTAACTTATCTATAATCGTAAGTTAAATTAATTAATTCGTAGTTCTCACAAGTTATGTATTAGTTTGCACTATTCATAGATCAAGGAACCGTCTGATTTTAAATTCAAGTCGGACTGCCAGTGAAATCGCACATCAAGTATTAAGATACAGCTTGACGCTGCTGAGAATAGCGATAGCCGGGCTTTAGAAATAAATTGACCAAAACGTTGTAATACCGCTACGAAGCGTATTGCTGTTTAATTCAGTGATCACATTCAATTGAAAGCTGAACTGTGAATACTGATCAAAATAGCTGAACCGTAAATACTGATCAAGATATAGTTTTTGTGGTTAGGATTTAAATATGCTTTTGCACTGTCTGGAAAAGTTTGCAGTAGTAAATTGGTATAAATGTATAGCTGAGTCTATCAAAATCAGTCTATTAGTTTAGGGTTATGACATCACAGACAGATTTTTGGCGAGTGAAAAACTTATTAAACTTGTACAAATGTATAGGGTTTTTTTGATCAAAATATATCTGAATACATATATGTATATATATATATATATGAGTATATGTATATATACGTATCACAATTGACTAGTCTTATGGACACAAAATACTTCATATAACGTATTTTGGACCATATCATAATTAGTAATAAAGTATTATTTCTTTTCCAGATAAAAATGGTAGTAAATAACTTTGATCACCACGTGTCTGCTGCCAAGTTGGAGAGTCCATTGGAATTTAGTTCTCAAATTGACAACATAAGGCTTCCGAACAGTAATGAAGAACCCTCATTGGGATTTTTAGCTTCTATCATCGCATGGACTCCTAGTGGGGTGAGTACACACATTTAGTAAGACACAGGGGTACAGCCATGCTTAGGCAGGAATGGATCGACCGGTGCGATACCACGGCCTTACAGAAAACCGGTTGTGAAGTAACGCTTTCGTTGCATTTCCCCGAAATGAGTGAGGTTTTCGGAGGCCCAACTCCGCTCTCCTTTTTCCTCTCCCCACATCCCCTCATGCCTCAACGACATTACGACTCTTGAGTTGCAGATGTCACTTACCATCAGGTGACGTGTCTGTTAGTCTGTTCCCTATATTATAAAATAAAATAAAAAACAGAAAAGTAGATAACTACCTTTTAAAGAAATATTCACAAAGAGTACTCTCGTAGAAAGAAATAAAGAAAGAAAATATATTTATTTGTGTAATAGAAACTAATCATGCATGCATGCATGAGCCAAAAATGCCTGTATCCTATAAGGAGTACGCCGAGGTGTATAAAACACCTACATTAAGAATTTGGTCCCTCTAACCTTATAGGGGATAAGTCTGTTGCCGCCAACCACTGGCACTACCACTGGTAGTACTGTATACACACTGTCCGATCCCCTAGTCACCTTTTACCATACCCACAGAAAGATATGGGGAAGCTCTATTCTTCTCCACTGGGAACCACACAGCAAGAAATAGTCGCAACGTATTTTAAAGAATAACCGCTAATCGTTAAAGAGCTGTAACTTCCACTATCAGCTCAGCAATGTAAGACGCAAATGTCTTATTAACTTTAGAAAGAATTTAAAAAAAAAAAGTGGTAAAATACCTTTAACATTTGAGGGTTTACCCTCGATTTCCTAGAATGTCCACATCAAATCTGACTAGGCTACAATGGGACCTCCGGAAGAGTATACTTTTTAAACAATCGGTTAACAATTGGCGAAGACATCGAGTAAAATACAAACAAGCTAATATATAACCTCTTCCTTTTTTTAAAGTCGGTTACTTAATAATAGCAAAGCAATATACATGAATCATGAATCTCAACTGAAGCCAGTTATTTTCATTAAAGTGAATATACTGACCCCACCACCATGTGGGATGAATAGTCGAGAGGGAGAGTATTGGACACAAACTTTTAACTTATAAGTATAATTAGTATATGTTATACTTATCAATAATTCATTTTATCACTTTTACGTACCTTATAATTCGTGTTACAATATCTTACATACAAAATTCTCGTGTGCCAGTGTTTGATGCCAAACTCCTCCGAAACGACTCAACCGATTCTTATGAAAATTTTTGTGCATATTTGGTAGGTCTGAGAATCGGCCACCATCTATTTCTCATACCCCTAAATGATAAGGGTGACCCTATACAGATTGTTTATGGCAGAACAACGTTTCTCAGGTCTGCTAGTATACAATATCTAAATAAGGTATTGTTTGTCTGGTTCAACGGGTTTGTTGTTTAATCTCGGATACTTCCAGTAGTATTTGAAAAAATATTTTTGTATTGAATATATTATTGATTGAATTATATAGCCTATAAAACTTCACGCTATGACACTTAAGAGTAGAGCAGTGACATTAAGTGCAGGTGAAACTGGTATATATATAGCCATAGGTATATAGTAGATATATAGCCCAGATGGAGTAGCCAGAGTTGTCTTAAACGCCCAATTTTTTACAACACAAATTTACGGGACAAGCCTGTTGACATCATTTGGGCAATGTAAGACTTATATAACATATTGTCTAATAGACAAGAGTCCGCTCGCTTAATCGCCGGTGTAATAGGTTGTGGGCTCCTATTCTATTCCAAAGAGAATAACACGGTTCTATATATAAAATTGTATTCAAAACCTCAATGATTAACCTTCTCCCGAGAGAAAGTCAAAATTTTGATTAAACAGTTTAATTAGGGACACAAGACTTCTATGGAAAACAAAATTTTATTACAGAACCTAATTTCCCGTGGGTGTCGTATAATGGCTACTTAGATTCTGTATAAGAACAATCTCATAAACATATACATAGTATATATCATAAGTACAAACGTGAGTTAAGAATATTTTTTTCGATTTTTTTCAAAGAATATATTGAAAGTGCCATAATTTTTGAAGCCTGCGAAATGAGCCGTAGTATACTGATAATGAAAATAAATAAGTATTTATCAGATGTTAACATTATTCTTACAAAAGTTACTAACAACACGACTCTTTTCTCAGTAGAATTAATTCAAATACATATCCATAATACTATAATAAACAATGAGTTGCTTTATTTATTTAAGTGGAATATATCTGGATTAAAAAAAAAAAGATGTATTGGATAGAGTATTTAAGGAACAAAGTAGGCTATAAAACATTCATTGACCCCTAGAAGTAGACCATAGCTCAGTGTGAAACTGCGGAACATGAAAAATATAGTAGTAGTGCCATACACCACAGGACGAAGTTTTTTTATAGTATTTATCGTTGATTTTAAAAAGTGCCATGTGTTTCATGGTGGAGTGGAAAAGGGCCACCTCATGTCTTCCCGGTGGTGTAAATAAATAAATACAGTCATCCAGTGCCTGGTTGACGGCAATGTTTGACAGAAGGCTTGCCCCTTATTATATTAGGGGGACAAAATTCTAATAGGTAAAATGTAGGTGTTTAATACACGTCTGCCTACCACTTAGGGGATAAAGTGAACGCATAATTATGTATGTATGATTAAAAAAAACAGTAGGCTACCTGGCCGTACGAACTGTTTATACATCGAATGACCAGATCTCGTCCTTAATTCCTGGTGCACTTGTGGTTACAACTTTTATTAATTAGGCTAAATATGTAAAAAAATTGTCAGCTCCTGAATATTCGCGTTCGTGTAATGTCTTCCTAGTAATTTAGTTTTACATATTTAACCAAAGCTTACGTTCACGTCTCGTGCTTTTTCAGCATATGCGGATGGTAAATACTCCGGTAATAGAGCCAGCCATCTGCGAAAGAAACACCAGGATGTTGCCTGGACACTACATCTGCTTAGGAGGTGTTCAAGATCCTAACAGGCATTTTTGTAGGGTAAGTAGATAATCTTTTTATTATATATATGATATAAACATGGTAGCTAACTAGCAATAAATATTACCGTTGCTGATAAGTGCTGTGTGACCTGCAATGAAACCTTATCACGTATTGGCATTGGTACTGTCATATACATGTACTTTGATAAAATATTATGTCATGTTAAACGAGTTTATGAGTACTACAGGCCAATTATTGATAAAGTATCAATACAATGCTAAAAGTATGTAAATTAGTATACGAAATAATTAGGGAGGCGTCCAGTTTCTGTTTAGTGATAATCCTAATATGAGATAGATGAACTATCGGCCTCGGCTTTTGATCCTTTTCCGTGCCGTTTTGTGGAAATATACCTATATAGACAAAAATTTACAAATATTGCAAATATTTTTAAAGTGGGAGAGCCCAACCCCCATTCCCTTCCATTCTTTCCGTTACTCCCTTTATCTTCCTTCTTTCCACTCCTACTTTTTCCTTCGCCTCTTTCCCCTACCCTGAAAAGTGGACAGCACTCCTGATGTAATAGAAATTGATAGTTTTTGATAAATCTTGTACTGTCTAATAAATTAAAATATTTTAAATATGATGTACGTCCTACCGTGAAATACGAAAATGGTCCAAATTCATTACCATTTTCTCGAAAGTAACTCTATCTGCACAGCTAATCGCATGAACCCATTTTGATCAATCGGGGATCCGATCCGTTTCAAAACTAATCAAACAGTTCACAACCTGGGATAGAATATAAGCTACTTTTATCATCAAACCATATCGGCAAAGCCTCAGGTGGATGTTTTAACTTATATATTATACCTGCAAAAGGAACAGCGACATATTTAGAGAGTGCTCAATAAAAGTGTTAGGTTGGTGAACCAGAACTGCTGAGCCGTAGGTCATGGGTTCGATTTCCATACGGGAAAGAAATTGTCCGGGACGGGGTACTCATTCCCTTCTTCATGGATATAATATCTTAATGGATATGCCAACTACAATCACGATGTAGTCAAATAATGCGACACGACTTTGATCAAACTTTATCTCATCTCAGAACAAAATCGTCGAACTCAATTTCCTGTTCGAAGTAACAGTTCATGTCGAACATCAAACAACGATTAGGCAAACCAAAACTAGGCTGAGTCCTCCAAGGAGTAGGTGCTTGAACAAAATTAATACTTCTCGAACATTCGGGGGTTCTCGAAATCATATTTGTTTAATTTTGTAATACTAACGGAGATGAAACTGAAACAAATGGTACGACTTTTGTGTACGACAGCAGTAGCGTGTTGTGCAGTGTTACTTTACCTTAAATAGGTTTTGTGCTTCTAGCTAACACGAGAATAAATTCGATTTTCTTGCGTGTTAGTCACTGGAATTGAGAGGCAGTATTACCAATAAATATAACAAGGACTATGGGTTAGTGCAAAAATCAATTTAAGTTATGTCTCAAAAAATATAAGTTATGACTCGATAAAAAGGGTTAAAATGAACTGAGGCAAAGTTACTTTCTATAATCTTTGACAGACATATTAGCAGACGCCAAATTTCTTTTGAATTATTTTCTCCTTTTTTAAAACACAACTTATTCCTGGAATTATTCCTGTGTTGACTGACTTCACAAACAAAGATACTCTAGACACAATGAACACTCAGGTTCAGAAAAAAAAAATTGTGGTCGCGTGTGGGAATCGTTCCCAAGACTGCACGGATGGCGCATCGGTTTAAGTAGTCACCTCGCTACCACGCTGCCGCGCCTAGTATTGTGGGTTCGATTCCCGCACGGAACAACACTTTGTGTAATCCTCAAATTGTTGTTCTGAGTCTGGGTGTTCTATGTGTCCGTTGTTTGGACGCAGGAATTAATCCTAGTGCGGGAGTTGTCTTTTAAAAGAAAAAAAAAAGCAGTCAGGCTTAAGACCAGGCACTCTAAAATCTTTTCAAGCAAACTCCGCCCCCATGCACCCGCCACTCCGCGCTTCATGTCCCGCGAGCGACCCAAGCGTCGACGAAAAATTCTAACTTCATATATTTTGATTTTAGAATAGCGAAAATATATGGAATAGAGGCTCCTTTATTTATTATACAAAACAAAAAAAAAGACACTAAAAATATGAGTTTTTATGTAACAGTAGTTAGTGTTATATAAACAACAGTATATATACTATATATATACAGTCGTGGTCAACTAATTAAGGACATTCAAGATAGTGGACAGCAATAACAGCTATGTACATATAAATATAAAACCCTGTTGATTTCTCAGTAACTATTATTTGCATAATTTGATCCGATTATTATACTATAAATGGCTGTAAATAAAAGATTAAATAAATATAAAAAAGTGTTTAATATCAAAGGTTAATCATGTATTCAATTTAAGGTACAATTCTGTAGCTGGACATTTAATTAAGAACCGTAAAGTAAAATGAAAAATAGAGTTAAACAGAACTAATAATCTGCAGCATTTTAATTTCTTTAACAACTTCATTTTATTACGGGTAAAATCAGTACCCAGTAGCAAAACCTTTGTTAGTAATTACCGCTTGACACCGATGTGGCATAGACATTATCAGTTTCTGACATATTTCAACAGGAATGTTTGCCCATGCCTCACAAAAAGCTTCATTAAGTTCATCTAAAGTTGTGGTACGATAAATGGCAACTTTTTTCTTAATTTCGTGCCAAAGGTGCTCGATTGGGTTGAGGTCGGGGCTATTTGCTGGCCAATCTAGCACTGATACCGACTGTCTGTTAAGAAACGACTTGACTGAACGGGCTGTATGTTTTGGGTCGTTATCATGCTGAAAAGTCCATATAATAGGAAGATGTTCCTCAGCATAGGGAAGCATAGTTTCTTCTAATATTGCCTTGTATTGATGTTGGTCTAAGTTACCCTGAACTTTCCTCACAGGTCCCACTCCACGTCCAGAAAATGATCCCCACATTTTAATGTTTCCTCCGCCATGTTTCACCTGCTTTTTTGTGAATCTTGGATTCATTTCCGCTTTTACAGGACGCCGTACGTATTGCCTTCCATCTGAAGAAATCAAATTAACCTTGGTCTCGTCAGAGAATAATACATGTTGCCATTGGTCGTAGGTCCAATGTCCATATTTACGTGCAAACGCCAAACGTGCATTTCTATGCTCTTTCTTTAACAACGGTACTTTGCGAGCCACTCTTCCGAACAACCCTGCTTCTACCAGACGTCGTCGAACTGTCCTCGCTGATACACTGACTCTTTCGTCTGCCCCAAACACTTCATGTTTAATTAAAATAGAGCCTAGAAACGGATCTTTCTTAGCTAACCTGGTTATCATTCTATCTTCTTGCGGAGTTGTTTTTCTCGATCTTTTTTTTCTGGGCACATTTAAAGTTGTGTTATTGCGCCTGAAATGTTGCACTGCATTGCATACCATAGTTTTTGAACAATTTAAATATCCTAACAGCCCGCGATGGGCTCTCAAACAACTGAACAGAGAGGTCCTGGAAGAAGCTGCCATTGTTGCGGCCTGGATCCATGATTCCCTATCCGAGGGAGACGTTGACGTTGAGGAGGAGGCACGATGGTTTGGATCGGCGATGGCAGGCATCTGTGATGCAGCGATGCCCCGCATCCGATCCCATCACAGGAGGCGCCAGGTGTACTGGTGGTCAAATGAAATCGCCCACCTTCGCGATGAATGCGTGGCGATCCGACGGCAGTACACCAGGTACAGGAGACGGCGTCGACGTATTCCCGAAGAAGAGGAGGAACGTTACGAGGCTTACCGCCAGGCCAAACTAGCTCTGCGACTAGCTATCAGCGTTGCTAAAGATAGAGGAAAGGAAGAGCTGCTGGAGACTCTGGATCGGGATCCGTGGGGGCGACCTTACCATCTAGTAAGGGGCAAACTTCGCCAGTGGGCGCCTCCTTTAACGGAGAGTCTCCAGCCACAGCTACTGGAAGAGGTGGTTGCAGCCCTATTCCCCGCTCGTGCAGCGCACATCCCACCTACGATGGCTGCACCCATAGTCGCAGAGTCAGAGAGAGAGAGAGAGGAGGAATATGTCCCTGAGGTGACGCAACCAGACCTTCGGGTCGCGGTGTTACGCCTCCGGGCGAAGAAAACCGCTCCGGGGCCTGACGGTGTACCTGGTGGCGCAATAGTCCTTGCCCTAAAGGAGTTGGAGCCCCAACTCAGAGAGCTCTTCACAGCGTGTCTGGTGCAAGGCCGGTTTCCTTCTATTTGGAAAACCGGCAAGCTGGTACTGCTCCGAAAGGGGGGGCGCCCGATGGACTCACCATCTGCCTACCGGCCAATAGTGTTGCTCGACGAGGTGGCCAAACTTTTTGAGAGGATTGTTGCCCACCGCCTCGTCGGCCACTTATCCACGTTCGGACCAGACCTGGACGAACATCAGTTCGGGTTTCGGCGTGGGCGCTCCACAATTGGGGCGATTAAACGTGTAAGAGCTCTGGCGGAGGAAGCGGTCTCCCGGGGTGGGGTGTTGCTCGCAGTTTCGTTGGATATCTCTAACGCGTTCAATACCCTACCCTGGTCATGTATCATGGAGGCGTTAAGATACCACCAGGTGCCATCCTACCTCCGCCGCATAGTCGGGGCATACTTATCAGGGCGTTGCGTCACCTACGCAAGGAAGGACAGCATAGGCCGTCGAGAAATGTCTTGCGGTGTTCCACAGGGGTCGGTGCTAGGACCACACCTGTGGAACATCGGATATGACTGGGTGTTGAGGGCGGCTCTCCTCCCAGGCGTGAATCTCACATGTTACGCGGATGACACGTTGGTCACGGCCTGGGGGGCGACATATGGTGGGGCAGCGTTGCTTGCTGCGGCTGCAGTCTCTCAAATCGTGGAACGAATCCAGCGGCTGGGCCTACGGGTTGCCCTTGAAAAGTCCGAGGCCATTGTGTTTCATGGGCCTCGAAACCCGCGGCCGCTGGACTTCCACATCGTCGTCAGCGGGGTGCGGATGGCTGTCAAGGACACTATCAAATACCTGGGTTTGATCCTTGACAGTCGATGGGATTTCCGCCCACATTTCAGCCAGCTGTCGACGAAGCTAATGAGCACTGCGGCCGCTTTGTCTTCGCTGCTTCCAAATCTTAGGGGGCCGAGCGTAGCATGTCGGCGCTTATATGTGGGGGTCGTGCGGTCCATGGCCCTTTACGGGGCTCCCGTATGGGCCGACCATCTGACGGCAGCCACCGTCGCCATACTGCGCAGACCACAGCGGGCGATGGCCGTTAGAGTCGTGCGAGGATACCGCACGATCTCCTATGAGGCGGCGTGCTTACTGGCCGGATCACTGCCCTGGGACCTGGAAGCGAAAGCTCTCGCGTCGCTACATCAGTGGCGTGAAGAGGCGCGAGAGCGAGGACACCAACCCACCCCTAGAGAGTACGAGAGGCGTCGGACTGAAGTGAGGGGGGTCCTTGTGGCGGAATGGCGGGTGCGACTACTGCACCCGTCATATGGCCTCAACACCATCGAGGCCATCCGGCCAGTATTCAGTGATTGGGTCGAACGGAGGCACGGCTCCCTGTCATATAGGGTAACGCAGGTGCTTACAGGTCATGGATGTTTTGGGAAGTACCTGCGGGACATTCGCAGGGAGCCGGATGCCCGGTGCCACCACTGCGTCAATTGCGAGGTAGACACGGCGTGGCATACGGTACAAGAGTGTAATGCTTGGGAAGAGCCGCGCCGTGCCTTAGTAACAGAGATAGGGACTGACCTCTCGCTCAATGCGCTTGTGCGCGCCATGGTCGGGAGCGAGAGGTCATGGGATGCAGTGGTCACCTTCTGTGAAACTGTTATGACACAGAAGGAGGCTGCGGAAAGGGAGAGGGAAAACACGACTTCTCTCTCCATCCGCAGACGACGCACCGGACGTCGGAGGAGGGCCGACAATGCCCAATTCCGGCCTCCGTAAATGGACCCGAGGGCGGTGTACGTGGGGTACAGTCTACCGCCCAAATCGTTTAACAGGTCCGAGGTTGCGGGCGTGTAGTGTTCCGCACGCCTCCCTCAGGGAGTGATGGTGGGGGAGAGGCGCATTTCCCCCTCAAAACGAGATGGGGTCCGCTCCGGACGGTCACCTGCTGGCCGCGGAAGAATGTCGTGTTCCCGCGGCCCTCGGCAGCATGTGCGAGGAAGGAACACCGTGGTGGTTTTAGCCGGTCAAGTCCGGCACACCCCTCCGCTGATGCCCCCGGCGGAGGATAGTCCATGAGGATTTCCCCACGTAAAAAAAAAAAAAAAAAAAAAAAGGGTATCAATATTTTACAAAACATGATTCAGCAAAAAAATAAGAAGGTAATTTGTTTTATTTGAGGTCATCAACCGAAGTGTACTCGAAATCTCAGATTATTTTTTTATTTGTGTAAGCCGTACAGATGAAATCGATCTCGATGTCTAAACTAGATAAAAACAAAAAACGATTTTTCTACTCAGAATTTATTAAAATCGCATCTGATATATATAAGCTATTCTTATCTTGCACTACTAATAATAAATAATAACAACAGTAATAAATACTCTTTATTATGTAATAAAAAAAAATATCAGAACAAGTACACATAATCAAAAAAATGCAGAATGGGTGTCCTTATCGCTAACAGCAATTTCTTCCTGACAACCTTTGGATGGACAGGAGTGTTGTTACAACTGATATACTACCTACTTATAATATTATTATACAATTTACATTTATAGGTAATAATCAAATCGCCTCCATAGCTTCCTCTGTTCTCCTTATAATTACTGTAAAAGGCTGACCTTGAAGCCACGCACAATAATTTATAAAAAAGAAATGTTGTCTCTGTTTCCCATTGTATGGAAATACGTCATAATATGAATTTTATTTAAAATAACTCCTTAATAAATTACCTATAGAACGTGCACGCGAGCAAAACAGACACTCTCACAGCGTTTCTCACAGCAAAACAGACACACACGCGCACAGCGCGTTATTAAAAACCTTCAGGCCGTTTTGTACTAAACTTTAAAAATTCGGCAATTAAGTTGAATATCGTGTGCACTCTTTGATCATGTTCTAAGTCGTAGTAAGTTCTTAAGTCTCAAATCTTATTTTGCTTATAACCAAAGTAATAATTGATTTCGAGAAAAAATATCTTGTGACATGATAATAAACTGTATTTTCTTCCTATGAATACTTATTTTAGACATAAAAGCCCAGTAATTCTGATTTTATTTGAATAATCTTTAGAAAAGAACATGATTATGGAATAAAAAAAGAAACGAGCGAAAATGTTACAATCACCTAACTGTCTTGTACATGGATAGAAGAAGAACCATTAAATGATATACTAAAGTTCTATTTTGATTGTATGTGTGACTGTTGCAGAATATTAATGTAAACTAACATAAAATTTAGGGAGCCTGCTTTTAACAACCACTAGACTTGACTAGATCAACAGACCACTAATTCAGTACCTATATTATTGTTCCTTTAAATATCAGTAATAAACAAAATAAATTAATCTTCATTAGTTAATTATAAAGTGTACTTGTTCGTTGTTACAATACTTAATCCACATTTTGAAGAAGGTTTGAATAAAACCTGTGTAACAGGTTACCAGTTACTTCCTTTCTTAAATATTCTTATCGGTTATTTAATACGACATTCCACAACATATTTAATCTGCAAGATGTAATATTGTAAGTTTATTGCCAACTCATGAACTAGGGTTACAAATCGAAATCAAATGGGCAAGGGGTAATAAGAAGGGGTATAAATGACCTTGAAAGAAAGCTTACCGTCCACGTTCATTATTGTATGTTGGCTGTTAGCGGTTAGTGATCTGCTGAAGCTAGAGGTCGTGTGTTCGATTCCAACCCATGACAAATAATAGAGTGATAAAAATAATCATTTTTTTGTGTGTTTATAAATAGTACAAGCTCTGCTTAGTTTTGGATCAGGCGGCCATGTGTGCTATATGAGTGGTCCTCACTTAATTGCTCTTAGATGATTATAGATCGAAAATAAATTAAATGACTTGCCTTTGAATCTTTTTCCTTAAAAAGTCTTGAACATTTCTCCTTTTAAACACTTTAGCATTGAATCGTAACCACAGCATTAACGTAGGTACAAATAAATTCTCACTGCGAGATGACAATTAGTGGTCTCAAAGCAGTAAAGACGGGAAAAGATTTCCCGTCTAATTGTATTCGCCTAATTTCTCCATTTAATCCAATGATATAATTACTGGTATAATTTACTCTAGAAAGGAATGGAGGCGATGTCGGTCGTAAATTATTATATCTGGCACTAATGTAGCGAACCAAGTTTATAATTAGTTTTAGGAACTTTAATCATTTAAAGAACTCCTTTCATTAATGAGATTTAAGAGTATGAAGAAATAAAGAATACAATACAGCATTTGTATCTCCGAAAGGGTAGGTAGAGGAGGGATTACATTTTGGAGTATATTGATAGGAAAGGGAGCATAGAATGGGAAGGAAAATGATACTGCTTATACATATATTGGTGAGTATAAGCAATAGCCGAAGCAAGCCAGGGTCGCAAACCTTTAACGCGCACGGAAGTCCGAGTTCTCTAACTATAATAATAGTATAGTGTTGTCATATTGAATAATCTAATAATCATTCATTAATATTAGAATAAAAACTTTGGTGAATAAGATTAATATTTATTTATTTAAATATACGGTTTTACTCAAGTGTGTATTTCGGAAATGCATGACTAGTTTCGGTCTCGACAGGAGGCCTTTTTCAAGGAGTAAGTCGTCCAGCTGCGACGGTACCGGACGATGCACTCTGTGAAACTGATGAAAAAGGCCTCCTGTCGTGACCGAAACTAGTCGGTCATCCCCTAAATACACACGTAAGTAAACCCGTATATTTAAATAAATAAATATCATTCATTAAGTTAAGGGAGTACACTAAAATTTATATAGCTATTTATACTGTCACACTGCTGTTTATGTCTTAGGTCGGCGATCCAAAATAAACAAATAATTAAAATAATATTGTTAAGATATGAAGCTCATGAAAAGTAAGTAGGATAATAAATCATCATTAATCATCACAAATTATTCTCGGTATTTTGGATAGGTAATCATTAAAATCATATATATATATCTTATTATATTTATACATATATATCTTATTATACCTTAAAATGCTCATTATTAACGGCAAAAGCCTATCTACATATTAAAATATGAAAATAGTCAAAATAATAGAATAGAACCATTTGTTTAACAAAACTTCAGTCTTTTAAAGGACTATGTTAAACCCATTATTTTAAAACAATTCAATCGCGTCTATACTATTGACACGTTGAAAGATTAAATAACTTTAACTGTTCATATTTCATTCTATACCTCGGGGAGCAGACTTACTACATATGGATACAAAATGGCATGTCTTAACCGTGATTTATACCTCCTCTTAAGGATATTTATTGCTCGTTATTGCTGATTGATTATATTGAATATTCAGTTTGCAGTACACTTCACCAGCTTTTGTGCGTGCTTTCTGTTTATATTTATATACAGAAAACATGTCACAATTAGTTAGGTATAACAATAGGCTTTCTTATCACACACGGCGATCTCTTACTGACAACCTTGATACTGATATTGTTGTAAGGTATTGGGGTAGCTATCATAGTTCTATTTTTTATTATCGCCATAGCATCTGGTCAGTCTATGTGGCTGGGGAGCGTCTTGCCTTTATTTTTCCTTTCGATACTACTAAAGCAATAAGTAAACTCAAAAGTTGTTATGTAAATCTAATTTAGATATAATCTAGATGTAATAATCCGAAGTTTATGGTATATTGTAAAAACACATATACATATACTATCAACTCAAGAAGCTGCAGATAAGCAATAAATACGTACAAGATCCGTCTAATACTTCTTGCAAAATTTAACAAATATTAACTCATACATTAAGACGGAAAACAAAAAATACTCCAACACTGAAGGTTACTCTTTTATAAAAACGACTACTCTTTTAACTCTATTACATCAACAATCTCATTTTCTTTTACAGAGGGACAATGGTGGAGCAGTGATCCAGAACAACACATTAATAGCAGTCGCATCGTTCATCAACACCTGCGCCCTCTACTCAAAAACCCATGCCTTCCCGAAAGTAGCCTCTTTCTCCCGCTGGTTATCCTCAATTATTTGGGACGAAGAGAGCCAACCAACCACCACAGAAGTCTCTCCTCCACAATCTGATGCAACAACTAAGTTACAATCAGACAAGACTGTAAAAACAAATAATGTACCATATTACGACCCCAGCAAGTTCATGCTTACATTACCCTTTGACCCTATCAACGTTCCTCTGGAACCGGCTGAAGATAACTCAGTTTTACCAAGAATGAGCCTTTACGAGTCATACTTACAAAGCATGTCTAGAAGTCGACAAGAAGCCATGACGGAACCACCATCCTCAACAGTAAAAGAAGGACAGTCGTCCTTGAAGGTAGACCTAAAATCAGGACCTGTAGCTATGCAGTTATACAGACATACGATGCCAAAGAGATATGACTTTGATTACAATTAAACGTAGTTTAGTTTTTGATATAAACTCATGAAAATAAATGTTTGCTGACTATCTTTGTCTTTTTATTTATAGTGTTGGGTTTGAGGAAATCTACAGCACAACTTCAACTGTAATGTCTGGCATCCTAATTTGAATTAAAAACAACCGCTCTCTACAGAGGCTAATGTCCGCGCGACTAACATAAGGCTGTATATCTCAGTAGGGTCCTTACGGCTTAAGATGCTAGTTCATTATCTAAAAATTAAACAAAACAATATCATATACTTGCATCTGTGATGAAGCGTAGTCTTCTCAACATAGTCGACAAGTTGCCTACATGTACAGTTTGACTTACTATATACACTGACGTTTATAACAATTACAGTAGTCACTGTTAGTAATTTAGTAAAAGAAGGAATAAAATTCCTTAAAAAAATGCATACTCCAATCTACACAAAAACGTAACCCTCATTCTAGAGCAGCCTAATAAAAAGGTATATCAGCAATGCGGTTCTTACAGTTAGAAACATTTTGCAGCTCGTAACCCTTTGAGACCTAATACCATTTTCACATATACTCGTAAAGATACTTCGATTCATATTTAATAACACTATATGTTTATTCAGTCTCGTTCGCTCCCCCGACGCCTCTGCATTCATTAATATGGAGATGGGTACCGGTGGTGACGTTACTTTTATTAAATGATGTTTTAATAATAGTGAAATGTTGGGTTTGGAATTTTGTTTGAAGTTTATTGATAGCCTATGATTGAGTTGAATTGAATTCAACAACACAAAACACACAGAGCAGAGAACAATGCGACAGTTAATCTAAATTTGAAGAAGCGGTAGCGTTATGGCCAAGCCGTCGGACTTGCGATCAAGTGGCTGCGGGTTTGAACCCCAATACTGTCATGAACCCACCCCTAACACAAGCGTTTTAGCTTAGCTGGGAGAGTTAACAAGAATACTAGTACTGCGTGACCCAGGTTATTCTTAAATTAAAAATAATTCAAAAAAGTAGGTAGTTATATTTATTACTGACTTGGCTGACTGACGATGGCAATATTGCTGCAGGCACAACTAATTTTATCTAAAGTTCTAAATAAAGAATCCCGAAAATCGAATAGTGCCATTCATTACTTGTCACATAACTAAAGTAGTAGTTAAGTAAAGTAGTTCGGTATCTAAGAAATGTATTTTATAGTTGTGGCCTTTTTACTGCATACATTTTCAATTGTAAAGGGGTTAGCAAAATTAACATGCCTAAATGTTGGTCGGTTCCAGAGTTTGTCGGTTAAATTCCCACACGGGAGAAAAATGTATATGACTCATAAATATTTGTACCGAGTCTGGGTGTCCTTCGTGTCCGTTGCTTTTTTGTTCATAAAGTCAGACAGTTGTACAAACAATTTTAGTCTGTTTTGACAAGCAAAAATATATTAGAGGAAATAATTATAATTAAGTACACAAAATGTTATTGTTTCTTAGAATATTATACGATTAAATTATAGTGTGTCACAGTTTAATTCTACGAAATGATACATAGCCAATACATAATATATACGTTAAATTATTATAGTTGTCTCTGACTTAAGAAGCGAGTAATAACAAACATATATCCACTAAAAACTCGTTTTGTTTTCAATGGAAAATATTGTTTATATATACGACTAAATGTTTGCTAAACGACTTAAATCTTAGGTACTATTGCCAAAACAATTCATTCGGATTACCTTTTACATAAATTATAGTTTTAGGAAAGAGAGTTTGAGCTTTCGAAACAATATAGTACAGGCTCCCTGGTACACTTTTCATCATTTATTACTAACAAGCTGATTTTTCGTAAGTAGCTTCCTTTTGACTAACTTTTTTCCTTACAGTCATGTTGCTAAATTGTAGCTTAATAGGGGTAGCAAGGATGCCAACGTCTGAGTGCCATCACTGCGGGGGCTGCCGCGAGGACACTGCACTCCACACTTTGGTGGAGTGCTCTGCGTGGGTGCAGCAACGTGCCGATCTCGTGGCAGCTATCGGTGTGGGTAGCCTCTCGCTGGAGATCATGGTCAAGGCCATGGTACAAAGCGAGAGTGCTTGGGTTTCCGCCGCCTCGTACTGCGAGGTAGTGATGTACGCTAAAGAAGCGGCGGAACGGGAAGGGAGAGGACAAGTTCTGTCCCGTCCCGCAGAAGACGCACCAGGCGCCGGAGAGTGCTGAATAATCTCCGGTCTCCATGAGCGCTGGCCTGAGGGTACTCTAGCAGAAGCAGGCCCGAGACGGTGACGTGGCGTGTTCCGCGCACGCCTCTAATGTGTAGGGAGGGTATGGCCCTCAAAGTCCATGGCGTGGTCACCTACCAATCAGGTGGCCAAGGTCTGCAGGGGTCTCCCGAAGGCTTCCTTCGCAGGGTATCCCGGGTTCCCTGCAATAGACCCAGTTGGACGGAACACCGTGTGGTTTTAGTCGGTTCGAGTCCGACATACCACCTCACCCTCAGCTCCGGTGAGGTGATGACCCGTGGGGGTTTCCACACGAGAAAAAAAAAAAGGGTAGTAAGGATAAAATATTTGACGAAAAATTTAAATGATTTGACGAATTTTAAAAATTTATTACCAACCGAATTTTTCTTTGTTAACTATCGAGATAATTATCTAAATAACGTGAAACAATATGTGTCCTACAAAATATAAGGTTTTGTTAGGGAGTCCCCGCTCTCCAACATGTATCATAAACAAGGTCATGAAAAATAATTACTAACCAGCTGATATTTTTTTTATTGGTTAGCTAACATTTGCATAGTTTGCCACCTACGTTGTCCTACAAATTGCGTGGTATGTCATCTTGGTCCTACGTTCAAAAGTTGTCTGTACCGCAGGACTTTTTGTTTTATTAGTAACTGTAGGACAAAGGTATCACATGATAGGTTAATATATTTTTCGTTCAAATAAAAAAATGTCCTACAAAAGAGAAGGTATGTTTTATTAGTCGTACAAGATTTGTATTTTTTAAGTATACAAAATGAAAGGAAATATATATACATATGTATAATATACATATATATATATAAACATTCATTTTCATCTGATTCATCTGATAAATCTTCATCATCGGTAGCAGCTCCAATCTCATCATCGTCTTCCTCTTCTTCACTTTGCTCATTGGTGACGTCTCCCTCTGTAATAACATGAAATAATTAATAAATCGCCGAATAATTGATAAATAAGTAATAATAAAATCAGTAATAATATTTCCTCAAAAGATGGGCTTTGGGGACCATCAAACCAACAGTATTGATATTCATTATCAATAATTGTCCATTCATAATTTTCTGGTACTTTGTCGTTGGGACTGCGCAAATGTGCATTACACCATACATTGGAAATAAATACCGTTCTTTTTGTTTATTGTAGTAATTCTTGTTTTGTTGGTCGTAAACTAGAAGGATCATATCCTAAAATACTTTTTTACTACATTTTCATTTTCATTCTTTCATTTATACCCTTTTTCAAAGAGTGGTGGTCACCATCCTCATTGCATGTCTAGTCAATGCAGCATGGTGACCCACACTATGGCTTATACAATAAATAATTTATAATTACTTTACTTTCTATAATTATTATTCAAAGAATACAGCAAAACTTACAGATTAAAAATATGAACTTACAAAATTATTTTTTATTTATTTAAAAAATAAAATAATCAATGGACTTACCGTTCATAAGACAAATATTTAGATTTTACTCTAAATTCCTTGTAACAAGAGGAATGATAACCAATTATTTCATCACTCGAACTTTCAGGCAATACAGCATCACAATATTTCTGTTTATAATGCTTTCGAGCAGATAAAAAAGTCTTACAAGAAAGCCACATATCTCTATTACTTTTTTTATTTCTTCTCTTTTTTTTTCGAAAATTAGAGTTTTCAGATAATAAATAACACAAGAAACACTCCATAATTATTTTGCAGCACAGATTACTATTCAAATTAATTTTCGAAAGATACGAGGTTGACTAAAAACAACTTTACGTGGTTATAATCGACACCAGCATGGGCAAGTTTGGAATACCTAGTCCACAGTAAACAATGCTATGCGCATGCGTTTGTGAGCAAGGATAATAGTGTGCCTCAGCTCCAAGAGCAAAATGTACAAAATAATATTATTTTTAATTTCATGAATTTCAACTATGTAACTGGAGGACTGGAATAACGTACCACGCAATTTGTAGGACAATGTGGGTGGTAAACTATGCAAATATTAGGTAACCAATAAAAAAAAACAGCTGGTAAGTAATTATTTTTCATGACCTTGTTTATGATACATGTTGGAGAGCGGGGACTCCCTAACAAAACCTTATATTTTGTAGGACACATATTGTTTCACGTTATTTAGATAATTATCTCGATAGTTAACAAAGAAAAATTCGGTTGGTAATAAATTTTTAAATTAAATCAACATATTTTATCCTTGCTACCCCTATTAAGCTACCATTTACCAACATGACTAACTAGGAAAAAAGTTGGGCGTCTAGTCAAAATGAAGCTACTCACGAAAAATCAGCTTGTTAATAATAAATGATGAAAAGTGTACCAGGGATCCTGTACTAATATTGTTATGCTGTTTTAAGAACATAGCGACTTGAAGGCATATAACAACCATTCTACAACATCTCAATCAATTCCTTAAACGTTATATACTTACTTACACTTACAAAGAACCCCATGGGTATAAATACAACACAAACTTCATACAAAATTAATAATTTAATGTTTTGTTTGTATTCGTTTACCTACTTAGCCAATTTAGATAAATATGTACTCCGTTTAAAGTTTATAAAATTATATAAATTAAATTATTGTACGTTTTATGCCTGGACACACATTTTTTAAGTTGTTTTAAGGAATAGAGCATACGTTAAAAGGCCAAAGACCTACATTTGCGTATTTTAATAGTAATTACCTCGTGTATAAGAAATTATGAGCAGAAATCACACTACGCACTACAAACGCCACGAAATTTTCTCACGGCACTAACGAAGTGTTCCAAGGAGAATTATTAGCGGTTTTTTATAATAACTTTTATTGTATAATAAAAATTGGGTGATTAAAAGCATACATATAGGTATATACATTGCGTAACTTTAATCTAAATAGAAAAATAAAAAACTTTAAATAAAAGCATATCATCTAAGCCCTCTTGAGCATTGTAGCAATGTCAAACTCGTAAGCTGTCCGTAAGATACAACCCCACCAGTAGAGCTCACTATATAAGTATAACAGTGACTGCGATATTGTTCGCATCTCGTTCCGCACTGCTATCAAAATTAAAGTGTATGCCAAGTCGTTATCGTAATAACGACTAGTGGTTAATTTTCATAAACACTGTACTATTTTATAGTTTAATATAGTTAACCCCCTATCTTTAATATACTAAATTTGAGTATTTGATGTAGCGATAACAAGTATATAAAGATTTGAAAAGATTATTTTCAGGTTCTTTCTTTGTGTTTCTATAAATTCCATGTCATGAGGTCGTATAATGCTATTTCAAGAAAATAAATAAAATTACATACATACATACATAATATCACGCCTTTTTATCATAGGGGTAGGCAGAGACGACTTCCTTCCATTTGCTACGATTCTGATTATACCTTTTTCGCTTCTTCAACTTTCATTCCGTTCCGCAAATTATGATTCAAAATAAAAGAACAACAGTTATTTGCCTTTTTAGGACAAAACTCTGAAAGAATAAATATTAATAATTTTAAGAAGCTTTTTACCTAATAACATTAGAAAATGTAAATACATCCATACATACGCTCACGCCTGTATACCCGAAGGGGCATTCAGAGGTGTATTAAAACCCACATTTTGCTAATTAGAATTAGGTCCCACCAACGTAACAGGGAGCAAGCCAACT
Organism: Tyria jacobaeae; assembly: GCA_947561695.1. Lineage (NCBI taxonomy): Eukaryota > Metazoa > Arthropoda > Insecta > Lepidoptera > Erebidae > Tyria > Tyria jacobaeae. Next base: position 5,327,675 of record OX387230.1, on the reverse strand, counting down.
GCCGTCAACCGGGCGACTGCACGTATGGCGTAGAGGTTTAAGTGGTCGCCTCGCCACTACGCTGCCGCCACGAGTGTTGTGAGTTTGATCCCCGCACGGGACAACACTTTGTGTAATCCTCAAACTGTTGTTCTGAGTTTGAGTGTTCTTTGTGTCCATTGTTTTAATGTTTGTAAAGTCTCCTGCGACACAGGAATTATCCTAGCGAGGGAGATGTCTGTTAAAACAGCAAATAGTACAACAAAATACTGTCTAATAAATGACAGTCCGATCCCTTGTTGGCCTTTTACCACCCCACCGCAAAGAGATGTGGTGGCCATATTCTACTCCACCGGGAATCAGAGAGCAATGCAAATATAGACTACAATTTTTGCAGAATAAGACATTACAAACATATTTACGCAAGTTAACCCATATAATATAAATGAATTTGATATGAGTCAGTGGTATAATAACCTTCTTTTTAAATGAAACATGACAAGAAAATAAACGTGCAAGATCTTTTTAAAGCTGCTTATTTCCCAAGATGTTAAAACTCCCAAATAAATTCTTGAATTCCACCGCTACAAGATAATATGTTTGAAGTCGTGGTAATGTAAAATCCTATTAGCATTTAACACGACCCGGTTCACTTGGCTGCCGTCCAAAGTTGCCTTTGTCGATATATTTGTCAATTAAAATAGATAGAGTCGCTATCATTACTTACCGGATTTTGAGGTCATTTGGTTTATCTTTAAGATACTTTACGACTAATATTATGATGATTGTATAACAACGTTGGGTGGTCAGTTGGTCTAATGGTTAGTGTCCCTGACGGCTCGGCCAGAAGTCTTGGGTTTGATTCTAATACGGGACTATTAGTAATATTTCCGGATTATGCTTTCGGAGTACTAGCTTTGCTTAGTTTGGGATCAGACGGCCGTGTATAAGATGAATAAAGTTATAAAGATTTTCTTGATTTGCAAAAGACGATGTAAAACTTTAAATGGTCGCTGAGGCAACGCGATTGATATTATGATTAAAAAATAAAACTATTTGAAAGATATCTTATTCTCATTTCAAAATATTTTATTATGCCTATTTCATATTTCCTTTATTTGTATACGATAAAAATCAAATATGCCGTAGTTCATTGGGAGACGAGACTGAAAGCAACGACCCGGGTCAACGAATTGGGTTAATGATTACTAATTATTTATAAGTTATACTCCGTTCGAGTTATGTACTCCTGGTACGAGAACTATAAACTGAGGCTTGAATTCAACTGCTTCCAATTCTTACAGCAAATAAAGTGGTACTTAATTTTAACCAACTGAGCAAAAAGGACGGTGGTTATGCTATTCACGTGTATGTATGTATGTAGCTTATTTAGTAAGTGGGCTTCCCGGCTTTTTTACTCTCCAATCCATCTTTATAAGCAATATCCCTTTCCCAACCTTTCCATCCTACCACTCCTGTGAATATAATCATCAAATGTGTGATCGAAAATGTTCCATCTAAATTCCGTAAGTGCCCGAGTGATGGCAATAGGCTTGATCCTTGTTACGTAAATGGTACTCAATTATGACAGGCAAAATGTGGGCATTAATTACGACTCTGCCTATACTTTTGAGAATACAGACGGGTCACCTGATGGTAAGTGACTACCACCGCCCATTCATAGTCGCAACTCAGGAGCCACAAGTGCGTTGCCGGCCTATTAGGTATGAATACGCTTTCTTCATGAAGATTTGAAGGTCATATCGGTTCGAAAATACCAAAAATCTTCTGGAGAAGCGCACAATGTATGGAACGTCAGCAAAAAATGAGAAGGTAAAAATGCTTGGGTTTAAACAATTTTACTTGTTTAGGTGACGTGCTGAATTCTGCCCATGACATGGTAGACATTGGTACAAGATGACACATGTACATATCATTTGAAATTTCCAACACATCTCGCCATCAGTAACTAAAAAAATAAATCGTATTGCGTAGCGTAGCCTGAGTAAATATGTCAATAACATTTATAATGCTATGACCCGTTGACTGTTGATAGAAATTTCTCCTGATTGATGAAGAGAGGGGTGGGATGACTGGTGTCTAGGACCTACCGAATTATTTTTTAGCATATGGTACATTATCTTAATTTTTATTATCTTTATTTTTAATAAAACCGTTAGGACCAGAAACAAAAAGTATACTTATTTTATTTTTAGCTTATAAACCAGCCCGGTATTAAAGTGGATACGACGAGAAAAGAATTGCTCAAATCTGTCGTGCCGCTTTTGAATTTTAGTAAGACTAAACGTCATTTGGTTTTTATATATAATCGTAAAATTAATATAAAAAACAGTGATTTTTAAAACAAACGCAACCTTAAACATACAATAAACGCATATTACAATTTTCAATATTAAGAGCAACTGTTTGAGTAACATCTTCTGCTTCGGAGATTTTAATGTATCTGATATAGTAATTTTAAAACATTCAACTAAAAATATGCAGAAGAGCCACCAATTTAATACCTATAATGTAATTGAAGTTCTCCGTGCTCCGCTTGAGCTTAAACAAAATTGTTTAGTTCAGCTATAAGAAACAATTTCTTATAGTTATTGTGGTCTTCTCAGAAAGGTGCTTGAATTGCTCTCAATAGGATTTTGCTACAAATTGCTTACGACAGTCACTAATGGTGGCGCTGGCGTAAAATCGATGGCCTTTTCAATTGTTATTCTAAAGGCTGAAAATTTTCTTTCCTAAGTGATAGTTTTTGTAGCTAGGTTTATAATACTCTTTTCCCAATTATTAAATGGAATATTCTGCCAGCGTTTTAATTTCGTCTGCGTTAATGAATTATCTGGGGATTTCTGCTTTCAATAGTTTCAGTTATCTTACCTTATATATAATTATTATTTGTTATTTTATGCTTTAAGAATACCCTTATCTATATCCCTTAAAAGTTAAATAAGGATCTCTGGAATGACAGACCAAGAACAAGAATATTCTTTATGAATACTACTTTGATATTCTGTCATCAAGCGAAGGATAGATAATATACTGACAACTTTCTTAAGGAAATTTATTGCTTGTTTACTGAACAAAGTTTTTTGTGGACGCAACTGGATAAACTGTATTTACTGAAGTTATTAACGGAAAATTTTCGACGTAGATTTATATATACATATATATAAGATATAAGGGTATAAGAATAGCTGCCGTACTCATTTAAAACAAATAATCTCAATATTAAGATAAAAATACAAAACATATATTAGAACAGCGGCTAAATCTATGGCAAAAACAATGTTTTCAAATACCTATCTGCGATATATAGTAAGTATGAGTTGGTTATATAGTAAGATCAAAAGCTGAAAATTAATGTTTGTATAAAGAATTTGCACACACTTTTATCAAATAAATGTTAGTATTAGGTTGGCAACTAATAAACCCGCCATCTTTGTACACAAATTTATTGAATTTTCAAGTATACAAAATCAAATTATTTCTCAACTATACAAGCATCGTCATTTTCTATCACCTGTCGCCAACGCACGTAGAAGTTTTTAGGCTTTCGATCAAAAAAAGTGGTAAGGTAATTTTTAAGCTGGTCTTATTTTTTTTTTTTTTTATATGCTAAGTAGTGGGCTAGAGAACGAAATAGATGATAATCTGAGGGCATAATGTCTGGAGAGTACGGTGGGTGAGGAAGGTCAGCCCAGCCAAGCGCAAGTAATTTCTCACTAGTCGCTTTTGCTACATGTGGTCGAGCATTATCGTGCAAAAAGTATACTTTATTTTGATTTTTCGGTAATCTCGCTGCTACTTTATGCAGTTGGTCACAATAAATATTGGCCGTGATTGTAGTGTTAGATGGCAATAGCTCTCAGTATATGATTCCGTTTATTCCTCAACACACTTAAAATAACTTTTTTACTCGTGTCAGATTTTGGTGTCGGTACTCCTGCTTCTCCAGGCCACTGGCGCTTACGCAAATAATTATGTACATAACCCACAGTTCATCCCCAGTAATTACATCCCTCAGCCACTCATTGGTACGATGATAACTAAGTAGTTCCATGCACACGTTAGCTCTCTCCTGAAGTTGAAACGGCGTCAACTCATGTGGCATCCAACCTGAATATTTCCAGATCTTTTCTAAGGCGTGGAGTTGTTTTTCTACTACAGTATGAGAACACTGAAGCTACTCTGCCAGACAACGTGAAGTAAACCTGGGATCCATTTCTATGAGTCTTTTTAACTCATCTACATCTATTGTAGGAGGTCGTCCTCGATGAGGTTCATCAGATAGGTCATAATTACATTCCTTAAATCTTCTGAACCAATGTTTGGTGGTATCGTAAGAGAGCACGCCTTCGCCTATAGTTACATATATATTGCGCACTGCTTCAGTCGCTTTTCGACCTAAGCGAAATTCGTGAAGTAAAAGCAGCCGAAGTTCTCTACGAGAAATATCCATAATTTACTGTAGTTTTACTATTCGAGATACAGTTGTCAACTGATCTGTCATACATCTCTTACTTTATTTATATACTACTCCAAGAAATTCCAGATAGTTGTATAACGTTTTAGAAACTGATAGAAAAAAGTGGCGGGTTTATTAGTTGCCAACCTAATACAAAGTTAATAAATTTATTGAATTCAAATGACATATAACTGTTATTACTACATTAAAACTCATAGATTTCACATTTTATTTTTGTTATGATATAAATCTAATTAATAATATTTTGACAAAAAAAGATATTTTTATTCTGCAAATATATTTTTGATTGATCGAGAACCTCCAGTTTTCTTTAGGTCGGTTAAAAACGACACATCAACATTGATTACAACATTATATAATATACCTAGCAACCTAATACAAAGCGACAATAAAAAAAAATAGGCTAAAATATAAAAGTAAAATAAAGAAAAAAAATTTCTTAAAAGGATGTAGTCAAGTTCACATTCACGTTTCATTTAAAAAGTTTATACCTACTGATAAAAATTAAATACTGTTGTTTCACTTGATGAGTTCCTGGTACATGACTTGTTTTTGTGATACAATATGAGTAGGTATCTATCTGTCTGTGCGTGAGGGGAATAACTATTTACATTATTTAATTAAGGAAATTACTAGGAGATTATGTTAACGTAGGAGATTTCTGTTAAAATAAACTAAACTTTTAAAGAATCTATGCTAATATAGAATACGTAAAGAAAAAGATGATTGGTTATTTTACGCCACTATCGCTCGAGAGACTCCAAAAAGGTTCTAAATTTGATTTTTTGAATTTTATTTTTTTATGTGTATTTTATAACGCGAAATATTGGCCATTTGTGAACCGATTTTTTTTAATATGAACAGTTTTAAAAAAAAATCTCTACGGTGGAAAATTAAACGATAAAAATACATTTATTACTGTTTACCAAGACATTGGAGTCATCTATATACTTTTTCAAATATTATGTTGTATGTGATGATATCACAATCAGAAACAAAAAACTCACCTTTATATAAATAATTTAAGATGTTATAAAACTCCCACCAAAATCTTTTATAGATCTTAAAGCTGAAGTACGCAGTAATCCAATTACTACTCCTACTACTACATATACATACTATAATTGTTGTTCTGAGTCTGGGTGTTCTTTGTGTCCGTTGTTTGAATTTTTATAAAGTCCCCCGCGACACAGGAATTAATCCTAATGTGGGAGTTGTATTTTTAAAAACAAAAAACAAAAAAAAAACATATCTAAACATGAACAAATTTTTTAAATCAACCCATTCACGATAGGGTTTTTTTATTTCATCCCCTGTTACAACGTTGCGCGTTGGTTCAGATTAGTATTCTCAGTGCCGTAATTGCTACACAACGTTTCGTACGGAAATGCACACGTGGACTATTAGCAAAATAAATATTTGCCTGGTGTGCAGTTCCAGGTCGAACCTAGATTCGTTTGTGCATCACAGCAGTTTAAAGTACATCTATATTGAGATAGAAGGAAGCACTTAACTGATTTCATGAGCGTAGATTTTTTTATTGATCAACACAAATACAATATATAAGAATAAGTACACAATTTACCAGACTCAACTCAACTCAACAAGATCAAACTGATACAATGCGTAATAATATCTTTATCTTAAACTACTCGCTTAAGCCACTGATATATCAGTGGCTTAAGCGATTATATATAGATATATTTAATATATATATATTAATATATATATATACATATATATATTAATATATATATACATATATATATATTAATATATACATATACATATATATATATATACATATATATATTAATATATATATACATATATATATATTAATATAATATACATATATATATAATATATATATATATATACATATATATATATATATATATTAATATATATATATATATACATATATATATTAATATATATATATATATATATATATATATAGAATTCCGTGACTTATATATATGTATATATATATAAGTCACGGAATTCTAAAGTTTGAAGTGAGTGATACCAAGAACACCCAATGTTTAATTCACAAATAAGCAAGGCTCTACCACTGTTGTTATTCTAAGTTTTTTTTTATATTGCGACAAATAATTCAAAAGACAAAACTACCTACTATACTCACATTCTACAAATGACACTACAGGAAGAGTCGTAAAAAATCTGTCCCAACTAAATCCGCATTTTGGTGATCCTACCCAATATGGCGGCTACAATCCTAACATAAGGCTGGAATCACTATGCAAATTAGGATTCCCGCGAGATACTACTTTCGAAACCCGGTGACTTACATATTCCATATAGTAATATCGGCTTGGTATTGATCGAAAGGGTAAATTATAATTTGTGGGGATTGTGGTCAGAATGGGTAATAATCTCAGACACTGAACAAATCACCATTCACATTACACAATTATTTGTCAGGCGTGGAAATCAAAGAATCAAATTCTGCGATCTCTAACAAAGCAGACAGGATCTGTAGCCACTAAAATAACAAACCAGTTATTACAATATATTCAACAAGATTTAAATGCTTACATATCTCTACGGGTTAAAGGGTCTACATTCTGCTACGCACCGCTACGTTTCTGCTACGCTTCACTAACATTCTAGAGATCCAGTTGAAAAGCGATATCATTTGTACAAATGACACAATAAATATGATATGACACAGTTTTTTACAGTGTAAGCGGCACGTCTGTAGATTCCAAAAGATATCTGACGAGCTATATCACTATCTGTTTTTCTCCATAACCACGATAATTATATATTATAGAGGTATGTATTTATAGTATAAATGTATACGTATTCTGTAGTATTGAATATTTTTTTCATTCCTACAATTTTTAGGTGTTGTGTACCGCAAGTTACATATGTTACTATTACAGTTTAGTCCACCAACGGTTGTCTGTAAGAGATCGCAGATCTTATTGCAATCTGCGAAGGGAACCGAAACCCGAGAACCGCGAAGAGACGGCCCTCTATATTGGTACGTGTATGCTAATTCCTAGATTGTATTTTTTTTTGTGTGCAATAAAGTATTTATTTTTTTATTTTTTTTATTTTTCATAGCTGTGTTTTAATTATACCTCCTATTGTAAATCTACCAAACAGTAAGACTGTACACATAAAATCTCTTTTGATAGTCGGGTAAAATGAAAGAACATTTTTGAATGAATACTTATAACTAGTTTTATAAAATACCCAATAATCCATCATCATAATTATACAGGGGGGAGGATAAACTACACGGATGGCGCAGTGGTGACCTCGCCACTGCGTTGCCGCTTCAATTGTAATCCATTAATTGTTGTTTTGAGTCAGTGTGTTATTTTTGTGCGTTATGAATGTTTATAAAGTCCCCTGCGATACCGGGTCCGAGAGTTGTCTTTTTATGAAACATAAACAAAACAAAAACGTAAAGATGTCGGTGCTTTTATTTATTAGAAACACGTAAGTGTGACTTCAACTTGCCAGATAACTAAAGACATAAGTTTCCATTGGCGCATATGTAATGTTGTTTATTGTAATAATGTAATAGTCTTGCCTCAAATAGCCTTGACAAATACTTTGTATGTTCACATAGTCTGTGATTACTAGACAGTCTAACAATGTCTTCTTAGTTACAGAAGATTTCCTCAGACATGCGTACACAGACAACAGACGCTATGTTGAAGTAAAAGCTTGTCAATATATATGTTAGAAACAGAAGTCGAGTTTATTGCCGAACAATAAAAACAAATAACTTTACATACTATAAAAACGTTTCTATTAATTCCACAAATATGTATATATATACATATATATATATGATGGTAATACCTCACAGCATATTTTGGCTACAAAGACCTTTTTGTCTTCTACGTCTTTTATGAATTTTGGTGGCCAGTTTTACATATCGTCATTGGTTGCTTATGTTATTTTATCAACAAAAATGAGCCCACAATAAGCACACGTCGACACACATTATCGACGAAGCCCTGTTTTGATGAAAATCAGACTTACAGATTTATACAAACTAGTCTAGTAGTAGTAGTGATAACACGATGTTGAGCTGAGTACACGGAGAATCAAGTATTTCCGAAGTCGCAGTTTTTTCTATATCTTAAAAAAGGCCTTTATTAAAAGCAAACATACTAAAAAACACATTTTCATATATGTATCAAAATAGATAAAGTGGCGATGTAGGACGCAAAGTCTGTATCAGACTTGAATTTCTGCCACTTTTCCATCGAATTCTAATCTCATTTCTTCGGAGCGTTTCGTGGGAGGAGAACAACGTTTTACCATTAACGCACTTAAAACAAAGGATAACCATATATTATGCTCTATCTGAGGTATTCACATGTATTCGAACAGATTAAAATAATCTTCTTGAATTAAAGAATTTTGGGTGAGCTTTCAATTTTAATTTTATTTTAATTACATTAATTTTCGTTTGCTTTTCAAAAATTCTAAATGGGTATCTCCCCTTTACTTAAAAGTAGTCGTCTAGAATAACACACAGTACACACATATTTGGATTTTATAAGTAATAGAAGTGAGATATAGCAACTTTTAAAGTATTTAAAAGATTAAACACTTATACATGTGTATTCAATTCTCGTTTAGAGGATATTTCGTATCTATCTACGTTCTAAATACATTCGTTTATATGCACCCAATATACCAATATCAATAGTAGTAGTGACTGAAAAATTTACGGTGTTAAATAATGGTGCAGAGTCGCCATAAACAGCGTCTATCTCATCATTGGTTTACGAAGGCTTATCACAAACGCATATTTAACGATACCTAAATACTCTTTTTTTCCATTAACACAAAAGCTCTCACGTCGTCTCCCTCAATGGCTGCAAGTTTGGTGAGTACCAGTAAAAAACTATGCAATTTTATTTATTTGATTAAAAAGAGCTGCCATCTTCATGTTAAGGTTAGATACTTTTCTGACCATCTTGATATATGTACGTGCCTAGTTCAATGAGGCCAAGGTACATCTGACTTCGGCTATTTGTGTACATTTCAGACAATAGTTGACCTCTATGTTTATATATACATACACTCATGTTGAGAGAGGCATGTCGATCTAAAACTATGTGACTTCATAATATACAGATATATACATGTATCTATTACACAGTATATATGATATACGGTCTGATAGATAACAGTTCGATCAGTACAGAGTGCGTACTCCCACCTAAAATGCCGACAACGCACAGACACACCCACAGACGGGAAGAGACGAGACAATCAGTTAAAGGTGATTTAGCTTTTTCGGCTTAAAGGCTTTTTAGTTAAAGTATCAAAGCTACTACTTTAATTATAATAGTAATACGCATGTTTTATAAAATAAAATAAAAAACAATAAATTTTGTTAATTCCAGTGAATTTAATTAAGATATACATATATGTTTTATTCGTGGCTGGCTCGACCGGTGCGATACGTTGTATTTCGCTGGAAGCCCAACTACACCTCTCCTTTTTCTCATGTCCTCATTCAACCCCCCCCCCCCCCCCCCCTCTTTCCTCTTTCCTCGTCATTCTCCAAGGCGGGTTGCGCACTTACGACTCTTGAGTTGCAGGTGTCCATGGAAGGCACTTGTCACTTACCATCAGGTGACGTGTCTACTGTAGGGTGTGCGGGATGGGAAAGAAGAAACGGAGGATGAGGAGACGGGAAAGACGAGAGGGAGATAAGGGGAGAGGATAGCGAAGAAGGGGAAATGAGAATTTGTTGAAATGCAACGCAACGTTGCTTCACAACCGATTTTCCGTAAGGCCGTGGTATCGCAACGGTCGAGCCAGAATTACTAAATAAAAAATACACATTGTGTCATTGCTACTTTTGTTGTACGTTGGAATTGCTTAAAATAATATGGATTTATGCTGGTTTCGACATTGAATACATAGCCAGGCATGAAACTCTGTGTGTCTCGAAAATAAAATAAATAAGTTATCTAAAAAAAACATACACATAATTACGGTCACGACGGTATCCCGTAACAGGTACGCAGAGGCGTATTACACCCATCCAACACCCACACCAATTAGAACTTGTCCCCACTGATGTAATAGGGCGTAAGCATACTATCTTTTTCTTTTTTTTTTAACTCTCTCGTCTCTCTCTCGCACTAGGATTAACTCCTGTGTTGCGGGGGACTTAACAAACATTCAAGCAACGGACACAAAGAACACCCAGACTCAGAACAACAATTTGAGGATTACACAAGGTGTTGTCCCGTGCGGGGATCGAACCCACAACACTCGGTCCAGAAGCGTAGTGACGAGATGACCACTTAAAGCGCTACGCCATTTGTGCAGGCAGTTATGAAAGCAAAAAGTATGAGAAGTTGTACGTAATTTCTGAATCAGCGGGAAAGATGTAAATTATCTTAAAGATGGCTGTATAATATTGGTATGATGAGCGACCGCATACCGGAGTAATTAAATACAGTAATAAATGGATATTCGAAATACCTGCATGTAACGTGTTGTTCGGTAGGGTTGCCACTTGCTGTACGCACGAGTTAGATTTTGTGAGTCTGTTAGTCAACTAGTACGTATAAACTCGATTATCTAGTTTTGCTTAGTTCACTCCATTATACAGGAAACATATGTAAGATTATTCTATTATATGTATATATATGTTATACTATTTATTGCATTCATTCCCAGTTTAGTTCAGTTTTCGATATAAGCATAATTTTTCATTTATGTATGAACAGTACAACGTTCTGTAATCTTTTGCTCTGTCACATAGGGTTCTATATTTTTTTTACCCTATGTCCGACTCTCTGCGCCTTCTCATAAGGATATAATTGATACAAGAAAAATCAGCATATTAGTCGATTTGATAAACTCTGGCTATACAAAAATACTCGATATTTGGATGACACACTAGCTCACTGAAAGAAACCCAATGAATCGAGTACTCAGTTGCGTTTTTCTATTGAAAAGTAATGAAACCGAACCATTTTGGAAAAAGCCAAATTGATCATCACAAAAGAAGTGTTCTTTCATCAGACCACGTACATCTTTGGCCACTCAGCAAAACTTGAGAGATCTTGGTGGGAAGTGTTAATCCATCCACCATATAGTCCTGACCTTGCACCCTCAGATTTTTAACAGTTTCGTGCTCTTTAGAATTCTTCTACAGCCATGGGATTATTACTACCTGCAAGAGGACAACAAGTTATGGCACAGAATGTCATATATATGTACATATTATAATTACATATAAGTAATGTTTATTTTATTGTTTTAATATTTTATATACTACCTACCTTACATATACTATAAATTTATTAAATTAAATTAAATAATACTTAAAGAGAAGTATTCGATTATAGTCACAATTTTACATTAAACTTTTATTTGGCAACCCTAGACCATCAGCGGAGCGTTTGGCGGAAATTAATAATATCCTGTGTCATGTGCTATGTTTGAACGTATAATGCGCAAGATTACTCCAGCTTCCGGTTGAACAACATATAGCCTACATATATATCTAACATACTGTTTGCTTGTAATGTGAGAAATATAGTCAGAGTATGAGCGATTACTCACTATTCCAACTAAATATCACAAAAACCTTAATAGAAATAAGGGGTGTTATTATATTATTCCCGTGAGAAGGCTAGTCGTTCCATCGGGAATAGTGCTTTTTCTTTATGAAAGGTACATACATACATACATTGTATACATATGCTCACGCCTGTGTCCCTGAAAGGGTAGACTGAGGTTTATTAAACACCCACATATGGTCAGTTAGCATTTGGTTTTACTAACGTATTTTTTTTGTACTCTATGAATTTTTTGCACTGGCAACATTTAAGATGAGTAATTTGTTTTATTTGTTTATTTGTCACAAACAAATGTAAATTGGCATTTATAACATAATTTTTAAATCCCAACCTGTACTCGAAGTACATATTTTTAAAAACATACATATTTTCGAAAAATTACACCCATACACAGAACAATGATGATCATGTGGCTAAAATTGGTTATTTCGAAGATTATGCGGCGATACAAAAGCCATTCAATTTTTATCAATTTCAATCCAATCGAACAATGGAATTTCCGTTAAAATTGCAAAAGTGCACCGACAGTAATGGCATAAGTACTTCGTTCGATTAATTAAATACATATGAAATGAAAAGTTTTTTTTATAAAACGATAATTAAGTGAGAATCAAAAGTTTTATTTATATATTATTTAGTTGAATACTGACTTAGAAAAGTCCTCCAATCCTTGTACCTTCACTTAAATTACTTCACTTTCTTGTAATTTTCATAAAAAAAAAAAAATCTTCATGAGACGCCATGTTTTATAAATGCTTTCTTTCTTTCTTTCTTCTTTTCTTTCTTTCTTTCTTTCTTTCTTTCTTTCTTTCTTTCATAACTCGTTCTTTCTTTCTTTCACTAAAAAACGTAAATTTTGGAAGAACACGTGTAGGTGTAGATGAATAATAGAGGCGCTTTCTCTATCTCAATATGGTGTGGAAATAAGTTTTTAGCCGAAACGCATGTTGAAGCAAACTTTGTGGGGCTTGCACGCCAGTTTTGTTCTTGGTTCTGATTTTTAAGTTTGATTGATTGAATTGATCTTACCAAAAAGTTGTTAGGACGTAATTTCTAGGAAAAGGGCTCGAATTAAATTTTGTTTTAAAATGTTTTAACTGTTCCTGTTTCTTAACAGGAGATATTGTCGAAAAGCTGTTAATAGAGCGCCAGAAAAAATGAGAAAAAATGTCTAAGGGCAATGTGCTGCAACAAATAGATATTTGTAGACCTTACATTAAGAGTATTAAAATACCAACTGTATCGTGTCTGTACATCTACGAAATAATATTATTTGTAAGAACTAATTTGAATTTGTTTGAAAACTAAAAAGTAAACGCCACAACCTAAAAAGCCTGTTGTCCTCAACATAACACTGCAATGATGAGTTTCTTCTGTATGGCACCTCATCTCTGCAATAATTTGCCTAAATTGTTAGTGTTATTATAAATTACTCTCTATTAAACTTTATTACTCGCTTTTAACTCACTCGACGACTCTAATAAAATTAAAAAAAAATGCATAAAAGTATATTATAGTGTTGATGAATATTTAAAAGATAAGAAAAATATTTTATAATTTAGGTTTTTGACTGAATTTGAATATGTTATAACTTTTTACTGTTAAATTTTTTTGCATGAATTTACTAAACACATTATTTTAACATGATCTTACATTTAATTAACATTCTAAATGATTTTAACTGTATTATTTTTGACATTATCGTATATAATTAGCATTTGATTCACAATGATTATAATTTGACATTCCTATAACAATACGATGTTAACTATTGCATGCATTGCGGCGGATAATAGAGATACCACAGCATCTTTATGGTACCACCACTGTTTGTTACATTCACACATTTTCGTAATTAATGAGTTTCAGTTTCAGTTTGAGTTTCAAATCTAAAAAATACCAATTTTCAAAGTTCTAAAAAACTTTTCAGGTGAAAATACCCAATGACTGTACTATTGTAAGTATACACCTGGCTAAGCATATTCGGAAGAAAGGGTTTGTTTTTATATCAGTTTTTGTCGTACCAGGTCAACAATATTTTGTTTAAAATTACTTAAAAATGAACAAACACATACTTTTACGTTATCCGTCGTAACCCATATATATATGCGATAAATAATATAATTATAAATAAAATGAAAAGTATCGCCGTATCGGTGGGGCCTCGTAGCTTCGTAATCATAATAAAACAAGTATATAAATGCCCTACAAAAACATTTAGATACGTAAGAAAGTACGCAAATAATACGTCTTGCCATAAATATTATTACAACGAATAATGACTTTTTTTTCTGTTGCATAAAACATTTATTACTGTGTTAGTTTATACATTAATACCATAATAAAAAATATACGAAGCTCATTCAAAATTATCTCCATTTGCTTTAATACACTCCTTTGAACGTTAATCGAGAGGAGAGAGTACGTGTTTCTATTGATAACTGGCCTTATCAATAGAAACACGTACTGTCTCCATAGGAAAATTCTTCACTGTCAATCTTATGGATTGAAGCTTACCATAAATCATAATCAACTATCAACTATCAATAGAAAAGTACACAAACATTCAACTAACACCAAACGGATTGACAGTTTAAAAAACTGCATTTTGGTCAACACCTAGTTAGTGTAACACTATCACAGCCATTTGGTTCTCTAAATCACCCCACTCCATTTTAATATCACAAAATATTTAACACTGACTGGCGCAAGAATGAGAAAACAATTAATATTCAAATTAAAATGACAGATTCCAAATTCAAATGTAATAATATGTTTTTTTTTTAATTTTAACAGTATTTATAACCATATTAAGTATATAATAAATCAAAAACGCAAGCCACACTATAAAACTTTCCCGTCGCTACCAGGGGAACATAGCAAGGAATAACAGTAAATAGTATGGATAAGGAATTATTTTCAAACGTGCCCGACCCGCGACGGATTTACGATAAATCTCTTACTACTGCCTCATAGCCTGGTAGTCAGAAAAACTATTTTCTGAGGTATAAAATAAAATCTCTTAGATTTTTAGAGTTCCCTATTTGACAAATGCTCAGACTCTCTGACTGTCCTTGAACAATAAAATTATTTCATAATAGACATTTTCTTAATAAGGTAACAGACTAGTAAATGTTAGGATTGAGATATATATCAATCCAATATATATATATATATATATTGGTAAATTTTTAATGCAATTAAGTTAGAGATAAACTATAAAAGTATGAAATTCAATCGCAATAAAATCAAGTAAGTATTTATACGGAGCGTCCGTCTTCTCCCAATATTGGCAAAAGCCTTTATCGACGTCTCATTGTGAGCAAATTTATAATATACTAGAGTTTTGGTCTTTTAAGCGGGGCGTGAAAAAGCATCTCACCAGGCCGCTATAGTGCGGGTCACCATGCTGCATTGACTAGACATGCAATGAGGATGGTGACCACCACTCTTTGACTCCACTTATTGTTTTCCATCAGGCAAAGTGGAGTCACCAAGGTAGGCTAATATATAAAAAAAAATTACGATAACATTGTATACTTTAAATTTTACAAAAACAAATAAAATAAATGTTAACATAATTGCGCAATCATCAATAAAAAGACATTCGTACAAAATACGTCTATGCTTTTTTACCACAAAAAATAAAACGCCTAAATGATAGTTTAACTTTTACGATGCTAGATTTACGATGCTATTAAGGTGCCATGAAAGAAATTTTGTTGCCTTAAGATTCGGTACGGTTTCTTAAACAAGAAGCAAAAAAGAAGAGTGCTTTTGTTACGAAATCATTAAAGTAACCAGAATATAAGCATTTTTTATTTAAGTGTGATAGATGTACGCATTTATCTATATCATCATCATCTTTTTATCCTTATCCCAATTTTATTTAAGTTCGATGCAATGTGTTCTCATCTTGTATTCCACTCTATCATTAGTCATTTCCCTGGTTACTTAGGGAGTAAGCCACGAGCCATATCCTCTTTCACGCACTCCATCCTTTCTATGGTCGTCCCCTATTTCGGTATCCGTCAACTTCCCTACATAAAATTTTCTTTTTGACATTCCGTTCATCCCTTGGCATCACATCACATCATATCACGCATCTATCTATACATACTTAAGAATACACATGTGCGTGTTTTTAAAAGACATCTAAGGAAAGATAAAGTTCTTACAATTGCAACTTTACTCCTTAATATTAAAAAGAGAACAGCTCTGTGCCGGGTTGAATGTTAACAGGCAAGTACGTGACGGAACATGTAAAGGAATAATATTTTTTTTGCCGATACACGAATCCCCTTTAACTTTGAGTATTTGTAAATATATTCACGAAAATGGAGTCAACTTATCATCGAATGTAAGCCTCCACGTAACTTCGCTCATTGCTAGACTTTATCCCGGATAAGCTTCAATTAAAATACGTAATGAATTCGTTTTCAACTACAGCATAAGTTGGAATTTGTAGAAACCTGGTGTACTGCACGGTAGAATGGGTAACGTAATTTATGCAGATGTAAAACTTTGAAATTGAAGGACTTTGTTTAACGACTATATTAAATATGTTTTCATACATATTTTTAACAAAGAACATATAATTTCTTCCCTTATTTGGAATGATTTCTTATATTGATTGACTTGATAATTATACGAGCAACGGATACAAAAAAAAAACATTTTTTTGTGTTCGTTGCTTGTTTACGATAGCTGGAGACTGGGCAGCTATTTGTAGCTGCTAGCAAGAACACATTATACATATATACATTAAAAGAATACATACATACATTTAAAATAAGAAATACGTAGCTTGCTCACGTGTTTCTAAGTCGCAAAATCTGTATATTTATGTCCAACAACAAGTTAACGTTTAACATAGTTTATAAGAGTACAATTATGGGTTCTATAAATAAAAGATAAATTACAATTCTTTCGTTACGAAAGTGCTTTTATTTACTTTAATTAGCATATTGGCAGGGTAGGCAATGTTCCTCATCGCGTTAAACCGCAGAACCGCTTTGGTTGAAATTTGATATCGAGATAGTTTAAGTCCCGGGGAAGGACATAATTTGTCCCTCCTTCCTTTCTTGATAAAATGTATTTATCCCGAAAATCATTCCTAAAAAGGCTGAAAATGGGGTGGAATTCACTATGAAAGTGCGATTATTTATGAAACAACTGTAAGTTAAAGTGTTATATATACGCGGACGAAGTCGTGTTCAAAAGCTAGTAAATTCCATTCATATAGCAATTGAGCATTAAATCGTAAAATACTAGTAAACTCTAGATTTAATCTTACTATTATTCTAAGGACTTTCGACATATGATCGACACGGTGCTGCGAAACGTTTGTCGGATCGCCCTGTCTAGCTTGTCTGCTGTGTAAAATATTATTTTAATTTAATTTAAACTATTCTATGCTCACTATTACTGAACGTTTTGAAAATGTTTTCTTTTTGTCTCATGTATATATCTCCGTAGTACATACAACCAAACACTTATATTTAAGGTTATTATAAAATTCAATCGATATATGGAAGAATTAAAACGGGGTTTACCTTCATGTTCTGCTTGCTATACATTAAGCAATGCCACAACTAGTTGATAGGTACATAATTGATAACATACAAATGTACATTTCTTTTCAATTTTCTGTATTATTGAAGACATCTTATTCTTCCACTTTAACAAAATATTAAAATTTATTCCCGCTTTCAGTGCAACCGTACCCAAGAATATCCACTCCCTTAATTGGGAGCACCCGGACAGAAACCAATTAGATCTAACCATTTATTGATAGGCTAAGTTATTCTAACCTTTTTCTATTAAAAGCGAGGCTGCTACTACTGCTTCTAGACAAGAGTATTATTCGGAGACTAGACCCCTGTATTGAAAAATGTAAATAAATTTTGTTTGTGTTCAAATTCTTCAATACTGTAATAGTGCACAATTCACCTGCGGTAATTACGTAATAATTGTCTGTAAGGACACTGTCTTATTAGCAACTATAAGGTATGTTGGGTACAATGTGAACAGTTCAGTGATTGATAATATAATCAGTGATGATCAGTAATCATAACTAGTATTTACTAACGAACCAAAGCCATATTGAAATAATGAATATAGAATTCCATACCATTCCACATTTTTAATATCTTTAGTGGTTGCATTCAAATAAAGTCGTGACAGTAAACCATTATTAAAAGCTTTTGAATTTTTATTTTTCTTAGCATACCTATTTCTATGCTTTCTAATGCACCTCAATACATTTCGTGAATAAAGTATTAAATAAATAAAAATAAAAAAAGCCTCGTTTGGTTGATAGTCACTTCGAGTTTGCAAACGTAGCCTTTTGGCTTAAGCTTTCGACACGTAGTCAATACCCTTTAGGGAAATCTAGTGATATTTCGAGCTAAATTTAAATATGGTGCGCAGCGTTTAGCACTTTTTAAATTCACAGGTGGCAACACTGACTGCCGGGACGTCAGCTGATTGAAAACAAAAAAAAAATTAAGTGAGTTAATCAGACTAATAGTAGGTATATATATTTTTTATGGGATTTAAAATGTGGCATTGGCATGTATTGCTTTGCCAAACTACCCTTAGGTCAGTTCTGATAAAAGTACGTTATTAATAACCTTTTTACTGCGTGGATTTAATGACATATTTAACCGCATATTTATTTGTTCTATTGTAAATATAAGATACCTTATTTTCATGTCGCTTTTGTTTCGTCAAAATGTATTTGTTCAAGTTTCTAATACCTGGTATGGAAATCCAATATTTTTGCAGTGGAAAAGCTAATATTTTCTTCAAATAACGAAGTACGCCGATTATTCCTGCTGCGATCCTAGCCGCAGTGCATTCAAGAATATACCAAAACTTTTGCTAGCACCTCTTCCGATGTCACAAAGCAATTTCCGTATACGAAACCCGGATAAAGTCGGATCGCAAAATTATCCCTCACTTCTTTTGCGGCCATGTAAAACACTACGCCCGGATCTCTCACAGCCTACGTACTATATACTAATAATTTATTAAATAATTCTTCATCGGAAACATCAAGTTCAATTTGTATGGGTGTACAGTATGGGTGTGCAGTGGATGCGTCTCGCTTGTGACCTTTGCGAGTTCTCTCCAGGAGACGACAGGAGATCTTGTGTGCTGTGGAGGACAGCGTGGAATGGCTAGACTTCGAAGTCATCGATCAGGAAAAAATAATCAGGTCTAAGAAAATTCCTGATGCGACCGCCACCGTGATCTACGGTGTGTCCGAGTGGATTGATGCTGGAAACGTGTTCGTTGAAGGTGAGTGAGATAAAAAATAAATATGAATTAAAGGAAATAGATAGTTCTTTTTGTATTATTTTCTCATTTCTTTTTACACAAGTTTTTTTCTTTTTGATATTATTTTTGTTATAATATATAGGTATGTACGCACTCATGGTGTCACATAACATGCGCTGTAATTAACTACATAGAATTAATTATTTGTTAGTGATGATTTATTGTAAATCATTGATGTAGATGGATGTAGGTATATAGGGACCTACATCCGTCTATAGGGATGTACATATTTTCAAACGAACATAACTAAAATAACCTACTTGTAACTTTTTCTTTACTTTTATTTTATAACAAATGGATGTCTTATGAAGTTTAAATGACTCTATTATTATATCTGAAATAAAAGAACCTACTACGAAAGTTGTGAAGGCCCACTTTAGTAACTTTTATTCAAAACTTGTTAGATATTAGTGATATGAAAGCTTTAGTGTCACTTGATGTAATGTATTATAATATAATATACACTAGTTCACTGAAATACTAAGAAGAATACTCTTTAATTTAGATTTCATATCCTCTTTTCTAATCCAGAAATGTAAAGACAGCAAGAATTCTTTGTTTAAAGCTAATAAATGAGCCCTAATTTCTTAAATTCATAACTTTTAGATTTGAATCTCAATAACAAGCGCAGCGTAAATTTAAAAAGTCTATAATTAAAACGTTTAACCCAGCTACCAACATTTCATAACTGCGGAACACTTTCGAGGCTGCCGCTCAATACAATAGGAAAGAAGCGATTTCAAAAGGTTTCTAAAGAAAATGCTCTTCATGGAACTGCTATTTTCAAACGAATTAGTTTTTAACTAGCGTTAGAGACGGAATTCACAAATCGCTTAAACTTTTAAGATTATAGTTGAAATAAAATTTAACTTGAAATTATTATGTGTGGTTCTCGGCAGAATAGGGTATCGTAAAAAGTGACTAAAGCATTGGTCTGTTAGATATCAGATAGTATTTGTAATTACAGTACAGATTTCTTTTGCCACAGTGACCGCATGAATGTAATAGGCTTGAACCCCCGGAACGTAAATTGAAAATCATGTTTGGCAAAAAGTGAAAGTTAAAAACGCCTCTGCTTACTCTTTGCGGATAGGCGCCTGCTTTTGTAACTTACTTACAAATCACCTGGCCTTTACGAGCTAATCCGGTGGTACCACTCACCCGTCGTAAGTCTTATATAGAATTATGTGACAGTCTTCTAGGATGGTTCCAGTAGGAGTAATATTATAAGTGGTAAAGTTCTATTAGAAGAAGTAGTTTACTATGATCTACTTACCGATAAATAGAATACTAGCGTACAAGGTAAAAAGGACCGACATTCGTTTGTCTTAAAATTACCATTTGACGTGGTAGAGCCATGCTTAGTCACGAATGGGCCGGCTCGACCTTAGCGATACCACGGCCTTACAGATAACCGGTTGTGAAGCAACACTTACGTTGCATTTCCCCGAAATTAGTGAGGTTTCCGGAGGTCAACTCACCTCTCCTTATTCCTCTCCCCTGACCTCCCGCCAATTTTCTCATCTCCTCACCCAAGTCTCTTTCCCCTCCCCGAATATCCAAAGGCGGCGCACGCGACTCTCTAGTTGCAGGTGTCCATGGACGGCGGTTGCCACTTACATAAGACATACATAAGTTCACACCTCTTTCTCTAAGTTAGAGGGCTCGGAGTTCCTGGCACCGGCCAGTTCAAATTATAAAAGGACCTTCACTTGCTTGAGCTATTTTTGCTTATGCTCCCTAATCAATCCGCTATATCCCTTTCTAATATAGATTTATATCCAGAAAAATAAACCTCTCCTTGAACAAACGAGTAACAGATATTTTTTTGTGTTGATATAGTACTTTGTAATTAAAATAACAAGGTTGATAATATTACGCCATACACACAGCAATGAAAATAGGCTGTTTGTTTCTGTATCTAACATTCATAGAAAGTATTCAGTGGAGTTATAGAGTGACCTCTAAAAAAGCTCTACAAATAAGCTCCAAAGCTAATTCATCTTCCATTTCGCTTCCACAAACAACGAACAATAGGTGTTCCTGTGATAATTGTGTACATACAAAATGAATGTGTACCTATACAGGCAGCTCATTGTGTGTGCTTTGAGTTGAGGACAATTAAAGAGAGTAGACATTTCAGTTATTGATGTGTGTATACAAGCTCATGTTTCTGTTATCACAATCTACAGGAATATCGATAAGGTTGATTGCTAGCTTGATGTTTAAAATTCGATAAATTCAATAAAGAAAAATGTTTGCATTGAATATTACCCGTGTTTAAGAAATGATAGATAAATAGATGCATAAAACAATCCGTTCATTTTAATCACCCAAATGAGAGAGTAATTGAAGAATAATTCACTTTAAAAAAGTAGAAAACCGACTGCAATGCGTCTATCATAAAATTTAAGACTTATGTGGTTATCTCATGGATTCCATTGTAAGAACTGAACCAAATTTCAACCACACGGGAAGAACCAGCTTTCAAATAAAAAACAATAATCAAAATCCTTTCACCCAGTCGAAAGTTCTGAGGTAAAAAACATTAAATAAAACAGTCGAATTGAGAACCTCCTCCTTTTTTTAAGTTGTTTGAAAAGTAGGATGAGTTGTATGCTGTTGTGAGTGTATTTTCAGCATATTCGAGAAATATCGGGGGTGAATAACCTTTTTTTTTGTGTAAAAATCCCCCCCCCCTGCCTCACCGGAGCTACCGTAGAGTTGGTATGTCGGTATGGAGTCCAAATAGAGCACAAATAGGTATATTGCAAGAGACCCAGGAATACCTTAAGTAGGAAGCTACGGGAAAGGGAAATGAATTGAAATTACAAATTTGGTTCCTAACTAAATCCAATTTTATATACTTACATTTTTCGATCACATATTTTACAAATCGAGATTTAGTAGATTCCAATTCACACATGTGAATAAAATCAAAATATATCGGCTTATCATATTCTCATTTGAACCCAAAAACCTTTCCGTATCTAGTGGGTAAAATATGGCGACCGCTGTCGTCATATATTTTTTGCAAAGCCTGTACTGCCAATGGGGGAACAGTTGTTTGGCGTTTAGATAAAAATGTATCTAAATAATAGACTGTGTCGAAACAAATACCATTTTTTTTTTTTTTGTTTTCAGTCAAAGTAATTTAAAAAAATCTATTATTTAATCCGTTAGTGAGAAAATCCATCCATCCAATCTTTTTAAAGTTTTTATAGATTTTCTCAATAAATACGTAAGATTTGAAACCTTTAAATTTACACATTCCACCATGCACATTGCATTTAGGATAAACAGAACCTCCGTTTGTCCTAAATGCAATGTGCATGGTATATATAATACCTGGAAATTAAAATGCTAAGAACTTTACACGGGTTGTTTTTTTTGCAACTACATGTTAGAGATGTATATTTTCAGTAGTTAAAATAAGTGTTCATTTTTCTAGGACACGCTGTATATAGTAATGATAATAATAACTTGACACATCTCACACACTGCCGTCTGATCCCAAACTAAGCAGAGCTTGTACTATGGTAACCAGACAGCTGATAAATATACTTATATACATCTAAATATACATATGTATGAATAAAACAAATATATGTATATTGTATTATATACCTGTACAAAAATACATGAACCTTTGTTTAAAATTTAACATGTGCCCGATCAATACATAAGGTTTTTTGAGTTCATAGTTTATTTCAGTATATTGTACAGACATCACTTCAATGCCAACCACAACAACCACACTGATATTGATTGTAATAAGTTGTATTTGTCATTTATTAATGTTCCACCTTTGAGTTTCTACAGTTGAATCAAATAAATATAATAGGATCAATTTCGAGTACTCCGCTTCATAATTATTTTTTTAAATCAAATGGCGAAATTATCACATAATAGACATGAAAAATCTGATCCTTCTAATAGAGATTCTCCTCCTTTTTGAAGACAATGAAAAATTAACTACCAAACAACCATACATTTATATTCGCATTTTGTCATCATGACAAAACCATTAAAATAGTGTAGTGGCTACCTAAACACCCATTAAATGTTTAGTCGCGTGCGATACGTGGCTCAGCAAATAGCCATTATGTCACGCTACGTGTACACATACTAAACCATTAAACCAAACAATAAAATATATCCATATATGATATATCGGTAAAATTGTTTGTGACGCAGGCTTTATAACTTACACGATTAGTACGTAACAAATCTTTACCAATATGATAGAGCTAAGGAGATTTTTTATTTATTTAAACTTGTAATATCTGGAACCTTTTATTGCATTTCATTTAATCTTCATGTATGGTTTAGATTATTTATTGAAAAATAATATAGGCTATATAACTACACGCTACGTCATTTAAGAGCTGAGCAGTGACGATAATCGCAGGTACTGTGGGAATGGGTTGTGTTAGTATTTGTTTATCCGATTTTGTTACTGGAATTGCAACTAGTGCTACAGAACCGATTTATTAAAGTTTACTCCCACTAGTAGTGGTGCAGCAGCATCACCACTAGTGAGTAATCGACTTAGCCAGTAGGCAAAGTGAGAACTCTTAGGACTTTTTTAAAAACATGCACGCGTATACATGATAATCGATTTATTTTTGTTCCGTATACATTAACAGCTTCAGAGAATAGTCGTACTGTAAACAGAACTAGGTACCTACTAATTAATGCTGGACCATATATGGATAATACTATATCAAAATATAATCTGTCTTTTTATGAATGCAAACGCGACGCATATGAAAAAAAAGCGATGTTTCTTCAGCATGCTTTACGGCGGCTTTATGGATTTCGACATAAGAGCTGTCATTTGTATCGCCTCAATAGTGGAAGTAGCATCGGGTATATATATTCATTTAAAGATAACATCATCAAAAAGATGAATAAAACTATGCAGTCTGGTTTTATTTTTTTATGTACAACTGTTATAATAATAATAATTATTATTATTATTATTATATAGTTGTCAATAATAGTTTTTTATTTATATGATATATTCAAAATGTAATTTATATGTACATATGTATTAACTTAAATAAAAAAAAATAATAACTTGACACACATCTCACACACTGCCGTCTGATCTCAAACTAAGCAGAGCTTGTACTACGGTCACCAGACTGCTGATAAACCGATTTATATACTTCTAAATAGATACATATTATAGACAAATTACACCCAGACACATAACAAATGATCATGCTCATCATACAAATATTTGTACTGTGTGGAAATCGAACACACGACCTCAGGCTTAGAAGTCAGGGTCATATTTTGTGTGTTTACTAAACAAGAAGTAGCATATGGCCACCTGTGGGTGACGTAAAGAGTAAATCAGGGATTGGACTGTAATTTATCCTATAGTATATATACAGCGATGGGTTGAGGGTAATAGGCTTGCCCTAATTTCGTAAGAGGGGCTAAATTCTATAATGGTGTTTGTAACACTTGTAACAAAATATGAGCTAACGTTGATAGAGATGTGAGTATATTTATTTATGTATATAAATAAACGAAAACCAATTTCAAACTTTTTCGTACATCCACAATAACTATGAATCAAATAAATTGTTTATAAATCTACTGTGAATCTGACGTCTCCACCAATATTTTTCATTCATGTATTTTTATGTAGAACGAAAATATTTAAAGCTTTGTCATTTACAATAGTATAAGAATTTTAATATTGGAATAATTTGCTAGGGGCTCTCCAATTTAATCTACCTGAGATTACATTCGAGATAAGACATCTAAATATTATACAATACATTGAAACGAAAACCTTGACTTTAATTTTCTATTTTATAACATATCTTTTATAACCACTTAAATTAAAATATTAATTTAAATAAAAGATTTTTTTTTAGACTATTATGAAAAGATTTTTAATTCGGCTTAAAGTTCTTACTAAAGCCATATTGAAAATTGGCATCTCAGTTTTTCGGATTCATTATACACGTACAAAACACTTATTTTCAATACTGGATGCAAGGTCCAATTACTTGGGCTCCAAATAATTGTAGAGGTTTATCATAGTTAAAGTATTATGATTCGAGTTTCTAAATATAAAGTCAAGTGTGGAGGTTTTACTTACTTTTAACGATAAAAGCTGAGACTTCAGTCATATGTTTTAGAATTTATCATAATTAGTATCCAAAATCAGTGATTCTTTGTTTTAACATACCAAATAGTTGTATATATAAGTCATAGGCATATAAGTTTGACAGCGAGCATTACTATGACATTCCTTACGTCGGATTAGAGTGACAGCTGTCATTCTTGTCACATAGGGGGCGTGACGGCCAACCTGAACAACGGTCGCCTGATACATTTTAGCTAGTAATAGTTATAGGAGAGTAATTTATTATTTTTTAATAATTAACGTGTATAACGGTGCCTTCCAATATCTTGACCCTCGAGTTTTTCCAAGATAATAAATAATAGAAGAATGTGCCGAAATTATTATTGACTGAGTTAGACGATGTGATGTTAATAGGCTTAAAGAAAAGTTCACTATATCACGTTTGATTTAAAAACTGATCACAGACCACTGTCTAAATATGACCTGACACTTACCAGTAACATATAGTAAATTCAATAAATATTGCACAAATTTAAAAGAATAAATTTTGGTCATCAATGAAAAATTACCTCGTCGTCGAACGCGTCCGGATCCGCCATCTTGAATTTTTGTCAATGAATATCACAATGTCTATCACAATCACTTGCACTTTGTGTCACATAGGTACCATTGTCATGACAGGTCACTTACGCCATCTGTAACAAGAAAAATAGTAGATTAAGATTGTCGTAAGTATATTACAGGAAACTGTGGAAACGTCATTATTTCACTTCGAGAAGCACTCAAACTAATAAGACGTCACCTTAATTATCAAATTTACTGTTAAATCGATGTATTTATATGTACAGCCTACATCAATAATTGATTATCTTCAAATATAGACTACACAGTTTATAAACAATAAGTTAAAAAGCTTTTTCAATATGTTGGACGCACTTGGGCTATTAAAACTTCTATGTTATTTAAAGTTATGACGGTTAATAGCATTAATTGAAAACCAAAATAACTATATGTACTACTGTATAAATTTGAAAGTTTAGATAGATGTTTGTGACTCAATCACGCCAGAATGGCTGAGCGAATCTGTGTGAAAATTGGCGCAGAGATAATTTATAGTCTGGAATAGCAAATACCCACCCGAAAATCCCGATATTTTTTTAAAGTTTTATTCGATTTCAAATGACATTCTCATATTTCACAAATCCAATCAAAACAAATGCGTGAGCTGTTATAATTAAAATCTTTACAAATAATAATCCTTAGTCGCAAACAAACATATGGTCCACCTGATGTAAGACGGTTCCCGTAGTATATAGACGCTTGCAATGGCAGGAAAGTGTAGGTTGAAACCCATCTCTTACTCGTCAGAATATTCTAAGGAGTTAGTGTTTACTAATAGTTCGTCCAGATATTTTTCTTAAAGAAGCAAATTTATTATATTCTTAAAAAGTCATTGAAAAAAATCTAAACTTAAAATCGGCCCTATTGATTTACCGTTATAGCTCTGAAATTACAAAATTACGTAATATAAATTATTACTAAGGCACGCTCTTACAGTACTGAACGATTCGTCCAGTCAAATTCATTAAGGACACACATCACGACCACCACACACTACAAGAGTTGGCTGAAGAATTAAATGTAGGTAAATCAACAATTTCTGATCGTTTACACGCAATGGGTAAAATTTTGTAAAATGGATCTACTCTGATAATGATGGGTAGATCCTGGTCAACCGTCCACATCGACTCCGAAGCGTAACATTCACGTAAATAAGGTATTGTTATGCATTTGGTGGGATATGAAAGGTGTTATTCATTATGAATTGTTAAAACCAAATGAAACTACCACAGCTGAGCGTTATCAAAATCAATTTTTTTTTTCTTTTATATTAGCCTACCATAGTGACTCCACTTTGCCTGATGGAAAGCAATAGGTGGAGTCAAAGAGTGGTGGTCACCATCCTCATTGCATGTCTAGTCAATGCAGCATGGTGACCCACACTATGGCGGCCTGGTGAGATGCTTTTTCACGCCCCGCTTAAAAGATCCGGGATCAAAGTGGGAAGGAAACACGTGCGCTGGTAGAGAATTCCAGGCTTTTACCGATCGCCACAGAAAAGAAGAGCCAAACCGTTTAGTTCTTTGACGCTCAAACGGTGACTCCTCAGGCCAGCACGTGTAGTCCTGTAGAGGAAGGGAGAAGGTGGGACCAATTGGAAGAGCTCATCAGAACACTCCCCGTGATGTAGGCGATAGAGGACTGCCATAGAGGCGACATCTCTTCGCAACTGCAGATGCTCAAGAGACTGGGTGATCTCAGGACAGTCGATAATGCGGACTGCGCACCGTTGCAACCGATCGAGAGCGTCAAGCAAATACTGCGCATAGCCGTCCCAGAGATGAGAGCAGTACTCCACGCAGGAGCGAACCTGGGTCTTGTACAAAAGACACAGTTGCTCGGGCGAGAAGAACCGTCTCACCTAGTTCAAAACGCCGAGCTTACGCGAGGCCGCCTTAGTGACACTCTCGATGTAATCGCACGGATTGAGATCCCGGCAAATATCCATACCCAGAATACTAAGCCTATCCTGCAGTGGCAGTTGAGTGCTCTGAAGAGTAGGAAGGGGAAGAAATGGAGACTTTTTGGTAGAGAACACACACGCTTGTGTTTTCTTGGCGCTGAACTCGACCAGATTCTCACAGCCCCATTGGGAAATGCGGCTCAAGACCCGGTCGAGCTCAGCGACAAGCTCCTATCGTTTTTCCTCAACGTCTGCCAGCTTGGCAGTAGGATGCCCGAAATATCGCCCGTGCACTGTATTGTTGTCTGCATAACAATGTATATTGCCAAGGGCCAACATGTCATTGATATGCAGAAGAAACAGCGTAGGCGATAGGACGGAGCCCTGAGGTACACCAGCGCTTACCTCGTGGAAGTCTGAGGCCACGCCGTCGCAGAGAACCCTAATGCGGCGCTTTCGAGGAAGGCAGCAACCCAGTTGCAGAGTTTAGGTGGCAGACCAAATGCAGGAAGTTTGGAGAGAAAGGAGCGGTGCCACACCCTATCGAAGGCCTTGGCAATGTCGAGGCTGATGGCCAAGGACTCCCCATGCCTATCCATAGCCTCACCCCAAAGGTGTGTGACGTACGCTAGAAGATCACCCGTGGATCGGTTCGGCCTAAAACCATATTGCCGATCATTTAACAAGGAGTGATCCTCTAGGTGGCGGATTAGTTGGGTGTTGATGATCCGCTCGAACACCTTACAGACTATGGAAGTGACGGCTATAGGTCGGTAATTGGCTGGATCGGAGCGGTCGCCTTTTTTGGGAATGGGTTGAACATTCGCTTCTCTCCAGGCCTCCGGAACAATTCCTGAGTAATAGGACAGGCGATACAAGTCATTGAGTCATGCATTGAACCAAAAACGTCAAGAATTGCACGTAGAAAACCAAAGGTCATTTTACTGCATGACAATGCTCGCCCACACATCGCAAAAGCTGTAAGAGATACACTTCCCGCATAGCATCCCGCATATTCACCAGATTGTGCTCCTTCTGATTACCATCTATTTCGATTTATGCAACACAGCCTTGCAGATCAGCACTTCAAATCTTACGAATGTATCAAAAAATGGATCGATGAATGGTTTGCTTCAAAAGATGGTCAGTTTTTTAATGATGGAATCTATTTGTTGCCCGAAAAATGGCAAAAGTTTGCAACTATTAATGAAGCATATTTTGATTAACATATAAATTATCTTTTTTATAATACAAGAGTATTTCATTTTTAATAAAGTCCTCAAAACTAACCGGAAAACCTAATATATAAATATCAACACATAAGTTAACTTTGCTTTTTGATATCTCGCGCTTAATTAAAGAAGTTTTCATTTGTGTCCGAATTCTGTGATTTATTTAAACTCTTAAACGTGAAGCAGGATATTTGAAAATAAAAGATGCTATTTGAACTATTATGTCCAGTATATTACGATACACATTCTAGGTTCTTAAGATCATAATAAAAGTGTCGGTGTATTCAACAACTTTCTTTGGCAAATCATTTTTGGTTATGTCTTTTCCTTTGTGGAATGCAATAACAGTACAAATACGGCAAGCTTTTAAAATTTTAAAAAACATAATCTGTCATATATCGTATCTATATATATGTATATATATATATATATATATACATATATATATACATATATATTAGTTAATATATATGTATATATATATATTATACAACTGTCCTAATTTTATTTTAATAACGTTAAAACTCGAGGGGACACTGTTCTTTCTGACACCACCTACTACCCGCGAGCGCCCTCACCTGCCTTAAAATAAGATTCTTTTTTTTTTTATCGCTACAATATATATAACCTATATACCTATCTGTGTGTTGAAGGATGTGTATATATATCTTGAACAAATTGATTTAGCTAGAATCGCTTTTAGCGATAAGACTGCGAATTGAAAATTAAATTACTGTAAAACTTCTAAAATGTATTTTTTCAGCTGTATAAACAGTATTACTAGTGCACAATAAACAACATTTCACCTGTCTATCTCTCTATGTTAAATATAAAATTTAAATAAAATAAAGATTCCTTTCACTTTGCTGCCGCTACGAAGTATTCTCTTAGGAAAACCACAGCAGGACGTCACAATCAGTGCCTATATAAGCCCGGGATTAAATAAATTAAATTAAATTAATTAATTGAAAATTAATTTACGAAGTTATGAGAGCGGGGTTTTACAACTGTGGATTAAATATTGAATTATTTAATTAGAAAAACTTAAACTGACAAAATGTAGCGGCATCGTTTGTACTAAAAATTAAAAATGTTGTGCTGACCTTATTTTAACGTATCTTGTACGGCTTTAGCAAGAGAAAGGCCCATATTCTAAATATCATTATCTACAGAACAAGAATAGTACATGCATACATTCACGACGCTTATATTAAGGAAATGGTAAGGCATATAATCGAACATAGAAATATTCGACTACATACACATACAATTGTCAACGGATTTTCACGTCTGCGGTTGTCCAATATCAACAAAATAAGGATTTGATCATTTTATACCAGGGAAAATACGAATTAGGCATAAGTTTTTAAATAGTTTTATGGTAAACGTATTGCGCAAAGGAAATAAAATGAAAGTGCATTGAACGAGGATTTCTGTTTTTTTTTTATCCTATAGGGGGACAGATGAACAGACGGGTCACCTGGTGGTAAGTGACAACCGCGGTCCATGGACGCCTGCAACTCAAGAGTCGTAAGTGCGCTGCCCGCCTTTGGGGGGAAAGAGGAGAGGGGGAATTGGGCATACGTCACGTCGTACATACGTCAATCGACGTGTCAAGGACTGACATACCTCTTGATTTTGTAAGTCAAATTTTTCTCCGTATCTACTCGCTCTTCCAATTTAAAAATGGAACGGTCGGGGGCTATACAATGAGCTTAAGGAGATCGATCATAGCCGCAATAAAAAGAAAAGAATCCCTAATGTGTAGCGTTGATAGCTACAGTAACATCTTACAATCAAGCTATTTCAGTTCAATACTCGTAAAGTAGTCATAGACATAAGGTCTACTTTACTATGGTACTTCTACATCATTATGCTTCTGACGTCGTTTCCATACGATAAACTAATATTTCGGTATAACCAAGTTGTAAAGCGACGCGTGATTGCTAATTAGTGTGGTAACTATAATTACGTTACCTCATAAGATTAGCTCTTACAATGGTTCCAGAACGACTTTACAAGTTAATTCGGCTCAAGCTTACACCTGTAAGATATTGTATGTGTATATCACCTGTTTGATGGATTTCGATATGTGATAAGTCATTTAAATAGACATATGAGTGGCATAGAGGCATTAAAAATATTGAGACAAGAAAGCCATGCACCCACATGCGCCATGCAGGCACGAATGGGCAGGTCGACCGGAGTAATACCACGGTCATTTGACTTGCAGGATTAAACAGTTTAAGAGTTTTCGTTGTGTTTGTTTAAATGTTTGATATCAGGTTATTTTCTTTTTTTACTTGAATAACAATAACTGAGTAATAATAATTTAATTTAGGTCATATAACGCTAGGAACCGAATCCATAAATACAATCAGTCTGAAAATCTGCTTACAGTTTTGTTTCAAGGTTACAACTGCTTATAAGCAAGCTTGTTAAAATAGCTTGTATTTTCAATATATTTCAAAGTCAAATTAAAGTGAAATTAGTTAGGGAAACAAAGTTTCCATTGACAGGTGGCACAAAACCGCTGTCAAGAAAATTATAACTAAAGTATAAAACCTTTTATTAGACCCTCGTCACTCCAACAAAAACTTGTACAGAAACCTATTAAAAATCATTTAACATAAAAAGAAAGATAACAAAAGAAAATGTAAGAACTGAATAAGAAGAAGAAAAAATATACAGATTAAGTTTGGAATACTGTTCTCATCTCTATGCAGGTGCACCCCAGTACCAGCTTGCATCATCGACTGCCAAGATATTTCTGATCGGCTTGACACCTTGGCGTTGCAAAGAGATGTAGCTTCACGCTGCATCCTCAATCGCCTGTATCATGGGGAGAGGAGGAATTGCTCGGACTTATACCGGCTGCAGGTTTCCGCCATCGTCCTACGTGACAAAATATCCATCCCCATCACCTGGATGATTGGCACTCCACCACTGTGCGCTTCTCCTTTCCTCCTCCTTTCCCAGAAGCTTTTTGCTTCGCACAACCAGCCTATGGAACAAATTGTTGCCTGCCGTATTTCCGGACCGATACGACCTTCAAACCTTCAAGAAAAGAGCGTACTGTTATCTAAAAGGCCGGTAACGCACTTGTGACTCTTGAGTTGCATCAGGTGACTTGTCTGCTCCTTTACTCCCTATCGCATAAAAAAAATCACGCATGCTCTAAGTTAATAAGCATTTTTTGTATTATTTTCTTAATATATTTACTTTAACAGCTTTTTATATACCACTGATAATTTATTTCTTTGTGAATTGTATGTATTTTTATTACGCTTTCACGTCTTATTTACTAAACTGATAACAATAAAATAGGCAAACATGTTGCCAAGCAATGGCACTAAAAATGTTTATACGGTACATACATTTCTATCAGAAAAACTAAATACGTGTTTTTTGTTTAGCCACAGACGAAAGTTAGTAATTTTTTGAAGGTCTGGAGGAAAGAGTCCTCCAACCAGACGAGGTGTTACACAACAAAGCTGGCGGACCGCGGCCTAAAGGTTGATGTTGGGAAGTCGTTTATATAATAATCGGTGTGAGAACTTTATATCGTGATCAGGATCATACTACGTCATTTGACTAGTTGCTACGTAGTTCAGCTTGCTTTCACTAGATGGTGCTGATACGTTTCTTCTGTACATACAGACTTCCACATGGAGGTCACCACTAAGGCTGTATAGATAAGATATGTTATGTGTATAAGACTACATATTTTTAAAGAAAAGTCATTTTAATTCCCACTAAATACTCAAGTCAAGTGTTATCGACAAAAAACTTGTTGGAAAACCATTAACTCAAGCCAACTTTGCTACCGACGTCAAAAATGCAATCCGTGATGTTTTATTGTTTAGACGATAAAGTTTAATTTCCCTTGAGAATTCAATTTGTTCAGTTCTGAAAAACTTTGGCTTTTTAATATTATTTACTATACGGGTATATGAGGTATTTTGGAAAGGATCGGTCAAATTTTAAGACATAATGCTGTTGCCGTCAAATTTTTGATTTAAGTTAAAAAAAATGATTTTGACTAAAAGAACAACTTGTAACAGATTCTAGAACGAAGGTACTAGTAGTTAGTGACCCTAACTGCTGAGCCGAAGGTAGTGGGTTCGATTCCCACATGGGTCAAATATTTATGTAATCTACAATTACTTGTCCCGGATCTGGGTGTTATTTTTGTCAGTTGTATGAATGATTGAATGAATGTATGAATGATGAAAGTTCCTCGTGACACAGGAATTGCAAATGCTAAATATGTAGGAGTGGTGTTAGTTACTCAAGCAAGCGAAAAGCACTTGACAGACGTGATTAAAACATGGCACAGAGATAGTGAGGCTGGAACAGAAAATAGAAAACTTTATATGGCGAAAAATGTGTAGTCTAAAATTTTATTCCGAACGAAGTCGCAGGCAACAGCTAGTAATAAGTATTCTCAATTTTCCAGAGGTAATTTTACAATGAAGAATGACTCTATAAGTAAATATCTAGCTATGACGCACCAAATTAAAAGTTGTTCCAAACTACAACAATGCCCGGCCGCAGTATTAAAATGAGATCACGTCACTTCTATAGCAAAACTTAATACTACTTCGAAAAACTAAATGCAGAGATATTAAGTAAGTTATTTTTACTGCAGCGTTTTTTGCAAGAACCTTGGGAAATTTATTTGGAAGAAGATAAAGAATTTTATTTCCTAGGTTTTATTTTTAACAAATGTGTTCTGTACAATGTAGTTTAATTTTGTCAAATAATTTGCTTATACTTTGGAAAGAGTATTTTATCTAAGTGAAAGTCATCGTGGGACAGTCATTCTTGGAAACGAATGAGCCGGCTCGAACGGAGTAATACCACGGCCTCACAGAGAACCGGCTGTCACAATGCTCGCATTGTTTTGCTGAGTGAGTGAGGGGGACCCGAAGGCCAACTCGCCATTTTTTTTTCCCCTCCATTCATCCCCCTCTATTCTATCTCATCCCTCATCCCCTTCTACATTTTCCTCTCCCCTCATCTCCCATCATCACTCTCAAAAGCGGATTTGGCACTTACGACTCTTGAGTTGGAGGTGTAATTTTATCACTCTAGCTTAGCTGTCAGAATCAATACCATTAGACCATCAAGCCAAGCCATCAAGCAATAAGGAAAGGTTCAAGTTTCCGTTGTTTGTAATACCTTTACTAGATGGCAGTGTTACACCATGTTTTGTTTTAAAACAAAAATCCCTAAACTTCTTTGCAGTTCATAATAGAAACACATACTAATGTTATTCAGTTATTATAAAGGGAATAATAAATATTTATATGATACGTACTATGAGGAAGTTCTTGTCTCTGGATCCCTATCCAATAGTATCGTTGTGCCCAATATGTAGAGACTTTATCTTTTATATATTTTTTTTTTCAATTTTCTCATATTATTTATATGCTGTTTAAGATCAATAAAGAGAATAATATTTTTTATTCAGACAGTGTAATTTTTTTTTATAGTGTTTACACCAAGTAAATTTAACAGAATTGATACCAAAAATAAAAAAGACTAATAATCAGTTGAGACTGAAAAACCATGATAAATTAAGTCACATCCACATAACTTATGTATTTAGTTTAAATCGTTGTGCAATTACATGTTAGCTTAAAACAATCGATTTGTTTTAAGTGATGCTATTCAGATAAGCACCGATTAAATGAAGTACTGTTTTGAAAAACCTTGTACAATGTACGGAAATGTGGTCGTAACAGTTAAGCACAAATCCATTACCGGCCAGTGGACTATAAAGGGGTGAGCGCAGCGCATTATCGCTTTGCACTTTACAAATACGTGGAATGTATACTGCAAAAACGGAAAATGTCATAAATAAGAACATAATATCATGTAGCATTGTTTTACGCTTCCTGCTGTTTAATGAATATTCCATAACTACATTGTTTGTTCCGATGTTTCTTTGTTCGAATCCGAAATAAACTTTCGTTAAGTAATCACATTTATTAAGGATGCACTGTTACACTCACGTCCTGTGAAACTGTGTGGAAATCCTACTTTTCGTTATAAATTTTAGTACAAGATTTATTCTTCGTTCAAAATATATAAGAAGCAATGCATTTATGAATATATCGTAACAAGTTGTAAGCACCGCAAAACAACTCGACTTAGATAAATTGCCGCCAACTGATGCATTTATTAGAACTTTATATAAATAATGCTTTGCTTTTAGCCACTAGCCATCGACATCAGCATCACCAGCGTTCAATAGTCCACTGCTTGACATAGGCCTCTCCTTAGAAAGGAGGTATGAGCTACTACACACCTATTATAGTTTACATAATACTTTGGGTTATGTCAAAATATATAAAAAACGTAATTTGGTTTAAAAAAAATCACCAATGGTCAAAAAAGTATCTGATGAATATGATGTGAGTAGTCTCTTTAACAAGCACATTTAAATAAGATTTTAATAAATTAGGTTAGGGGAAAGGTAGGAAGGGAAAGAGGGGAAGGGAAAGGGGGAAAGGAAAGGGAGTAGGGGAATTGAAAGGGAGGAGGGTAAAGAGAGGAAGGCTAGGGTAGAGGATAAAGAGGGAAAGGAGGAGAAGGAAGATTAGATTACTAGGCTGACAGCGCTAGAAGTAGATCAATTTCTTTCAGCACAACGTGTCAGATGATAAAATACCGTGTGGTATCGTGCGACACTAGACACTTGAACCTTTCCTTATAATAAGGAACTTAGGAACGAAGTTCCTTGTTTGTAATACTTTTACTAGATAGCAGTGTTACACCATGTTTTGTTTTAAAACAAAAATCCCTAAACTACTTTGCAGTTCATAATAGAAACACTAGATGGCAGTATTATCCATAAATAAAAAATCTTAAGTTACGGACGGAGTACCCATCCGCAACGACGCATAAGGAACTTCGTTCCAATAACATTCCATAAAAAAGACAACTGTCTTAACACTCTGCTATACCTCGCTCATAGGTATTTATCAAAAAAACCTTGACAATTTGACGTTCAAAAGAAGTAAAACAAAAGCTAGCTACTAACACGTCGCGATTACGGCGAGCATGCCAGTGAATCTTGAATGATTGCTTGTATTACTTTGTTAATTGAACAAACTTTTGACTTAGCTTTAGCAATTTTAGGATCAACTTGTAAGACGTCTGTTTTTGATTAACGAAAAGCATTATCTATACAAATGTATTAAACTGAGGATTCTATATGTTTTTTATATATTTTAGAAACCTTACCAACCCGTGTGGGAACTCAGGTATGAACATAACCACCGGGTACTTTTTCACTCATTTAACACTTCGAAAATACATAAAATAACATTTTGAGGTAATGTTAAATCACTGAGGTTTATAGTAAGTATCGTGGATTCACATCCAGATAGATATTTATTGTTGTTTTATTTATTTAGGAATTATGAATTTCGGAGGTTATTTATCGGTTCATAGTCCTAACACAACAACAACAATCCAGACTATTTTGTTCGGGATCATAAAATGTAAAAGGTTCGTGTATATATATGAACTACAGAGCAAAAAGAGTGTAATAAAAGCAATGCGCGTTATTGCATTCTTTCATAGGACCTAACATTCTTAACATTTTCAAAACGAAACATCCTATTTCTCTCTCTTACTATGCGGTTCTCTAACTTATGATTAGAAATGTTTTGTCTCAAGTTTGACAATTAATTTCCAGCTTACAGGTGTGCAGCTGAAACTCATTCTGCAATTCAATAAGACAAACTAGTCCAATAGTAGCCGTGCCCTCGTTATGGTCGTTGACAACGGATCTGACTTCAAGACAAATGGACTGTGTTGGAGCACGGACCATTTTAATATAAAGTTTGAGGATTAAAATTTTACTTTTGTTCATATTAGTTTAAGCATATTTCTATCAGAAATTACAGCTAGTTTAAATGGGACTGCTGAGGGCCATAACTTGCTTGTGTGGTTTTAGTCGAAACTCGCTGACATTTAATTTTTACACGCTAAAGTTTTTCTGAAATAACAGTAGCCAAAGTACTTTTTATAACATCAGTTATATACTGTAGGTTGAAGATTCGTACACCCGCTTTAGAGATTAGCCGATACAAACAGAAATTTTATTCATTTTGTATATCAAATTTACTTGTAAGCAATCATTACATATTACACACATTACATTACAATACAATATTTAATTTTATTTATTTGCAAAGATCAGGTAGCCGTCATGCAAATTGTTGTAGTTAAAATGAGAATAAAATCTCAATATAGGCAAATCCAATTATTGCTACTCCCTTTCAAAAAGTTATTGCAGTCTAAGTCACATTTCTTTATTCGCGATTTATGGTATCCCTTAGCCCAGGTTACTTTCTCTACCTATTTTCCATCTACAAATCTCCTTATTTTTGTTAAAACATTTATAAAAAAAGAACAAACCGTAATTCCCTCGCAACACTATACTCCTGCAACTTGAGAGACAAGCGCTGCCCGCCTTTTACGATAATGAGTTGGGAAGGATGATTGTAGGGGAAATAAGGAGAGGGGAAAGAGGACAGTGGGGATAAGGAGGGGAGAAAGAGGACAGTGGGGATGAGGGGAGGAGAGGGGGATAAGCGGAGGAGAGGTTTGGTACCTTTAATATTGTAGTAGTCCACTAAAATTGATTACAACAGCCATTTAAAAAAAAAATTGATAAACTTTCGTACCTTCAAGAAAAGAGCCATCCATATTCCATAAAAAAATATAGGATACGGTTGTGTCTATATATATTGTTATATATTATTATTATTATTGGATTAATAAATAATCATTACGTTTAGTTTGTTGCCTTTTAAAGAAGACTCTTTAGTGCCTACTTTACTTTTAACTCAGAAAATGATGAGATTTTAGACAAGCTTACTAGAGGCATGCATTGTACATATATTTAATAACGTCAACCCTTTTGCAACCAGGCTATCATGAACATAGAAGAGCGTGCTTGAAAACTAAACACTCTAAAAAGTAGTTACGTCATGGGCGCGCTCTAACTTGTCAACTATTTCTTAATGAACTGACTTTGTAGTTACCAGGCGTTTATGACGCGAATACGAAATTTGGCCTAATGCAAAATAATATAAACGCCTTTTAACAGATCTCAAAAAATACTGTATATGTTCTTTATTTATATGCATATCTAATGATTTACAAACCTTAAATTTTACAGTTTATATTGTATTCTTTCTAATAAGATTTATGCGTCTTATGTTACTGAGCTGAGATGGTGAAAAAAAGAGCTCCTTTTAGGAGTTAACGAGTAATTCTTTAATTTAAAAATGGGTATTGAATGTTTTATGGTTTATCGATATGATATGATATGATAGGCGCCGTTGAAGACGGCTAAATATTTTTTAAAAGTACAAACATATTTACATCACTTAAGGGGTAGTCAGAGGTGTATAAAATACCCACTTACCAATAAGAATATGGTCCCACTGACGTAATAGGGGGCACGCTATTGCCTTCAATATGGTACTTTATGACTGTTTACATACTGTCTGATACATAACGTTACGTATGAACTAAAGGGTAGGTTACAATAAACAATAGTGACTAAGACTGCCACAATATAATGTCACCTTGAACCGCAAAAGT
This sequence comes from Tyria jacobaeae, assembly GCA_947561695.1. NCBI lineage: Eukaryota > Metazoa > Arthropoda > Insecta > Lepidoptera > Erebidae > Tyria > Tyria jacobaeae. Next base: position 5,288,746 of record OX387230.1, on the reverse strand, counting down.
TTAAAGTCAATTATTTAATTATGTGTTACGCTATTATTTAAATCAGTTTTAAGGGCTTAGGGATTGCAGTAAAATGCTTCCTGATTATACGTATAGGTGTTGTTTGTAATTTAAGCTCATAACTTACGGACATAAGGTTTAAGTTTGTTATTTGTTTGTTTTTCACTTTAATATATAAGAAATATTCTTATTTCTAAATAAGATTTTCTTTTTTATAAAGCTCCTAGTTGCCTACCCTTCTTACTAAATACTTAAAATTTGGTATATGTTGCGACAACAATCGAGCTGAGCAGTGTTACTAATATTAAAATCCTCAGACACATACTAAAGCGCTATTTGGACCCAAACTAAGCAAAGCTTGTACTCAGGATTCTAGATAACAAATAGAAGCATGTTTATAAACAGACGCATATTAAAATAGCTTCATAGAACCACCCAAACAAATGTATTTAGAAGTATTTATGCTAAAACATATTTGCATTGAGATAGAATTGCAATTGTTAGACCGCCGCGCACCAGAGGTCATTATCATTTGTAATTTCTGTTTATTAACAACAACGGAAAATAACACTGTTATGTGTATAGTTGACTGAGAGATCGGACTTTTATCTACCTGTGTACACAGTCATACAGTGCTCGAATGACGGCAATAGGCTTGCAAGGGGCAGGCCTGGCCAAGCCAAGTTATGTTAATAGGACTAAAAATTCAAATTGGGAAAAATGTGGATCTTTAATACACCTCTGCCTACGACTTAAGGGATACAAGCGTGAACGTATATGTGCATGCTATGTGCTTACGTGGTACTGAAGCACTACTACTATTGCTAAAGAAAATATTTCAATTATGTATTAGCCGCCTGTTTTAAGTCGCAATCATCTTAATTCAGACAATTTGCGAAGAACATAAAAAATCAAATAAACTGGTAACGTACTGCGATAACGATCGTCCCTGCCACCTGTCTTAGATTTGAATTATTGGGCATAGTTTTAACAGAAACCGTTGCAGAAAACCTTCTCTTAGTTCTGTTATAATAGATGCAATTTAAACCTCTCAAATATCCATACACATTACCTATATCACATAGAATAAGAATAACTAGACACAGTAATAGACGTTTTCTATGTAAAAAAATAAAAATCAATTTAAAAATAGGTCCATTCTGTTTATTTGTTTGTGTTGATATACAATAGAATCAGTGTCATAATAGTTCTTTCATAATCTCTTACAAACAATTATGAAATTCAGAATTTATATCTCCTACCCTAGATATCCCACCCTACTCTTTTCTTTACCCAGGTCTAAAGTGAAAACGGCGGCCAGGCATAAAAGAATCTAGCCAATACCGTTTGAAATGTTAAACAATGCACCGGTCCCACTGAAAAATTATCGAAAGGCATGGAAGATGTTAAAATATACATGTATATGACATATGAAATACAACACCTATATAAAATATGACGTACTTAATATGATTTAGACAACACAAGTAAAATTCCGCAGTTTAAATATCACAAATCAGGCATGCCACAACCAAACCACTTTAACATAAAAAGGATTATGAGTAAACTTTGTATAACCTGCAGACATTTTTTAATCTCAAATGCTATTTGCGATTGTGTGATTTCTTTCAAGAAAAAGTTACATTAGGTTTTAAACAACTTCAGATATATCCATTTCAAAGAGTTCTTTTTTTTTTTTTCACGTAGAAACCCCCCGGGCCGTCATTCCACCGGGGTTTTCGGTGGAACGGTGTGTCGGAATCGAACCGACTAAAATCACACAGTGTGTCATGCTACGCCTAAAATAGGAGGAATCCGGGAACAGCTTTATTAAGTGGCTACTACCTACTACTACCATTGTGGCTCGGCGTGCGGCCTCACGCCACTCGCGTACCTTTGCGCCTCGATGCGCCTGACCACGAGTGAGGCTCCTCTGGTGGCCAATCGCAGCGCCTCCTGAAAGTTCACCCCCCGGGGCTGTGACCAAAGTGTTATCGGCGTAACAGATGACGCCCAGCCCGGGGGGGAAATCACCTCAAAGAGCCCAGTCATACCCCATGTTCCACAGGAGTGGTCCAAGGACAGATCCCTGTGGAACACCGCAAGACATAGGCCGACAACTCAGATATCCCTCTCGGCCCTCGTATATGACGTTGTCCTGGTACTCTCCTCTAAATAGCCTATCACTAGCCGATTTCAAAGAATTCTGTGCCAACCTAAAAGAAACTGTGGTGCATGTTTTTAAGATATTAACCTTTTTAAAGGTAAAGTAAGATAATAAAAGCGAAAGAATATGGGCGTTATGAATCCAACCTATATACATAATATCAAACGCATATAACTTCCAGTCAAATTAGATTATATTACATCTTCAGTTATATTAGAGTTTCATTCCAGAACTTCGGTATATTACTATAGAAAAACTTCGGTACATTCATATCAATTTAGTTTTTTATTCATTTACAATAAACAGAAATGAAAAGGCTGTTATTAAACACCTCAGAACGTGAGAATGAATGATGTTGACACAGTGAGATTTATCGACTAAAGAACATCGCGCTCCTTACGACTGCTGCTCCTCTAGTAAATACCCGCTGGAAAATGATCGATGTTATTATGGTGAGACAAACGAAGGAAAAACTTTCTTAATATTTTACCCTGCATTTATACAAATTAATGGCTATCGTTATGGAATTAGCGGAGTTTTAATTTGAATTACACATGATCAATATAATGCTTGGTTAAACAATAAAATAAAAAGAATCTATTGTATAATGTAATGGATTTGTATGTCATGAAAATGTGGAAAATAAATTTACAAAAATAAATAGTTACAAGGATTTTGTTGGAAATATTTTTGTGAAAGTTCAATATCAATATTTCAGACACTCTTTGGCATTGTATGAATCTATTACTATTAATCTGTTTGCTTAAAAGTTAGAAAAGGTAAAGTGGGAGGGGAAAGTAAAGAGGTGGACTTGGGCCTCCGGTACCCTGCATCCTTTTTTTTTGTACCGATTTTTGGAAGGTCGTGCTATTACTCTGGTCGAACTCTCAAAAAAATTACAAATGCCTAACATTTTTAACCGGCTGCGCATAAAGAAGTTTTACGTTTTTCGAGTGCATGTATGTATGTAGGTATGATGTTTGTAAGACGGTCTTCCTGTCATTTAAATCATCTTCATACTAGGAATGATATAGTATAAAATATTAAGATAAAGTCAACAAATTGAAGTAAAGAAGAAGTCAGTCGGGTTTCATATTTTTTTAATCATTTTACTTGTTGAGCCAGATTCTTGATTTTAACATGCCAATAATGCCATGCCAATAATAATTCTAATAATACCATCAATTATTTCTAAAATATAAATTGCTTGCTTACGATGTTCCGATCTGTATTTACTTTTAATTAAATTTAGATAATATTGATTTTAAAACAGATGCCTACTTCTTGTTGTTTTAGGACTCGAGAGCTTTCTTAATTGCATTGTGTAATAATGAACAGATTGGGCGTAGCGCGCCAATAAGACAGTTGAGATTTTTCTTCCCTACTGGTAAACAGCTTATGACGTTCGCAAGAACTTTCTCGTTCTTCGTTATATATTATTAAGCAAACTTACTTACTAATAATGATGTAACACTATACCAAATACATACGTATGTCATATATATGTACATACATTCACGCCTAACTTAGTCTGACTTACGTAATACAAAGCAAGACTTTTGCCGGAATCTGGGCACTGTAGACCTGTATATGTACTCGTATATACTGTATCATATATAACATATGAAATAACAAATTACATGACACCTGGATCTATCACCACTAACATTAGATGAACACTTAGCGAAGAAACGAAATAACATATGTAGGCACTTCTTACTCCCCTAAATTTTAGGTGACACTACCATGACAAATATACCCCTGTTACTTTTATACCCTGGCTACATAACACGATCGTACAAATACACAAGCACGCTCCGCACCTTAGCAGAAGAGTCCTGGGTATTTCTAATACATACATGACATATACAATACATATAAATTAGATATGTATCATCTGGGCACAATCTGAACCCCTGCGTGAATACATCTGAATAGTATTATTTTATTTGTTAGTTCTGCCTCAGCAAACTTATTATGTGGGTGCTAAATATAAATGACGGCAAGTTTGTAAGCCTTTTGAAATGTTGTGTACATCTGTATATTTTTGTAGTGTAGATTTCTAATAGAATTGTATAAATATATGTGAGATAAGCTTTTTTCCATTGAAATATTTCAGAATACAATATATTAAAAAGCTGATGCTATTGCCACTCTGGCCTTATTAAAATAACGATATTGGGTATTCAATTAATCTGACTATTGCGTTTTACTTTTGTTTTTTTTTTTTTTGTTTAAGTTTTTCCATCGACAGCTTGGTGCAACTATGATACAGTATCCTTTTAATTAAAAAAAATTTTACCTTTCATTCATGTTATTAAGAGCTTTTATTTAACTTTTAGCCATATTTCAGGTACAATTGTTCAGGTAAAATTTTGCATGTTAAATGCCCCTTACCGATTGAACTAAGATTTTGCTGCAGCGGTGGGCCCCAAGATAGGGTGCTGTCAATTAATTTTAATTGTTGCCCACGTTTTTGATACTTGTGCTGATTTTTGATGAAGTGCCATTGAATTTAATTTTTGGAATTACTTCTTGTATCGTGTGTAAGGAGTAACCCATAGACATAATTTACAATTACATATAAAAAAAAAGTGTCAGTCTGCTTGTCAATAGTACTTACTTAATAGACTTATCTAATTTTAATATTATATAGTATGTACATACATCAACAATATTACATTTGTAATTACACTAGTAACGAATTTGTGTATAGTGTTAACAAGATGAGCACTTGAACAAATTTCGTGTACTTAATGCCAATTTATAAAAAAAATACATACTTATATATATTTTAGTAATTTTATCCGTACAAAGTCTTAGAATAATTTGTATAGATGGTTGTAGTAGTAAGACTGAATGACGGCAGGCACGACCCTCTTAATACATGACCCAACAGCAGACTAACATTTACAATTATACTAAGAATTTGTTTGCTCCTACTTACATTCCTTTTAAGGTTACTATGACTTGTGTCCCAATGTGTAAGGACTCTCAAATATTACAACAAGTAAATAAAGCATTCAATCCTGCTGTGTGTTCTTTTTAATGATTATAATTTATTTTGCTGGCTCAGCAAGGGTCATTACCCAATAGACCAACAGCCCAGTCAGTCTATGTGTTAACTTGCTGGTGTTATGAGTTTTATATCCTCCGATCATCCCTTATCAATTATATGCTGTTTAGCTACCGACCTGTAAAATATATTTATTCAAATTCGTAAAAGATTTTTTTGTTATTCTGAATAATAAAATGTTGAGTTCATGACTTATCAGCAGTCGCCTATTTTAGAATACAGATAGTTTGGAAATTTTATGGATATTATTATCTCTATAAGATCATTACTAATCTTATTTTCAACCGACTTCAAAAATGAGGAGGTTTTCAATTCGACAGTATTTTTTTTTTCTATGTTTGTTACTTTAAAACTTTGAACTGCGTGAACCGATTTCGATGTTTTTTTTTTATTTGAAAGCTGGTGCTTCCTGTGTGGTCCCATTTTGGTCCAGTTCTGACAATGGAATTCATGAGAAAAACATATAATTTGCATTAAGCATGTGCGCGCACAAATAACTCAATATCACGTCAACCTATTTTGATGATTCTTTTTTATTGGAAAGGATGTACGTCAAGGGTAGATAGATGAGAGTTTGGTCCAGTTACCATACCAAATATTATCGACCACGACACCGATATGTAATGACCTCTCGTGCTATTCAGTTTTAAGACTTAAACACATACAATATTACACATATAATGTTACACATATAAGGAACAGGAACTCGAGAAATTCAAGCAGAAAATAACACTTTTATGTATGTTGCCCATCAGAATTCAAACACCACCCATTCTTATAGACCAAGGAGTAACAGCACTCTGTTGCGACGTGCAGCCTCAATAATGGCTCTATAATAAGCATGTCTTGTGAGACGATCAATTTCTAAGGAGTCACAATTTTCTTATAACTTAATTTTACTTTTAAAATTTCACATTTTACTTACGTTGCTGTGCGATACCGAACTTAATCAATAAATACTTAAGAATAATCAACAGAGAACCTTGATCACCGCATAGTTGTTTTAACGCATTATGTCTTCCAAGGATATGGGTAAAATCGATATCACTTTGTGGTTGTCATCGACCCATGCTGCGTGCGCGTTCCCGTATTTTGATTAACTTCGCAGCTGAGTAAATACATTCTAGCCTGTCTTAGCTTTTGACAAGTATATATTTTTAGTTAACAGCGCTAAGTATTCGTGAATTTTAGTAATGACCTATATAACCTATAAAAGCAATACCTGTTTAATAGCAAATGGTTAATGAATTTTCATACCCAAAAGTTGAGTTTTTATTACTTTTATTATTCATGTAACTTACTGAACTGAATTTCTTATATGTTTATAAAATGTATAATATATTAAGAAAGCTAAATCTCCTAATTAAATGTTTGTGAACAAAAACGTTAAATACACCCTAATACAATATAACATGGTATCCTTTTGTTTGCTTTACATATAGCCAGGGTCAAATTAAAGCACGTTAATTAATAATTAGGTTTTCGTGAAGGGTTAAAAACATCCGTAGCGTCGTAAAGTTGAATGTATTGCTCCAATATTAGAGTACTTATTTAAAAAACAATGTAACCTTGAAAACTTCAACGACCCTTATGAGCAGAGCAGTAAGTATGAACGGCTGGTTACATTATGAAATATAAAAATAATCTACAATGAATTAATAGGCGTAAACTAATAAGGACTAAGACCGCAAGGCTTAAGATAAGAAGTGCGTGTTTCGTTATAATAATAACAGAATTTAGGAAACGCTTTGTTGGAATAATCTTAATTATGTTCGTAATCAGTTGTAATCCAAAAGATTTTTTATGAATATATATTACTGTACCTTGAACTTGTAACCAAGTTTTAAGTGAAGTAGAGGTCAAGTTATTCATTTAAATATACTTATTTTCTTACCCAAATAGTTGATCTTGGCATTATAATTGTTTAAAGTCACAAAAAGACTGCGACGCCTTCTTTGTAATTCATAACTTTTAATTGTAATTCATATCTCTCTCCTTAAATATATTCTACAAGTTTCAATGTTCTTTGAGTTTCTTTAATGATTTGATTATTTTTCAGTTATTAAGACCTATTACAACATTTTTAATATAATTACTGATATATTCTAAACTACATATTCTCTAAATACAATTAAATTTTACCAGAATGCGCAAGAAAAATGGTTATGTTTTTTGAAAGGACCTAAGGATCCTAAGGAAAGGATTTTAAAATAGAACAAATCAATTTTGTATTAATTTGTAATGGCACTTGCATACATCACGCTAACTAATTAGAATCTCGCATAACTCTTCTACACTTTTGCTTCCCCGGTACACTCAATATTTTCCATTTGCTAAAGAAATTCTATTGGCTGCCATAACTTTTCAATTTTCAAAACAAACTACTTAGTTTGTTACGAAAATTGAAATAACTGCTAAATTTAAATTAAATACAAATCTGTTGACTAAAAATCATTGGCTACCTACGTGTAGTTCTTTTTTAAATATTATTTAAAAGTAAATCTGTCACTCTTTTGTAAGCAACAGTGTTAGGACGTCTGTGGGGAAGCTTTTCGTGCTTTGGTTTTTTATGATTATAAACAAGGAGGTTTTAAGGTTTAACGACAAGGTTAACCACCTTTATGGAATATCATGAAAATTTGCTTTTGCTGCATTTTGGGAGTTTGTTCCCCTGTTAGCAACAGTTATTTATCGTGAATTTAAACGTGGACGAGAGAACCGAAACGATGACCCTAGATCCGGCCGACGTACAACTGAAGTAACTCATGAAAATATCATCAGGGTAGAGTGGCTGTTGTGGGGAATAGACACATTACACATCAAGAGATTCAGGCTGAACTGAAAATTTTAGAACGAAGAACACAAATCCCGTCGTATTGATTGGTGCAAGTTTAAGCTAGAAAAGTTCAAGGGAGGAACTTCACAAAACGTATTCTCTCACGAAGCGACAATGAATAAATGAATGAAGAATGATAGCGGTTTGGTTTTGACGCAGTGTTCCAGTAGCAGTAATTCCGCTTGAAGACCGTAGAATAGTTAACTCGCCCACTCACACAGCTGCTAGAATGATGGTCTCTTGGAATACTTCGGGGTATAAATATAACCCCATCCTCCGTACAGCCTTTTTTTTTAAATTCCACGGTAAAAAAATGCTTCGTTGGCGAAAATTTAACACTGAAGAAGATGCCGTCGCAGAATTTCAATGGTTATTTTTCGACCTCTCGCAAGATATATGTATTTCTTAAATGTTTTGGAAAGCTGGTTCAACCGAATGCATAAGTGCATTGGGGTGGTTAAAGGACGACTACTTTAAAATGTTTCTTTATCACGGCCACAAATTCATTGGTAATGGCACTTTCGTACATCACGCTAACTAATTAGAATGTCGCATAACTCTTCTACACTTTTGCTTCCCCGGTACACTCAATATTTTCCATTTGCTAAAGAAATTCTATTGGCTGCCGTAATTTTTTTTTGAGAAAAACTCATAACGTCATTTTTGGTTCTCAATTCGACTATATTTTTTACTGGGTTAACTAACCTAACTGGGATTTATTTTTTAATCTAAAGCTGTTGCTTACCGTGTGGCCCTATTTCAATTTGATCCAGTTCTGATAATGGCATCGATGAGAAAACCATATCAGTCTTAAATATTATGATAGACGCATTGCAGTCAGTTGTCTACTTTTTTAAAGTGAATTATCCCATGAATATTTTATAACACACTGAAACTACACGTGACTGGATAAACTTAGACTATACCTCAGCTAATTTATCGACTCTTACTCTAAATGAAGTGAACAGAATAACCTCCATCTAAACACTCTTTCGTTCAGTCAGTTAGCAACAATAACTTCAATCCCTTACTCTATAAATGCTTAAAGAGGTTCCATCGAGATACATATTCCGCTTTGACGAGAAGGATCCCGAGAAATAATAAATATTTGCCATGAAACCCACTCTGCATAATCCGTAGAGGCGATAGATCACAGACAATCGCGAGTTTGAATATTTTAGAGAGAAATGAAGATTGAAATATGTAAGTCTATTTTTTAGGGTACAAACAGTATTTGTATTTTTGTATATATGACCTTTTTGCATATTTGGCGATGTCACACTAACAGTAAAGTTTATCTGAAAACGATGGATTGTCATGTGGGATCAGGTTTTGTTGGTCATTTGACCTGAATTGTACTTTTTGATACTCAATCACAGTGATTTTATCCTTGCGGGAGGATTATTAAACTGGAGCTTTCGGTCTCTACGAATAATCTAAAAGCAAATATAAATACATATTTACCCTTATTTTTTTAAATTATATTATAATCACGTCATTGTTCGTGTTGGCTAATGTGACATTAAATATAACGATTAGAGTTCGTGATATTTTATTTCAATGAAATGAATTATTGTACTGTATTGTAATAATTAATAAAAATAATAGAATGGCGTAGCGGTTTAAGTGGTCACCTTGCCAATACGCTGCGTGCCGAGTGTTGTGGATTCACTTTGTGTAATCCTCAAATTGTTTTTCTGAGTCTGGGTGTTCTTTGTGTCCGTTTTTTCAATGTTTATAAAGTCCACCACGACACAGGAATTAATCCTAGAGCGGGAGTTGTCTTAAAAAAAATATAGAAGGGAGTTAATGGAGAAAATAAGCAGAATTTTGTTGAATGGGGCCATTCTACGAGTCAGAGAAAAAAATCTTAGAATGTCTTATAAGTATACCCCTGAACTATAGATATTCCAATTTCAGAAAATTGGCAACAAATTTAACTTACAACTCAATTTTAAACGATAATAATATTTGCTCGTATAAAATTTTAACTGACCCGACAAACTTTGTAACGCCCGAGGAACTCTTTCCTAAAATAAAAATATTTGTTGTGTAAATGTTTATATAAGTTAATAATTTTCTGCTCTTCCAGGCTTAGACAAACCAACAAATCAAAGATTATAGAGATCTGTCTACACAAGCTTGACTTCTACATAGTGAAACTAAAGTGGTTTAGTTTAATTCTCTTTTTTCCACATCTATTGGGATTCTTCTATGTTGGCAAATTTATCATTGAAAAATACCAAAACCAGAATGTTATATGAACTTAGCTATGTAGATAATAATTTATTCCTTATAGCAAACAACACTTCATATTCTAGAGATGTCTCAGAGTGTTATTACGCCTTATAAGCAATTGAGACGGTGTTTGTATTGCTCTGAATGTTATATATGATACGTATGTCATTGCTAAAGCTTCGAATATCAAGCTGAATACAGGCAATCAAGTTCGTACGGTTCAAGAGGAAATGGGGCACCAATTATAACTTACATACGTGTTAAGTTAGATGGCTTGGACTTCCCAGCAACAGCCAGTTTGAGTTATAGGTATATGACCCTGACTTGTTTTTTTTTTAAGACATCTCACACACGGTCGTCTGTCGTCGGTCGTCTGATCCCAAACTAAGCAGAGCTTGTACTATGGTAACCAGACAGCTGATAAATATACTTATATATTTCTATATACATAAATATTATACATAAGTTACACCCATGCACAGAACAAATGATCATGCTTATCACACAAATATTTGCCCAGGGTGGGAATATAACCCACGACTTCTGTCTTAGCAATCAGAGTCACTAACCACTAGACCACAGGCCAGTCAACATCTCAATCCATCTGTTTAAGCAATATATTTTTCCTTCCCTTTCTATCCTCTCTTTCCTGTCAGTATACCCAAAATTCCCATCTTATTCCCAAAAGTTCCCGGTTGACGGCAATAGGCTTGCCCCTAATTACGTAAATGGGACTAAATTACTATCGCCATAATGTGTGTGTTAATAACGCCTCTGCTTACCCCTTCAGAAACACAAGTCTGTCTTGTAGGTATGTATTAACAACTCAATTTGGGCACACACGCCGACTATATTTTTTAAAACCTTCCTTTAGACCGGCAGCCCAAAACTTACACCAATATCTTTCTTTTATTAAACTAACTAAGTACTATTATTACTATTATGGAACACAACAAAAACTTACAAAAAATTACCGTAAATGGTTTGTTAGGTTATTATATTATTCATAGGACCGAATCACTGAAGGTTTATTTCGTGATTAGTGCAAAGAGAATATTAAACGTAGCCTGACCCTTGCGGTGGCAGGTACGAATATATAATGTGACTATGTAGTTTTAGAACAAAGAGAATAATACCATAGTACCATAGACGGGCCTGTTGGTCTAGTGGTTAGTAATCCGGACTGCTGACTGCCACACGGGAGTAAAAGTTATATGATCCACAAATAGCTGTCCGGAGTCTGGATATTCTTTGTGTCCGTTTATTGAATGTTAGTAAAGCCCCCCGGGACACATGAATTATTTCTAATGCGGCAGTTGTTAAACAGATGGAGACAAATAGTCAATAATAACTATTTGTTCTGCTGGTCTAGTTGTAAGTGACCCTGACTGCTGAGCTGGAGGTCGTGGGTTGACCACGAGTAAAAAGAAATTGTGTGAACTACAAATAGCTATTTCGAGTATGAGTGTTCATTGTGTCTGTTGTTTGTAGCTGCACCATTAGCTGCAAGTTACATCTGTAGTAACAGCTTGTAATAAATATGTAGCCATCTTAATTTAGGTGCAGTAGAATATGCACCACATGTCTTCCCGTGGGTACCATAAAAAGCGACCAAGGGATCGGACTCTTGTCTAATAGACAGTATATATACAGTCACTCAGTTCCCGGCAAAAGGCAGTAATCTTGACCCCTGATACGTGAGTGGCAATATATCCCAATCGGGGATATGGGTTGGGTCTGGTATGGGTGCTTGTAGCGCCTCATGCCGCCCTGAGTGCGAACGCGGTTGGTCAGGACGGGTTTTCCCCTCTACCCACTATAGTGTGGCCAACCGCGCGGAGGCGACGTCTGAGTGTGCCTAGACGTTGCCTAATTGGGATTTACTTGAAAGTGGTGCCTGCGCTTTTTTTTTTATACATTAGCCTAACATAGTGACTCCACTTTGAATGATGGAAAGCAATAAGTGGAGTCAAAGAGTGGTGGTCACCATCCTCATTGCATTTCTAGTCAATGTAGTATGGTGACCCACACTATGGCGGCCTGGTGAGATGCTTTTTCACGCCCCGCTTAAAAGTCCCGGGATCAAAGTGGGAAGGAAACACGTGCGCTGGTAGGGAATTCCAGGCATCCACCGATCAGCACAGGAAAGAAGAGCCAAACCGTTTAATTCAGGTACGTATATTTTCTCTTTTGCGGTAATCAGGGGTCCGGATGGTTTACTAAAGCTATTGCCAGATTCCTCCTATTTTAAGCGCAGTATGGCATACCGTGTGGTTTTAGTCAGTCCGATTCCGACACACCGTTCCACCTAAAACCCCGGTGGGATGACGGCCCGAGGGTTTTTCCACATGTTAAAAAAGAAGGTTTTGGGTGAGTGTATTCAAGCTTTATTTACATATGTATGTATCATTGTACATACATATGTAAATAAAGCTTGAAAGTCTAATCTAACCTAATTCAAAAAAAGTCGTATCGAAATGATTTTTTTTACCCTATGCAGCATTGGGTGCATAGGGTAAAAAAAATCATTTCGATACAACAGTGGGTTCGCTAACCCACTAATTGAATAGGGTGCAAGCATGCTGCAGTTCAAAAATACCACCATACCATACCACTGATGGGGAGTTTTAATTGTTAAGGGCTTTTTTTAAAGTACGTTATAAATATGAATATTGTAGCTTAAAACGTACAAATCTAAGTTTTACATGGACATAATGGCCCGTGAATAAATTTATGATGAAATTCAATTTTATGAAATAACGCTTCATTGGATAAACTCAAATAAAAAAGGTAGGGCAAACACAGCATTTACAAGTAAATTTCATTTTATATTCATAAATTGTATGACAATATCTCTGCGAACAAAAGTTATTTATAACTGTATTTTAATACTGCATAAAACTGAACAACAGACTGCTTGCTTCATTAAACTTGCTTAGTTAGATTCCTATCCTTAAGGATTTAATTTAAGCTAAAGGTCGGGAGTTCGATTATCACCCACGACAAATGATTGTGTGATGAGCATGATCATTTGTTTATCATCTGGTATCATCTCACCCCTGTTGAGGGGGGTGGGGAGACTATTTGAAGCACTGGGCTCCTTATAGTGATTTTCCTCGCAGCTCACCACTGTGAGCCGGTCATTGGAGTTAGCTCACCGGCCTCGAGGTTTGCTCGCCGATCGCTCCTCTGAAGAGGGGTCCAGCGAGCCGCCTGCGAGAGGTCGGTGGTTGGCTATCTGCATCCGATGGCAAAGCCAATGCCCCGCTCGAAGGAACTGATATGAGCTCCCGAGCGGGGCGTTTGAGTCGCCTCCGGATGAGTGTTGTGTCGTCTGGATGTGGGAGCGGAGCAATACCTACCAGGTGGGGAAGTTTCGAGCGGTCAGCCCGCTCAAACATCCCCGTGGCGAGTCTGCTCACAAACTCCTTTATTGGTTCCCACTTCAGGTCTCGGTGGATTGTTGCATTCCTGAGGTACCTGGGGGCGTCGACCACCATGCGAAGGCAGCTGTTCTCTACAGCCTGCAAACGTTGGCGCGATGTCCCTGCTATCAAGTTGTACCAGGCCGGCCCACCGTAGGTGAGGCGCGACCTGATATAGTTTGGCACTTACTGGTAGTCTGGAGGATAGCAGGGGACGCAGCTTCGTCCGCGCAGCTCTGGCCTTCGCTGTGATGGTCTCGACGTGGTGGTTCATCGACAGTGATCTGTCGATGGTGATTCCCAGATACTTGACCTTTGGGGACCATGGGATGTCCTCTTCCATCAGACGTAGGTTTGGCGGGTAGTGTGCCATACCGGTTATCATCGCCTGGGTCTTCGACACGTTGCACTTGAGCCTCCATCGCTTCAGCCAGCCCGGAAGGGCTTCGAGTGTGGGGCGCAATTTCCGTGCAGCGTGTGCGGCGTTGCGTGAACTTGACAAGTACGCGGCATCGTCTGCAAACAGTGCCAGCTTGACGTCTCCGACTACAGGGATGTCATCCGTGTAGTGGGCGTACAAGGCCGGTGACAGACAGCTCCCTTGCGGGACTCCGGCACTGATGGTTTTGATTTCCGATGTGGTATCCTCTATAGCCACACGGAAGGTTCTCTGGGTCAGGAACGATGCGATGATCGCGACTACTTTTCGTGGTAGAGACGATGTCGACAGCTTGTGGATGAGACCTTCATGCCACACTCTGTCGAACGCCTTCTCCATGTCGAGCATCACGGTCACCGTGCTCCCGCCCTTGTTCAACCACGTAGCCATCTCGTCTAGGACACGAGTCAGCTGGAGCGTGGTGGAGTGCTCCTGACGAAATCCAAATTGCTCGGGCCTCAGCCGGATGTGGGGTTGAGCCCTTACTAGCAGTAAGCGCTCGAACACCTTGGACGTCGTCGAGAGGAGTGTGATGGGCCGGTAGTTCTCCGGTTTTCTGAGGTCCTTGCCGGGCTTCGGAAGTACGATAACCCGACCCCGCTTCCAGATGTTAGGGAAGTGGCCGGTCCTCAGGATACCGTTGAACAGTTGTGTCAACGCTATGAGTGATTTCAGTGGAAGTCGCTGCAGTGCAGTGTTCGGTATTCCGTCTTCACCAGGTGCTTTCCGTGGGTTGGTTTTCCTGATCATCGCAGCAACCTCGCTCGGTGTTACGAGCAGTTCACCCTCAGACTGGGCGAGGGGCCTCGAGAGGTAGAGATGGGTTGCCGCCTCTATCTCCCGAGTGTGGTCCTCGTCTTGATTGTCGTGAGGTGTGAACTGTTTTTCGAGGCTATTCGCGATGATCTCGGCACGGTCTTGCGCTTTGTAGCGTATTTGCCCGTCCTCAGCGAACAGGGGGCGCGTGGGGTTTGGTTCTGCAGTCAGTTGCCTGCAGAGTCGGTGTACCGAGGGCTGTTCCTCCTCGATATCTATAAGGAAGTTCTCCCATGCGTCACCTCTGTGCTCCCAAAGAGCAGCCTTGAACGAGTTGGTAAGGCGGTTGTATCGGGTCTTGTCTCGGGGGTGCCGAGTTCTCTGCCAGAGCTTCTTAGCCTCTCGCTTCTCCTCGAGCATTTTACGGAGTCGAGCGGGCAGAGGGTTCTGTCGCTCGATGCTCGGTCTAGTGCTCGAGGAGACTCGAAGTGCGGCTTGGATAGCTCCGGTGATTTCTTCGGCGGCTTCATCGATTCCACTGGCGTTTTTACAATCGTAGGGCGGCTGTAACCCGCTAGGGATTCTTGGTAAGCCCTCCAGTCTGTGTGGACTGTGGGCTTCGGTGGGCCGACCGTAGCCGCGGGCTCCCTGAACACGAGTAGCACCGGCCTGTGGTCCGATGGTAGGTCCTCGAGCACTTCCTGCACTGGAGGTGCTCTTAGTCCCTTGAACACTATGATGTCCAGTACGCTATCACTATAGCCCGCTGGGTCCAATCTAGTGGGTTCTCTGGGGCCAGCGATTTCATAGTTATGCATATCGGAGTCTTGCATAAGGAGATTTCCCATTGCGTTGTTGGTGGTGTTGTGCCATGCTTGGTGCTTTGCGTTCAGGTCTCCCGCGATTATGGTCGGCGTCGTATGTTGGAGAAGGCTCCGAGTTCATCGACGCGGGCTCTCTGATTCGGAGCTCGATAGGCCGCGTAGAGGCGCATCTCCCGCCTGCCGATTTGGACGTCGATACCAAGCGCATACATGGTATCGAGTCTCTTCGGTTCGACGGGTTGATGCACTACTGTCCTCTTCACTAGGATAGCGAGTCCACGATATGCTTCGCCTCTTGGCGAGACCTCATCTTGGCGGTACACAATGTACCCTGGGATCTTGAGTGGCCTGTTGGCCTTCAGGTGGGTCTCGCTTATCAGCATGATATCGACCCGCTGTTCCTTGAGAAATAGGCGTAGTAGGCCTATCTTGGATTTCAGCGTCTCCGCGTTCCAATGAACCACCCTGAGCGGCTTATCCATTGGTAGTGAGGTTTTGCAGCAGTCCTGTCGTGTTAATCTCGCCTGCCTTAACACGCTGTGCGAACAGCATGAGCAAGGCAGCGAGTTGGTCCCTCTCCGGGTCCTTGGCTGCTGGGCTGCAGTTTTTGGGTGCCGCCGCAGGTGTGGTTGGTTTTTCCTGGGCCGCCTTCTTTCTTCGGTGCCTTCTCCTCTTTTCCTCTTTCTTGTTGCGGGCTTCCCGCTTGTAGACGGGGCACGCCGCACTGCAGGCTGGATGCGGGCCTTGGCAGTTGGCGCACGTGGGTGGCTCCTCTTTTGGTCGATTGCAGTTGTGCGCCTGGTGCTCGCCACCGCATCGCACACAGGCTAGGCGCCTGTGACAGTTCTGTGAACTGTGGCGGAAGCCTTGGCAGCGGTGACATTGAGAGGGTCCTTTCTTGCCCCTCCAGGCCTCTATGACGACGCCTGGCATGAGCAAGACCTCGTCAATGTTGTAGGCCTTGGTTGCGGTCGGGCTCTTCTCCACTTCTGCGAAGAAGATGCATCCGGGTCTGCTAGTGCGAGCACGGATGTGCTTCGCAAACTTGACTGGCACTCCCTTGCTGGTCAAGTCCTCCACTATTTCTTCTGTGGGAGTGTCCGCAGGTAAGCCCCGGATAGCCATTTTCAGGGGCTTCTGGTGTGGTGGAGCGATGGCGTAGTAAGGCGCCTTGTCTTGTCCTAGGTCGTCCAGGTGAGCCTGAATGACTCTGAATTCGGCGTCCTCTTTGGGAGTGAATTTAAATCCCTTCCCAAAGGGCCTCACGCTGGGTGGGTGACCGATTTTGGCGGTCAACTCCTTCATGTGGGTCGTCCAGTTCTCCAGACGGTCCACTACAAGGATTGGTTGTCTCCTTGTGGACGTCTGGGTAGTGGGCGCCTTGGAAGGGCCTGGTGTTGTTATGGGCCTCGTTTTTGTTGTTATGGGCCTCTGAGTTGTTGTTGTGGGTTTCTGGGGTGGTGGTGCGGCAAGTACAGCTGCTGCTGTCCTTGGCCTGGGTGTAGGCGTAGGGGCCCGTTCGACTTCCAGTATTACTGGATTCGGTTCGGGCGAGGTGGAGAGGACTTGGACGTCCATCTCCTCGCTATCCCCTTCCTCGGAGTCCGAGGTTAGGGAAGCCTCTACTATTGTCCTCTTCGCCGCTTGCGGCTCCGGGTCTTCTTCCCGCCTCCGCTTGCCTGGTATAGGCGTTACGGTAGGCGGCAGTGCTGACCCCACCGCTGTCAGGATGTGTACATCCTGGGCAGTGAGGTCCTCCTTTTTCTTGTCGCCAATATGTACTTCCATTACTCGGAAGTACGCCTCCAACCAGCGCTGCAGACCCTGCGACATTTCTCCCTTCTCTCGAAGGGAGTTGAAAATACTCAGGTCGCCCTGGTATTTTTGTCGCTGGTCCTGCAGCGCTGCGTCGGTCGAGCCTTTCTCTTCGCTGCTGGTGTTCTTGATGTTGCTGGATCCGTCCTCGTGGCGCCTTGGCATGTTTGCCATCACCGTTGAGGTTAGGGTCGGAGACCCCACCCCGCGGCGAAGGTTTACACGCTGGCTTTCTCGGGGAAGGTATTCGCCTCCGAATGTACAAGTACAATTCGGGTGCAAATAATAATATTTAACAAATATTAAATATTAAAATAAGCAGTGTTAGGGGCGCCCGTACGATGGCGGTCGGAGCGCAAGCACGTCCGTTCGCCACGACAGTCCGAAACACTCTATGATCATTTGTTCTGGCACTGGGTGCAATTTATCTTAATTTTTTCTAGTAGAGACCCCTCGGTTTAGCACCGTAACGGAGCTGAGGGTGAGGTGGTAGGCCGGACTCGAACCTACAGAAACCATACGGTTTTCCATCACTGTAAGTCTATTGCAGGGGACCCGGGGTACCCTAAGAAGGAAGCTTTCGGAAACCCCTGCAGACCTTGGCCACCTTATGAACAGGTGACCTCTCCGTAGTGTGTGGGTGACCTTACCCCCCTCCAAACTAGAAAGGCCAGCGAATAGCACACGTCATGCACTCATCTGTATCTGTCACACACATGTCATGACACATGTCTGATGCGTTCACCTCACTCGTGAGTTGCATTATTTGAGGTACTCGTGACGGAAAATTGAAAGAGTTACTCAAATTTTGACATTGAACCACCTCATTGTTCTCATCAGCTCTTCGTTCCTCGTTCTCGCGTGAAATGACTGCGTTGTGCGTGAGGTGTGAGGGAGTGATGAGTGAGTGAGTCGATTATTACAGTTAGTGGATAAATGAGTGAGGGTGTGAGTGACGATTTTGCGAGTAAATGAACTATTGGCTTAGGAATTTATTGTATAATGTTGACATTCATTTATCGATTGAGTGTTGCTTGAAATTATTAATTATGAGATAGTTTGAACGTGTGAAGTTTCGTAGCATATTATTTAGATAATGTAGATACATAAAAATCATAACACTAATTTGAAAGCAATAAATATTACATACCTATTATTATTTAGTTTTTAATTTTTAATTTTAATTGAGTTTTGAAATTAGTTTTTAATTGAGTGTCATATTTTGTTTATTTAGGTGCCTTGTGAGTTTAAGATAATGATGGGTGTAAGAGAAACGACAATAAGACTTAACATACTGCGCTGAGGCCAAACCTCGCACTCGTCTCACTTATTTGAGGCGCGCTGCGTGTGAAAATAAAAATGAGGTACTCCCTCATCCTTATCTAAAATTGACGAGTTACTCATTACTAGTAACGATCAGCCCGACCCACTACCCAGCGCTCATTGAGGCCAGGGGTTGTTCGGCGCTCTCTGGCGACTCGTGCGCTTCGGGATGGTAGAGTGCTTGTCCTTTCCCGTTGGATGTAATTTATCTAAACCTTGTATATATAAGTTATATTTTGTTATGAGTAAGATATCTGAATTTATTATACTTATTGTTACTCGTGATAGGCTACCTTTTCACGATACCCACCCCTCTTTTTAACAAAAGAAAAGAAAGACTATTGATTTATTTTTACAACACCCTCAAATGTGGGTAGAACTCCTTCGACTCTTAAGTTACAGGTGTCCATGGACGGCGGTTGTCACTTCCCATCAGGTGACCCGTCTGTTCTCCTGGCCAGGCCAGCCTTTATATATAAAAATAAACCTACCCCTCCGTTATGTAGGCGTGAAAATATAAATGTATATTTTTAATATATAAATTTAATTGAAACTAAATGGAAATGAAAATTATAACACTGACCTCAAAGTCGAATATAGAACACCATCAACCTAGTTTAGCCAAAAACCCATGACCTGAAGCAAAAAAACTTGTACACGATTGTTTTATGTGTCTACGTTAATATGTTAGACCTGGTTTATTTAAAAGTGTACTACGATATTTTCATGCCGAGGAATTGAGGCCACAAAAGCAATAGTTGTTTGCGACCTGGTGATAATTTAATTGACCTTTGACCTATTGACCGTTACATAGACAGATTTAATATAGTCCTTTTACATACCTATACCTCCTCCTATCCTTGACAACCAATGATCCTAGCATTGGTAGGTATAACCTGGGAAAATGTGGGGTATAAGACAGGACAGGGAGGACAGAAAGGGAAGGAAAGCTATATTGCTTATACAGATGGATTGGGGAGTATAAGCAATAGCTGAAACAAGTCAGGGACTAAATTATTATCGGAAAAATGGGGGGGAGGGGTTCTTTGTTAATGTATGTATGCATTACCTGCAAAATTATTTACATTACAGCCAAGACATTAATGGTAAGTTGTAAATTCTTCCGCAACATTATTGATGAGTTCTTTAAATTTAATACTATAGTTTAAAAGAAAGAAAATACGCATAATTTATTCCTGTAGTGTAGTAGGCTCAGAACCTACACTGCAGGTCAATAAAACGAAAGATAACACATTGAATAAAACATTTTAAAACTATAACAAAAATTTGACATGTTTTGCAGTGAATCACAAAGCGTGAATTATTCAGGGTTTTTTGTCTCTTTTACACCTGTATGGACCTACGTATTTTCATTTCGTTCTCGCAAGGTGTTGAAATCCTGTTTCATGCTTAAAATTTAGACTGTTTTGTTGTTGAATATGATATGAGCTCACGAACGTTCAGTTTTGGTGGCGAGATATTTATCGTCAATAACTTTATTAACTTTAGACAATTCATTCGTTTCGTTTCGAGAATAAAACGTTTTAGAAACTGATCGAAAAAAGTGGCGGGTTTATTAGTTCCCAGCTCAATATTATAAAGTAAGGAAAGGATGCGAGTATAAATAGTTTATAACTATTATTTATTCCATTCCCATCCCATCCCATTGTGAATTTTAATATATATATATGTGTGGTTTTGATATATGTATCATATGTACTCGTATATTATACATGTATGTATCTGAACAGGTAATCCTTTGAAGTGCACTTCCAACTACCAATGTCTCTCCGAATTATTTAGATCCATCCTAAGGTTTCCTGGAAGATATTAAATTTAACAATAACGCCGACCCCTTTATATTATGTGTATGACACTTTTCCGTATAATACTTCTTCTATTTATATTATTCTTCTATTATAATTACCGATGAAGTTGTTATCTACATATCTATGTTAAAATACATCAAGTCGTCTAGGCATCCTCGAAAAACAAAACCTCACTTTTGCGCAGTCGGGTAGAAAAGACTCTTGAAGGGATAAGCTAGTTCTTGAATGTCGGGCTTTCAATATTAGCATGCAATGTCTTGGATTTCTTAACGTTCCAACTTCCGACAGTCTTTACAGTTTTTGACATAGCACGCGAGAGCCGTTGACGTCTCGAGGCCATTGTGTCATCGCTCATCGCTTTGTATAACAAGAAGTATAAGGACATAAGGAAGTCTACCTTCATGATGCATCGTTTTGTCGCAACAGCCACTTTGAAAGTCGTTGTGTGCTACCCAAGTGAAGTGATGAGAGTGCGGCTTATTTTATAAACATATTTTTATCACTTTTCACTTGGCCTTGGCAATCAAATCAAAAAAACAGAGTTAGAAGGATGATACTAGAACTAGCAAGGGTAACTAAGAAAGAAAGAAAGAATTCCTATCGTAATGATATGGTGTCTTATATATGGGGTATGCAGAGGCGTAAATAATGCCACAGTTTGCAAATATATACATACATATATACATATATTTATGCGATAACCTGGTGGTAAGTGGCTATCGCCGCCCATGGACACCCGCAACTCAAGAGTCACAAGTGCGTTGCCGGCCTTTTAGGTAGGAGTACGCTCTTTTCTTGAAGGTTTGAAGGTCGTATCGGTTCGGAAATACGGCAGGTGACATTTTGTTCCATAAGCTGGTTGTGCGAGGGAAAAAGCTTCTGGAGAAGCGCACAGTGGTGGAGTGCCAATCGTCCAGGTGGTGGGGATGGATATTTTGTCGCGTAGGACGATGGTGGAAACCTGTGGCCGGTATAAGTCCGAACAATTCCTCTGCACACTCCCCATCCGGATGCATGAGGATGCAGAGTGAAGCTACATCTCTACGAAACGCCAAGGTGCGAAGCCTTTCAGAAATATCTTGGCAGAATATTTAGTTCCACTCACGTAACAGGCAAGCTTATTGCCGTCATCCATGCAACTTTTGGGGATGCAGAGTGAAGTTATCCATAATTTACTATAGTTTTACTATTCGAGATCCAGTTGTCAACTGATCTGACATACAACTCTTGCTTTAATTATATACTACTCCATCTCTCTTCTATTTATATCTCTCATTTAAAGACTTTGGCTGCATTTACTTCACGAATTTTGCTTAGGTCGAAAAGAGACTGAACCAGTTCGCAATATATGTGCAAAGCGTGGCGATGGCGAAGGCGTGGTCTCTTACAAAACCACCAAACATTGGTTCAGAAGATTTAAGGATGGAAATTATGACGTATCTGATGAACCTCATCCAGAACGACCTCCTACAATAGATGTAGATGAGTTAAAAATACTCATAGAAATGGATTCCAGGTTCACTTCACGTTGTCTGGCAGAGCAGCTTCAGTGTTCTCATATTTCAGAAGAAAAACAACTCCACGCTTTAGGAAAGACCTGGAAATATTCAGTTTCGTTGCCACATGAGTTGAAGCCGTTTAAACTTCAGAAGAGAGCTAACGTGTGCGTATCATCATACCAATGAGTGGCTGAGGGATATAATTACGGGGGATGAAAAGTGTGTTATGTAAATTTTTCACGTAAGTGCCAGTGGCTTGGACCTGGAGAAACAGGAGTACCGACCCCAAAATCAGACACTAGTAAAAAAAATATTTTAAGTGTATGGTGGGAAAGGAATAAACGGAATTATATACTGGGAGCTGTTACCATCTAACACTACAATCACGGCCAATATTTGTTGTGACCAACTGGATAAAGTAGCAGCGAGATTAACGAAAAATTAAAATAAAGTATACTTTTTACACGATAATGCTCGACCGCATGTAGCAAAAGTGACTCGTGAGAAATTTATTTCGCTTGTATGGGCTGTCCTACCTCACCCACCGTACTCTCCAGACATTATGCCCTCAGATTATCATCTATTTCGTTCTCTAGCCCACTACTTAGCAGATAAAAAATTTAGAAATGAAGACCAGCTTAAAAGTGACCTTACCAACTTTTTTGATCAAAAGCCTAAAAACTTCTACGAGGAAGGCATTATGTCTCTGCCAGCGCGTTGGCGACAGGTAATAGAAAACGACGGTGCTTATATAGTTGAGAAATAATTTGATTTTGAATACTTAAAAAATTAAATAAATTTGTGTACAAAGATGGCGGGATATTAGTCGCCAACCTAATATATTATTCAAACCCCTCACTCCATCGTACCTAAAGGAACGTTTTAGGTTCATATGTGGCACACTTTCGAAGGTCTTGAGATCAACGGAAAACTTGCAACTACAAATTCCAGTGCATTCTACAAAGTTCGCTGATAAATCGTTCAGTGTTGAAGCGGCACGCCTCTGTAATGCACTACCACTGTCTATTAGACGACTCCAAACATTAGCATCGTTCAACTTTTATACGCTTACTAATGAACTTCTTTGTATTTTTGGCACCAAAGCTACCGACGTTAACCAATACACTCCTGTCCATCTAAAGATTGCCTGCAAGAAATTGCTGTTAGCGATAAAGCCGCCCATTGTGCATTTTCTGGATTATGTATATACTTGTTCTGTTATTTTCTTTTTTTGGAGAAGATTTCTTTTTTTTTATGTGTAAGCCTACCATAATGACTCCACTTTGCCTAACGGAAAGCAATAAGTGGAGTCCAAGAGTGATGGTCAACAACCTCATTGCATGTCTAGTTAAAGTAGCATGGTGATCGTGGTAGCGTGAGGAAACACGTGTCCTGGCTTTCACCGATCGGCACAGGAAAGAAGAGCCAAACTGTTTAGTTCGGGATCGCATATTTTCGACTCGAAAGAGAGCTTACTCTCTTTTTAGTGGTCATCATTAATAAAAAGGTCAGTCTTTATGTATTCCTTATATTCGCCTCTGTGTAATATCATATTCACAATTATAATATTTAGCTAGGCCTAGTCCACTTATTATGTGACAGTTTGTTTTATTTAATTTAATCATTTATATCACTTTATTGTCAAACCAGTACAGGAAAATGTAATGCAGATATGTTACGTTACACAGGTATGACAATTGACGGACTTATCACACGCAGTGATATCTTCTAGACAACCTTTGTTTCAGGATTCCCTCGAAAAACGTTTAGTGAAAACTAGGACTTTCAGTTCAAAGTACATAGAGCATGCCAAGCTCTAACATAATAAAGTTCAACATAGGGCAATCACACTGGCAGCGTGCCAGTACTATGTGTTACTAACTACGTACATAAGCACCAAAATTTTTTTGGAATTCATGGTTTTAACTCACTTTGCGGTTAAAGTTCCGCCGTTTATACTACGGAACTATTTTGAACAATTTGAATACAAAGACTCTTCAATACAGTATAAGTTTATGTAGTTCAATAAGTTTGTATATAATACATATTTCTTGACCAATAAGAAACATCTGTCAAGCGTCCGTTACTATTGCAAACTACTATGATAAAAAAAACTGTATAAAATTACCAATTACAATTTTGGTCATTTTTGGACAGGCTTGTTTGTCTGGTGGATCTTTATTGCTAGGCCTGCAGTCGTGGTTTTGATTCCAACACGTGGCAAGAAATCGTGACATCCACAAATACGTTTTGTCCGTTGTTTGAATGTTTGTAAGATATGCCTGTATAGCGACACACGAAAAATGATTAACGCGAGAGTTATCTTTCTAAAATTCAGTCATCTGATTCAATATTAAGAACATTTATTGTAATATTTACTTAACTAAATTACCGCCGCAGTAGACGAAAACCAAATGGAGGATATATAAAGGAAATAGTTGAGCAAACAAGCAGACTGATCACCTAATGGGACATGGCAACTGCGGCTCAAGAATTGTAAGTGCGATGCCCGCCTTTGAGGGTGATGAAGGGAGAAGACGAGAGGTGGTTTAGTCCACCGGTACCCACACTCACTCGGTAAATACAAGGCAAGCATTATTTCAAAACCGGTTATTTGAGAGGCCGTCTTATTCCTCTAATGGAGCAGGGCCATTAGTGCCTAACCTAAGCATTGCCCTCCCACGGTAAACTTATAAAATTTTAGTTCGTCATTAAAATAACTTATAAGTGCACATGGTTTTATACAAGCAATAAAATTGTATATTGTATAAAACCATGAGTAGAGAGTATTAGAACCAGTGATAAGTAGACTAACATTGATCATTGTATTTATTTGAACAACACCTCTTATAATTGTACAAACAAAATCAAACTGTCTAGCACATCCGATGTTTAGTTTAGGTATTATTGGCAGGAATATAACAAACAAAGATAAATTGATAACGCCCGTCTAGTCTAGTTTACACATAACTCGCCAAATCTGTCAGAACTTTTTTACATTACCAACGTGTCTAACGGTATTTTTTTTACTAGGAACAAGTAATACTATTAATGCAGAAAGCTGCACTGCTAGGGTGACGTTAATTACTTCGAGCTTGATATTAATATAACATAAAGCTCTAAGCAGCAAGTCATACTGTTCGCAGAGTTGTCCCGAAGGACAGCATTGCAAACAGTTTGCTTTGCGTGGCGGCGTGATGTTATAATGTTCCTTATTAAATACTCTACCAAATACAAAAATAATAATTTTAAACAAACACGCAATTAAACAAACAAACAGAAAAAAAACTTTCGCTTTATTATTCGCTTCGGAAGACAAACGCGTATTGGAAAGTGACGTTGAAGACTACGATGGTGCACGCCTATCGAAAATAAATTTAATAGAAATATACTAAGCTCATAACAGATCTGTCGATATTGATTTGATCTACATATATTGGTTCTACATAGGGCTGTGTCTTGTAGGTATATCATATTACGAATATATGTGAATATATATTGCAGTGTGACCCCCGTATATGTCTACACACAGATGTTAGCAGCTTTGGCACCTTTAGCAGTAGGGGGAAGTCAACTGCCGTCATTCGTTAAGTGCAATTTTAAATATTCAAAATATATTATTATCTAGTGTAGGAGAGCGCAACTGCTCGTTTGCTTCTTAAACCATAAAATAATATCGTCAAAATGTGAGCGTTGAACATGCTTTTGAACAAGAATCGGTCCTGATTGATTAATAGTTGACATGCCGTGACCTTGTCCGATAAAAAGTAAAAAATAAAGTTTACCAACAAAAATTGATAACTAAACTTCTATTAATCATTACATTCCATCGTTAGTTTGACAGTTTGGTGTGTGTGCTTGATGAAGCGTTAAAAAAGTTCCTACTCATAAAACATAAACTTACGAACCTAATAGATTTGAAACCCTTTCAATTAATTTTATGCGGTATTTTTATAATAATTATAATAATTCTTTATTGCAACAAGAAGTGATCACTAACTGTACAGCCCTGATCCCAAAGTAGCGTGAGCTGTATGTTTGAGTCAGTTACTTCCCAAAAACAAGAAGAAGGAAAGGAAGGAAGCGAATAGTCACAATCTGATTATTAGAACGGAACGGAATGAAAGTTGAAGAAGCGAGAAAGGTATGTCAGAATCGTAGCAAATGGAAGGAAGTGGTCTCTGCCTACCCTTATGGGAAAGAGGCGTGATATTATGTATGTATGTATGTATGATTATTAGATAGATATTCTATTTTGTTGGGTACAGTCATATTAATAGCCTATATAAATGTGTGATTAAGTGTGTGCGTGTGTGTGTATCTTGGTTTATATTAAAGTCATATGTAAATATTCAGTACAAAACTTTAACTAGAATTAGACATCACATAGTACATACATATATTCACTTACGCCTGTATCCCCGAAGGGGTAGGATGAGGTCTCTCAAACGCCCAACAGTGGACAACAATAATTTGGCACCACTTACTCTTAAAATATTACTAAGGCTTCACAGTTAAATCACTTTAATTATATTACTGTTCAACGCGAATCTGGAAAACCGTTCAACGTTATAAATTCCGAATGGAATGAATGAATATTAACAGACCAAATTCAAACTAATGTCGATGCCAGTCACAACAAATAAAAATACCATAACTCAGTGTGGCTATAACAAAATATTATTATATATACATTATGCTGTATGCTAACATTACGTAATAGGAGGCATGGCTATTGTCGTCATCAGGGCAGTGTATGACCAATATATAATAGTCCGATCCGCCTTTTGCAACACCTACGGGAAGAATTGGCCCCAATCTACTCCACTGAAAACCACACGGCAGGTATACTTGTATTATTTGTATAAAAACAGAATGTCAAAAATAAACTCTTGTTTTTAACTTGCTCTCTGCCCTGACTCCGCACGTAAAAGTTGTTTTGTCTATCCCTCAGGAATAGTGCTTCTTTTCTGGATGAAAATTGATGAGTATTATATGTCCTTTTTTGTAACCTTGGCAAAACGCATGTAAAATTTCAGAACGACTGGTGCAGTAGTCAAACATGAGAACGTAACCAACAACTAACTTACTTTAATATTATTAGCAAAGACAAGGTTTTTAATATTTATATGTAAATTAATGAATACTGTGAAACATTTTGGGATAATCATTGACAGAACTTTGTCCTGGGGCTCACAATTGCAAGAGATTAGTCGTAAACTGTTTGCTGCTGCGGAGTCCTTACGAAGACTTCGGAACTTTCTTCCAACCGCTACGAAGATTTCGCTTGCTCAGTCGCCTTTACTTCCAGTACTAGACTATGCTGATACCAGTTATTTTTAATCTCACAAAGGAGCAACTCGATAAGCTTGGACGACTTCAAATTTTTTGCACAAGATTCATATTTGTTTTACGCAAATATGATGACGTATCAGAAAATCGCAATTCGCTCAAGTGGCTCCCGATTCGCCATCGGCGGAATATTCACATCCTTTCCTTACTATATAATATATTATTCAACCCCCTTGCACCACGCCATCTTACCTCAAGGAACGTTTTATGTTCATATGTGACACACATTCGAAGCTCTTGAGATCATCGGAGAACTTGCAACTACAAATTCCAATGCATTCTACAGAGTTCGCTGATAAATCGTTCAGTGTTGATGCATCACGGCTCTGGAATGCACTCTCTATTAGACGAGCTCAAACATTAGCATCGTTCAAAAAAATGGTCAAATATTACTGTGACAAATTAAGGTAAAAATAAACTTTTTGTCTAATATTTAAGATTAATTATTTTATTTTTATTCGTAATTGTATGTATGCCTATATATATATATTTATACGTATCCTACAAATGTTTATATATCTATATATGGATGTACACGAGTACTGATTATTATATATTATACGATTAAGATACGAATATATTGACTTTTATACGCTTACGAATGAACTTCTTTGTCTTTTTGGCACCAAAACTACCGACGTTAACCATTACACTCCTGTCCATCCAAAGGTTGCATGGAATGGAAGAGAAAATGGAAGAAATTGCTGTTAGCGATAAGGACGCCTATTGTGCATTTTCTAGATTATGTACACTTGTTTTGATATTGACTTTTTTTTGGTGCCTAATAAATAGAACCTGAATAGTGTCTTTCTAGGTTCCGAGTTGGAAACTGACGACATCAGACATTTAGACGCATGTGCCGGTGTCGATTGCCGCATTATCACGGCGGCTTTACGTAAAACCGGTAGTGGATTAATACATTCGATGTGTTGCACCGAGTGAGTGAGGTAATCGACGGCCCAATCCCTCTCTCCTCTTTCCTTTTCTTTCAGAATACACCCTCTATAGCGTTTATCATTTTGCTTTCATGTCTCAGCTCGAAGATTATGCAAGTACCTTGACAATCTTAATTATCATCAGCATCTAACACAAGGTGCAAAAAATTCCGACATTAAATAACACGTTTAAAAAAGCCCTTTTCTTCTATTCATAAAACAAATATTAATAAATTAGCTGTCAGAGAAAATACTAAGGGAATGAAAGCAAACGTTGCAGAACTGTAGAGAGAAACGTTTAAAATCAAGATAAATCTCGCGGCTTTCAATTTCTAAGTTATGCGGAACCCATTGCTACGTATGCCTGAGTATATTGAATGCATACGTGTTAGTAATTCAAAATATTTTTAGTAACCTTCTAGTAGGCCACCTAATGGAAAATCGATGATGGTCCTACGGCCAATTAAAAAACAAAGACTTGCCTCCGCTTGCCTTTATTAATTGAAAGATTAAAAAAATATTTTATTTCCTTTCACCCAAAGTCCATTTTTAAATGAATGTTAATTTTATAATACTAATATACATATGTATGTTCTAAAATTGAGCGCGATGAAGGATAACACATACCTACTTTAAAATTGACACAATTCTTCTTTTCGCAGAGTGTCAATCACGACAGCCATTGTTTTTGCTTTCTCTGTAGCCTCTGTATAGACTTATAGATCAGTTTGGAGAAACTAAGTGACTCACTCTTAAGTATGAATAATAAGAAAACCAATACAAAACCCAAATGGCCAAATGATGTAAGCCAAGGCCAAGGTTCATTTATAAAAGTAAATTTTTAAGTCACATACTACAGTTAAAACTTTAAACACGACTAGTTTAAAAAACTTAAAAAAAAAATGCCATACAGCCACCATATTGAATTTCCTCTAAAAAGAATTTATGTTGAGGCATACAAATTATTTGGGAATATGAAAGCTCACATGCAGACATTGACCGACCTGTTGTTTAATGTTCCCGACTACTGAGGCAAAGGTCGTAGGTTTGTCTCGAGATAAAAACTTACAAACAAAAAAATAAATAAAAATTGTCTATCTTTATACAACAGTTTTGTACACTACCTAAAAAAGTTTCTCACCTTTTTACAAAGAAAATTTTTACTGCAATGCCGACAAAAAGCGGTAGAAATAGGTAAAAAAATGAAGCTGCTAAGTAAGCTTTAGCTACATTTGCTAATACAAATTGTTTGCAGTAAGTTGACTGCGGCATACAAAATACTGCAATGGATTATCTTTATAGAGTTCTTTAATAGCATCGATAGAAGTATTCTTAATGCTAAGTAGATGCTGTTGCTCTAAATAGTACATATTCAAGAATACGTAAAAACTGTCATCAAAAGATGTATATTATAAGCTTTTATAGTATAAAGAACAAACGAAGAGACATGTAGACGAATTCAGTATTTTTCTTTCAAGCACAGGAATAAAAGAAGTCCATAACGAGCTTTATGGCAAGTGACAATGAATCACCACATCACAAGACATAATTCGAGTCCCAGCCACCCGTTGAGTTGGTAAAATCAAAGTGAAATGGAGTTATATTGTATATATAAATTGTGTCACTGGAGCTCCATTAATAGGAAGAAACACCACCCCGCCGCCCCTGTAGTTTTAGAGACTTCGTGAAGTCTTTAAAACGTTCTAGGAATTCAATAAAATACTACGTGAGTAATAGCTAAGATTCAGCGAAGCATGAAAATGAAAAATATGCCGGTTTTACGAGCCACGATGTAGCGAGGCACCGCCCGACGCCGCGTCATAAAAATATAACTGACATAAGTTTTCTTTATTACTCTATCTTAGTTAAGATAGCACTAACTTAAGAAAAATCATTATATGTAATGATTTATTTTCTTAAGGCTCCAATAATTATTACATAGAGAATTCGTAACTATTAATTGAATACGGTAGTTGACTGTCAAGTTAAATCAATTTATTTTTACTCGACTATTTAAGGAGTTATGTACGTTAAGTGTATGTATATACTTCTTTGTCACGCCCTAACGGCTAAACGGCTTGATTTCAACATGCGGGGTCTTATTGGGATCGTCTTAATAGTAGGAGTGACAGGATATTTAAGATGTCAACATGACGTCAGTGAAAGTACAGGGGAATATAGAAATCGGATTTTATATCCTATTTTAATAATTTTAGTCAGGCATCTAAAATGTAGGTAATACCTAGGTGATGCAGATTTTGTTGGTGCCGAATGAAACTAACAAATTTTAGTGCTGCATTTAAAAATTACAAATGTATAAATGCAACGGATTTTAAATGTTCAGATCTATATACATAGGTGTGTCACTAAATGTTCCGAGGACATTTAAAGAAGGAAACAATTGTCTGCAGGAATGTGCAGGTTTAAGTGATCGCCTCGCCACTACACTGCTGTGCCGTGTGTTGTGTGTTGGAGATCCACACGGGACGTCTCTTTGTGTAATCCTCAAATTGTTGTTTTGAGTCTGGTTGTTCTTTGTGTTCGTTATTTGAATGTTTGTAAAGTCAGGAATTAATCATAGTGTAGCAGTTGTCCTTTTTAAACAAAAAAGAAATTGTAACAACATGAAACATTCCATTTTCAATACTTTTATATAGCCCAGAAAAAAAATATCAACGTCCCGTAAGTAATTAAACAAAAAATCATCTGAGTGAAAAAAATAATTGTAACATGAAACACGCCATATATTTTTTTTTTTAAAAGTCCACAGGAAAAAATAATGTTTCCAGTTACGGCTAAAATTAACACAACGCTGTGTCTTTGAAGTTTTATTTAGCTTTTAACACTCTTAAAATAGATGGAACTATTATAGACAATCTCCAAATCGACTCAAGAGACGTCGTTCCCATTTACACTTCTACATTTTAATTGATATCTCATCATTTTCATATTTTTTTTTATATTATAGGGGACAGACGGGTCACCTGATGGTAAGTGACAACCGCCGTCCATGGATACCTGCAACTGGTGCTGAAAAGGGATGAGGGTATGCGAGGAGGGGTAAGAGATGGGGGTGAGGAGATGGGAAAAGGGGCGGGAAGAACATCAACATATGTTTCCTTATAATGCGTTCTTTCAATCGTAATCCTTAGCCATGTGGTTCTGGGTGGAAGGAATTACAGCAATCCTATCTCTTTCCGTGGGTGACGTGAAAGGCGTTAAGGGATCTGACTGTTTTCTATCAGACAGTCCTTCAGCAGATGACGGCAATTGGGGGTTTACAAAATGTGGGCGTTTTAGACGGCTCTGCTTACCCCTTTGGGGATAAAGGTGTGAATACAAACACTCGTACACACGTGTATACGTTCCGTCTAAAAGATAACAGTCCGATCCCTTAATCGCCTTTTACGACAACTAAGAAAAGAGAATTGCCCTATTTTACGTCACCGATAACAACACGGCTACTGTAGTTCGTGAAGAAATTATAAATACATAATATAAATACAATACTCTCTTTGTTTACAGTAAATATACATATTCCTTGCAGCTGATATAAAAGTTTTTTATTTAGTGAACAGACATTTCTTTTCATTTCACGATTTAAATTTCGCAACCGTAGCTACGAGCAGTAACTAATTTAAATAATGTTCTACGAGTTTTTACTCGTTCTAGACATTGTCATATGTAATAAAAATAATATGTGTGTGTGTTAATTATTCTGGATACAGATCTACCGTATAATATTGATTATTAAGTGAGAGTAAGGGTCCCGGTAACGACTTGAGCGAATATTAACTGACTTGTTGTGATCCTGACTGGTGAGACAGAGGTCGTGGATTCTATTCAAACACGTGATAAAAATATGCGATCCACAAATCTTGGTCAAGGGTCATTTTGTATGTTTGTGACTGGACAGTTACGTTAGAACCGACGACGACAGTTAAGTTAAAAACTGTTTCCCACTTAAAAAAACACATTGAGAAATATTGCCTATTAAGAGCTCCTTAATTCTCTTTAGTGAAAATTCTACAAATAACTTTTATTACTTGCAGCGTTTGCAGTTCATTGCAATAAAAATGTCATAAAATTTTAATGTCATGAAAGAGAACAGAACATTTCAACGAGCTATAAAAATATAATCTTGAAAAGTTTGACTGTCCTGGAAGGTTGAAGATCGACAAACACATTTGAAGTGGCCACTTTATTTTCTTCATGGTAGAAGTGATCATTGTTTACGTGAACATTGTTTTGCTATTGAAATATTTTGTAGATAGTAATTGGCGTTGTGTACTACTTGTAATTGTCCATTTAGTAGAGAGTTAAAAAAATATTTTTAGCTTGTATTAAAAAAAAAACTTATGTTCTAATATCGAACAAGCCATAGCAGCAATAGTTCTAAAGTGTAATACAACTTTTTTTTTCAATTTTAATTTTAAGTAAGTGCAAAGTTACCGCCCTTGTGTATTATCGGTCTATTAGCGTGCTTCTGGTTGTTACCATACCATACATGATATACCATACCATACTGAAACCATGTGTGAAAGTGCTTGCGTTGTGTTTTGCCGAGTGAGTGATGTTTCACTAACTCAAATACACGGTCTTCTAGGAGTCAGTCTATTATCCCTTCTGTTATTATACAGGAAAAATTGAATACATTCAGTTTCCTTAGCTTACGAGCGTTATATGATTTGCTGGATATTTTATTAGGTTTTATAATTACTAATTTGTATTTTTTTTAAGTCTCAAATGAAGTCCACGATTATCTCCTTATTTGAATGGCGAAGTACACGAACACAACACATTAATTCGCTCATGTCTTTTATTTACGATTACGATGATCCAATATTCCTTCTTGCAAAACTATTCCAATCACATCTCCTACAATTCCTACTCTCCTAGTGCAATAATCGGCACAATCATCTCTGGCAGTTCACACATTTGCGAGATGTCGATCGGCACGCATAATTGCGTTCAGCCATAACTGTTGGAGAGTTAACGGATGCGCGAGTATATACATATGTATGTCAGTACATTACTATTTTATGTATACTCGTAGTGGTAACTACAAGTTTGTACAGCATTTGCAAAATTTAAATAAAGAATTAAATTTTTTTAGGTCGGTACGATGGCTCAAATGATGGAATTTATAAGGTTTACTCACAACAACGATAGCTAAAGTGCGTTCCGCGTTTAGCCATCCTTAAATTAAAAAAAATAACAATATTACACATGAATTTAGAATCTGTCATTCTTATATGAATATTCATTGTTTTCTCATTAGCGCTCCAATCGGTATTAAATATTTTTGAGATATTCAAATGGAGTAGGGTGATAAAGATGAAAGAAATATTGTGATGCCGTTTTTTAAATACATCCGCTTGGTATTAGTGTAATGTATGTGTACCGATCTATCGATAGGTACAATGAAACCTCCTCTGTTTGTGATAGAAAAGGAATGGTTGTCCACGTTGTATTCGTACAAAAACGGCGATCAAAGCTGTGAAGGAAATAATCCGAAGAAATCCTGTCCAAAAGTAAAAAAAAATATCTAGGAAAATTAATATAGCAACAAAAACTATCTCGCGTATCTAAAACAAATACTTAGGACTTGCAGCCTAAGATAAGAGACGTACTGTTCATTATTTATCTGATTATTTAAAAATGAATATGGTGGTAAAATCAAAACGACTTCGTAAGCGGTACGCAAGAGAAGGTCACAGAAAAATAAAATACTGACGAAATTTTTTTACTTTATTGAGCAGTATTTAAACAAGCTGAATGATCGAGTTGATGCTCAAAGCTCTATAGAAGCTTCCTAATTAGTTATCAAAGTACAACGTGGGCATTATGCGACTTCAGTGATAGTTAAGTGGGGTGTTAGCTTAACGAAACGAACGAAACGAACCTGACTTCATCAAAGCTGAAGACTGGCCGTCATCTAGTCCCATTCACTTTAATCTGCTGGATTGTGATTAATGGTCAGTTTAAGACAGTATGGCATGCTCTAAACGACATGTTAAATTGAAGTCCCTAAAACAATCACAAGACTGGCAGTGAAGAATTTTCCCATGGAGAGAGTGCTCGTTTCTATTGATAAGGCCTCAACGTTAAAGGACTATATAAGCCAATGGAGAAATTTTGAATTGAGCTTCATATAGTTTAATGCTGTTATAATAATGTATAAACTAACAGACATTACAACTGTTTTTTGCAATATTATTTACGGCAATACTAGATATATTGTCGAATAGATAACGGTACAATTAGGGAAATGACGCGGTGGCCACTATCCTTTTTCCACCAACAACCACACGCCTACAAATTCTTAGTAACTAAAATAATCACCTGAAAGATAAAAATGAACGAAAACAACTCGTAAGCTTCTCATAGGAGTTCATCTCATTGTCTTTAGGATTTTTCAGACAGGCTGACTTAACATCATCCGAACGTTGTGAAGCGTGTCTAATGCGTGCTTACGTAAAGCTGATTTACAAGTGTAATCCTCATTATGAATATGTATCGTGTACACGGTCACTAAATTTCAAAGGCTATTAAAAAGCGTTGTTGTCTTTGTGTAATGTTGCTTTAGATATTATACTAAACGGTTAAATGAGAAAAGTAATAGGTAGACGTTGGTTTTAAATAAAAACACTAAATAATAAATACGTATGTACTTATATGCTCATTAGACACATTTAGCACGTATTTAATGTCTGTAAGATGAAACTTCTTCAAGACTCGATTGTATTCAGTTCGAGATAAAATCTGTCGTGTTTTCTTTTTTATTATAAATGGGGTGAAATAGCGGCCTTGATGGTAAGTGATTACAGAAGCCTATAGACACCAGCAGCTCAAGAGTCGCAAGTGTACTCTCAGCCTATGAAGCTTGACTTCCGAGAGGTCTTGTGCATCCGATGACCTCACGTACTCGGTGAAACAAAACGCAAGGTTTTCTTCAAAAACAGGTTATTTATAAAAACGTAATATTACTTCGGTCAACTGATACGTACCTAAGCACGGCTCTCCCACGTAGAAAGTCTTAATTTCGTATACATGTTTTTTACTAATTTTTCAATTGGAGGAGTCACACAATCGGTCTGTGTTCTCTTTGTATAGAAATTGGACTGGCAGTACGATAGCACACATTTGTTTTGTCTAACTTTATTTGGATCAACTTTAAAACTGGTGCACTCAATGTCTTGTATTCAAATGCAGCAAAGTTCGTTTCCAACATTGCGCTTCTAACTTACAACTCAATCAGCGATGTCCGAAAAGCAGTACACCGTGAAATCCCTGAAAAAAGTATCAACTGAACATCAGTAATTAGCTGCAACTATAACATGCTGCTTTCAACTGTAGTAAAGAAATATACGAAACACACACACATTAGACACAATTTCACAATACCATGTTTTTACTGGCTTGGTGAACTCTTTGGAGAAACCAAAGGTATAAAACCTTTGGTTTCTCCAAAGAGTTTGCAATTTACTTTGCAATTATGAACGAATAATTATCGGAAATATATCTTGAAGGATGGTCGCTCGAGATTTGTAGGGCTTGTCACCGTCCTTCTATCAGGCATATTATTTCTGTTTATACTCGTCTTGTAAAGGGAGAGTATTTGCATAGGCACAACCAAGTGACCAGGATAACACATCAACAATTTGCCTTTAAATACAATTTTGCGATTTAGGGGTACCATACTACAGGCATGTGCTAGACCCAGTTCTAGAAAAAGGTTGAGCTTTTTGTAACAACCACTTTTACCTTAATAAAAGCAAATCTACTACTGAATATCATATATATATTTTGACTGAGCACTGTCACTGTAAAATACGGGCACCTGTCTAGTTTGGAAACCAGTATCAGAATATTTTATAAAACTTGTACTGTAATGTGTACTTTAAATGGAATTAACGTTATTATTATAATATTAAAAGCCTTAAACAAGCAAACGTGGTTTTTCTTAAGACCCTCGACTCGTTCCTGGTCATACGTCTTTTTACTTATTTTTATAAAGCCTTGGATATACCTGAGCACACTCGCGAATGAGCCGTTTATTTGTTCGAGCGACTAGTCAAGATACTGTGATTTCCTGGGCCGAGCACACTCAGGCATTAGGGTGGTAATAATAACTTAACGATGAGACATTTGTACATTAATAATTAAGCAAGTAGGGACTCTGGTTTGATATATAATTTGTAGCATGGCTTATGACATTCGCCGTCCGCCGCGCCAGTGCCGTGATGTTTTATAAATGGTTTGCGTGTTATAGGAGCGTTAACGTAAAACCAGACCGAGCTTAAACAGATGAGTCTCCAAATTATTTCAGAAACTACAATAATACAAGATTGATGGGAAATTTACTTAATAAGTCTAATAATATAAATATACAATGATATCAAAGGTGATAAATGTATACATATATACATACATGTAAGTTCTACTCATTCGACAATCCAAATCATATTCGTCACATTTATTTGACGTGTAGTTCACGGTGGAGTAGAATTGGGCCACTCCATCCCTTCATGAAGCATGTAGAAGACTTGATCCCTGTGAGGTGAGTCAGGTCATCAGACTAGTCAAGTGACTACAATGTTTCCAAGCAGGATGGGTGTGCCAGAGATAGTAGATGTACTTTTCTTTTTTTGATCATGTGGAACCCCAAAGATCGTCACCTCACCAAAGCTGTCGGTAAAGGATATGTTCTACTCGAACCGACTAAGATCAGAAAGGCGCGCATTTAACATGTCACGTCGCCGTCTCAGATCCGTTTCTGCTAGGGTAACAGTCAGCCCGGGACGGGAAACGAGAGTTTTCGATCTGCTACCAGTTTGACCAACAACACCTTATTGCAAAACGAGGCTGCAGAATGCAACGTACTTTCACTTTAGACCATGGACTGGGCCACGGTTTCTAGCAAGAGTATTCCCAAAACCATTGGTACTATTTTGACAAATCTAAAATGAAGTGGGCGATTCTTCCTATTTGAAAATCATAGTTATCTGTAGAAAGATGTGTCAAAAATGGTATAGCATTCTTTTTTGTTTTTATATAATTTCATTCATTTTTTTACACGTTGGAATATTAAAAAATATTATTTGTTGGATGCCATTTTTTTATGGGATAGGAACAAAAGAGCAGACGTATCTAAGGTCGTACCGGTTCGGAAATACGGTAGGAGACAATTGGTTAACAGGCTGGTAGATCGAGACAAAAATAAAACTACACAATTTATATATGAAGCTAAAGATTATAACATATAGAACTAGACACAGGTTTAACAAAGGTAAGCGGTCAATCTCTAATACTAATACTTAATATCTATTTTAAGAACTATTTTAGTACAAACTGCCAAAGATTAACGTTCTTGTCGGACCGTGAACTAATAGTGTGCACCAAAATGGCAAACGAAAGAGATACAGCAGGAGTAAGCTTTTACGCGTTTTGAAAGTTATGCCTGACAGCGCATAACGATCTTAGACTGCCGTTGTTCTTAAAGAAACATGACCAAAGTACTCCGTGCCGCCTCTCCAAACAATTTCACAACTTTCCCTAGCACAGTAATGAAAAATTTAATAAATATTTTTGGGGTGTGAATTAAATAGCAGTTTTGTTTAATTCCAGAAAAAAGACAATGCAATACAAAACACATATTCTTTATTGTACACCACACAAAAGATACGACATAAAAACAAATAATAACATGCATATTGCTGGTACACCGATACTTTTAAAAACAGGAATGAATCAAATCACTTCATAATTGAATAAAAAATGAACAAATAAATCATAAAAGGTTTTGCATCATGACACTCGATAACAAACGCCTTAATTGCATACTCCTCCTTGAATTTATGGCAACCTGGTAGCAACAGGGTAGAAAGGTCGTTCTTCACACGTCGAGTTTCCCCACAGGAAGCAATTTACGTTCTCACACTGTAGACGTGCCCGCTTTAAGGTTTAAGATCTTACAGTGTTGGCCACCCTGGTATTTGGGTTTCTTTTATATAAAACCTTTATTACCTTGAAACTGTTTGGGAGTGTGCGTACACAACTTTTCATGATAATTATATACATTTTTTAATATCAAGATCTTATTATAATGTAAAACCTAATCGAAAACATTTTTCAAATTGTCTGCTTCCGAACGAACAAGACATACTGAAACGAAGTTGACTTGAATCTTTGCTGTTTCAATATTGCTTAATTCTTGCACAAGACTTACTTGATAAATTGAAGGGATTTATCATAGCCATTTCTTTTTATAATTACAGATATTTAACCCACTATTTATTCTATTGCTTGTAGGTATTAATTTGTATGATTATAGGGTGTTTTGTTAGCTTAAAATTATTTGTTCTAGAAAGAAAATAAAACAAAAACGTTTTTACTCTTTATTTAGGAAGAATAAATTATATATAATTTGTTTGTCTATAATATGGATAATAAAACCTACTCCAAGAGTATTGTTATATTTTTTTTTTCATATAGTCTCCATCGTATGAAGGTTTAACAGCTACGAGGTGGTTTGAATAATTACGTATGTCCAAGTCCACATCAAATAGAATACGCGGGTTTTTTACATTACTCTGAAAAAAAAGTGTCGTCACAAGGTAGGTCCCGAAGCAATTTGCTCGGAACAGCAAGAAAAAGCTTCTATAAATAATAAACGAGTACTCACCTGACTTCGCCCTATAACAACAGTGTGCAAACAGCCTATTTTTAATATTATCCCTGTTTCGCTACCCGATCCTGTACACTTCACAACCTAGTTTCATTTTATAAATGGAACACTCCAACTGTCACTTCGAAATATTGAAATTCGAACACAAAATATCGGAATTTTGAGTGAGGTTATCGTTTTAATTTGGTGTTCGAATTGAATACTTTTGTTTGAACGGAGTGATCGATGCTCCGACACGTGTGACTAGGCCGAGATCTCGCGACCGACTGAAGCACTCTCAGGCAAGCCCCCCTATTCCCAGTGGTTTTCTTTGAGCAGTGGGTTGCTCACGCCGGAAAATATTTTCCCGGGCACTAAAATCGGTTTTGGTTTTTGCTTCATTTCTGTCGGTTAAAAAACTTTTTTTGTCTCTTATAAGAACTGCAGCGATTTATCAATTCGGCTATATTACTATCGTTAATGTTGTCTACACGAAGCTTGAACAACGATGTTATTGATTTTTAAACTTTATTAACTTAGTACATGTTAAATGTTTGATATTGTCAGCGGTTACTTTGCTTCAAAATGCTTGTATATCGCGAAAGGCTGAAGAGCACAATTTGATCATAAATATGCAATTATTTCATTAAAATTAATAAAATTGTGTTCTTCATTGGTGATAATTAACAAACAAAAGTGAAATATGAATTAGCCATCAATAGTGCTATACATAAATAATAGTAATAAATAAATTTAAAAGTTACCTCACAGCCTGGGTAATATTTCCGACATACCCTAGTGACCTCGAATCCTTTGTACAATCCACAAACTGTAGGCATGCCTTTAATGCTCTATTGTTTTCTGTTACCATCGCTCGCATGCTATACCACATATGTGTGTCTCTCTTCTACATTTACCCTTGTTAAACAAATGACGTATGGAAGATTATTATTACATACTTTAGGCACTGATGTAATTTCTTATGAAGTTATAGGAAAATAAGTCAGTTTATGCCAGTCACTACAGTGTACATCAGATACATACATACAATTATGCCTGTTTCCCCGAAGAGACAAACAGATGCCTACTTAACACCCACATTTTGCTGAATATAATTAAGTCTCATTTACGCAAGCCTATTGCCGTCTTTCGGGCACTTTGGGAATGAGAAGGGAAAGTTGGGAGTATATTGAAAGGAGAAAGAAATTTGTCGGCATTAAATATCAAAGATTATCTATCGTTTGGATGGATCAATCGAATAATTAACTTTAGTAAGTAAACATCCTGATACCAGATTTATAAGTATAATTCAGCCTCTATATATTTTTTTTTTAATCAAGTTTCTAATTGAGTTTGTAACTCCCAATCGAAAAAAACTACAACAAACAATCAAGCCCTTTTTAAAACTGAATATGAAAGCCTTTCAAATGTTATATAAGGTATTATTACAATCACAATAATGCGGTGTAATATAGGCTCCAATTCTGTTAAAAGATTGTTTTATCTAACGGGCTACAAATTAACCGATTAATCGACCATGATTTGAATACAAAAATGCCATGACTACCGTGACTAATTGGACACTAAAAGTTTAGTATATAATTTGATAAGAAGGGAGTGCAGTAACGCAGTTTTAAATTATTAGTTTGATAGCAGAGCTACAAGTAAATAGCGACTTTACTTTTTAAATAATTGACAAGTATTGTTAGATTGCTCGGACTTTCGACCTTGACTTGCTTGAGCTATTGCTTATACTCCCCAATCCATCTATATAAGCAAAAACCCTTTCTTTTCAAGATTGCCCCCTGTTACGTAAATGGGTCTTAATTATAATCGGCAAAATCTAAGGAATTATGTATGTTGAAAAAAATACTAAGCATATTCTTCGACCACTAAAATTTAAACAGCACTTAACCTAAAAAAAAAAAAAACATTTCTGGAAAACTTCGAGAGTTGTTAAGACATAAAAAATTATTTGGACCTATTACGTTTGTTCATTTCCCCTGGAAAATTTTAATTAGGCTATAAACAGAAGTAATAAACTTCAACTTCTTTGATACCTGACTTGAACAGTAAACGCGAACACAAACAATGCTGCCATTACAAAGCAATGTTCCAATTTTGAATATTGGAACGCCTGTTCATTTTTTAAAGTCTTCTCGATCGCAATACAAAATGAAAAATGTTTTTTTTTTCCTTATAGTTATTATGATCATCCTACTGTATAAAAACTCATTTTAATGTAAAGAATTGAAAAATAATATTCACTCGTCTATGTCAACGACACCTTTTCGGCACAACGGTATTTTTATCGGAACGTTGTTATTTTTCTGTTTGTTTATAATTTGAAGAATTGTGTTACAAATTGGTTTGACTACTTGTTTTGTTTTGTTTTTTTTTAATGCGATAGGGTGCAAGCGAGCAGACGGGGAACACCTCATGGTAAGTGACTACCGCCGGCCATGGAGACCCGCTACTCAAGAGTAACATTGTAATGAAAACAAGGTTGTAGGACCATTATTCTCATATTCATTGTGGAATGACTACTCCTAGTCGCTGGGTCGCTGGAGACCATGGTTATTGCTATGGTCCAGAGCGAGAGTGCATGGGATTCCGCCGCTTCGTACTGCGAGGCAGTGATGCTTGCAAAACAAGCGGCGGAAAGGTAACGGGAGAGAGTTAGTACTCTTCCGTCCCGCAGAAGACGCACAAGGCGCCGGAGAGTGCAAAATGACTTCCGGCCTCCACGAGCGCTGGCCTGAGGACGACGGACTGGGCTACCTATCGCCCTAACAGAAGCAGGCCCGAGACGGCGGCATGACGTGTTGGGGTTACCTTGCTCCAAAGGCCGCCAGGTCTGCCGGGGCACACAGAGTCTTCATTTCTAGGGTACACCTGAGACCCCGGCCATAAGACCCGTTGACACTGTGTGGTTTTAGTTGGTTCGATTCCGACATACAACCTTACCTATTAGGTAGATGACCCGTGGGGATTTCCACACAAAAAAAAGATTTTATTTATAAATATAAAAAACACAATAACTACTCAACTATTTAGTCATATTTTCATTAATTTTCATTAACAAATAAGGACAACTCTAGAAAAAGCAAATGAAAGAAAAATAAAATAATGTTCGTTTAATATAATAGAATATTTATTTTTAAATACATTCGTTATATCAACTTTTTGTATAATATATTTTTATTGTGATAGAGTTTATATTTTTAAGTCCCTATACAGTCTTTTAAAAAACAAGATAAATAATTTATTACAAGCTTTTCCACCAAATTAATTTTAACTAACCACTACAAACTTTTATACTGAGAATAACTTTAATATAACAGGTTAGGACTTGTCACCAGTGGTTTTGAAAGGTTTCCTGAACTTTGAGAAACCTTCAATTGAGATAATCTATAAACAAAATAACCGTTGCTGAATCAGAACCTCCACCGCGCCGTATAAAGGGGTTCTGTAACAATGAAATACAATGTTGTATACACATATATTGTAGCACCTGACGTAGCAGGATTCGTATCAGGTAGAGTTGATGAAATGACAAATATCTTTTGAAATAAATGTGTATTTGTAATTTTGCTTCAATAACAATTACAATTATACTATATACAATATTTATAAGTCTTCAAGACATCGTGTTATTGGGCACACTCTCTAACGTCTGTCTTTTATTCTATATGTTTAGTTATTTTAATTTATAATCATCATTTAGTGGTAGAGCCATGCTTAGACACGAATGGGAAGGCTCGACCGGTGCGATACCACGGCCTCACAGAAAACCGGTTGTGAAGTAACGCTTGCGTTGCATTTCCCCGAATTAAGTGAGGTTTCCGGAGGCCCAATTCCCCCTCCCCCCTTTTCTCTCCTCTCATCTCCTTTATCCTTTTTTCCATCTCCTCATCCCTCCTCTCTTCTTTCCGCTCCCTGCATCCCCCATCCCTCATCACCCTCAAAGGCGGGCAGTGCACTTGCGACTCTTGAGTTGCAAGTGTCCATGGACGAGGGTGTCACTTACCATCAGGTGACCCGTCTGTTCGTCTGTCCCCTTATAGTATAAAATATATATATATATATATAAATAAATATCAACGATCTCAAAAGTTGCGCCTCGCCCCCTTTTACACACCGAAAAGAATATTATGCTACAGTATCTATATATTATTTAGAGCATTCAAACGAATTGACACAAACAAAAAGTCTTCCCCTCATTAATATATATCTAGAGGTTATTGTACACTTTTCACAT
Source organism: Tyria jacobaeae (assembly GCA_947561695.1). Classification (NCBI taxonomy): domain Eukaryota; kingdom Metazoa; phylum Arthropoda; class Insecta; order Lepidoptera; family Erebidae; genus Tyria; species Tyria jacobaeae. Next base: position 5,245,302 of record OX387230.1, on the reverse strand, counting down.
TGTCGATTCGTCACACTTACATATGTAAGTTCCATACATTTATTGTAAACTCGTCAAAATCGTTAATAAGTATGTGTATCAAAATTAATTGTGAATTATTTGAAGTAAGATAAAGTACATACTAGTGTTAGAAACTTATTTCGGTGCTAGTGTACATACAAAGAGGTTAACACAGAGAGTTATAACATAAACTCTACAATTACTGGTAGAACTAGATATTATTTGCGAGCGTAGGAATAAATCATCTTAAATCATATGTGTTCTGCCGTTCCCCGCAATTTAACATAAGTTTATTTTCAGTTATCCGTTCCAGAGTTGCTTCGTGATATTTTGTACATGCCGTGGTGCCTATATGATTCTAACTATTTTTGGACATCCGCAATTCAAGAGTTGCAAGTGCGTTGCCGGCCTTTAAGGTGGGAGTATCCTATTTTCTTAAAGCTTTGAAGGTCGTATCGGTCCGGAAATACGGAAATATATCGTTATTAAATACACATTTTTATTTAATTGAAAAAGAACCATTCAAATCCGACAAATGGGAGTTTAAACAAATAAACAGAAAAATCTTAACCTCAATTAAGTTATCACAGATTATATTTGTTAACAGTCCACTTCTCTATACCTCCTTGTTGTATTGCTAACCACCATTCACATTAATGAAAAACATTTCACAAAATAAAACTGCAAACATATCAAAATAATACTAGTACAAGGTACATGATGTTTTAATCTTGTACTCTGTATTTAATTTGTGTTCAAAGACAGTTTTTTAATTAACATTCATATGTCTAATTTCCGCTAACGTTGAAAATCTTTTTGAATACGTATAAATCTGAAGCAATGAGATGAAAAATAATCTTTTATTCCTTTCGGCAGGATATATATTCGAACACATACAATACACACATACCATAAGATGTAACATTTCATTCCCAGCCCTCCCAAAGAGGCACAGAAAGGAACGATAATACTTCTAAAGGAAATTAACTGAGAACGGTTTCCCAGACTTTGATTTACCTTCTTTTGAATTCTATATAAATTCGTAAATTAAAATATAAAAATTGTAAATATTAAAGAGCGTTAGAACTCCGGTTCACGGCACGGCCGCGATCGGAAATTAAAGTATTAAAGGCAGTGTTCTTATAGTCGGCCAAATCTTTTTAATGTTGGTCTGAATTGTCATTTTGAGACTTTTTTTGAAGACTGTCTGTCTTATTCGGTAATCAGAGTTTTACAAATAACTATTACAGGTATGATATAATAAGATGTTTTCCTTCATCAACAGCTTGTACTTTAAAAAACCTATAGTGCCGTGTGGCTCTCAGCGGAGTAGAAAAGAGCGACACTATCGCTTCCCGTGGGTGTTGTAAGTGTTATTGGTGGGTGTCGTCAGGTGATTATCGGTTGGACTGTTACCTATCAGACAGTATACCTAGTCTTGCCATAAATATTGTTACAAGAAAAAAACATTTTTTTTCTATTGCATACAACCATTTATTTCTGTAATGTATGTTAGTTTATACATTACTATAATAGCATTAAAAATATATAAAGCTCACTCAAAATAATCTCCACTGGCTTTAATAAAGTCCTCTAAATGTTGAGGACAGGTAGGTATAGAAACACTATTTCAATGCTAATCTTATGAATTCTTTTAGGGAATTCAAATTGTTATGGCGTTTAGAGCAAGCCATTCTCTTTTAAACTGACTTTAGGTCATGGTCCAGCGAATTAGGATAAGTGACGGCCAGTCTTTAGCTCTGATGAAGTCAGAAACGTTCGTTTCCAACAACGCTTGTTTGGATCGAGCTTTATGACCCGGATCTAAGTCTTTCTGAAAGGACCATTCTTGATTTGTCAGAGATGGTATTGTTGAGAGGGTTAGCCACCTTCTTTAGAATCGTATCTGGATACACTTGTGCCAATGTTTTGACACCTTTTTCACAAAAATATGGCTTAGTCACTCCTAGATAGCTAACATATTTGGAGGGACCAAATCATCACTGAAGTCGCATAATACCCATGTTGTATTCTGCTGCCTAATTATGAAGCTTTTATAGAGCTTTAAACATAAACTCGATCATTCTAATTATTTAAATATTCCTCACTAGTAAACATTATCCAGTCACTAAATATTTTTTGTTCCCATTGCGTACCGCTTAAGAAGTTGTTTTGATTTTATAACGCTAAATATTTTAAAATTATCAGTTAAATAATTATCAGCGCGCCTTTTATAGCTGCAAGTCTTTAGCCATGTTTTAAAATACGAGGCATGGTTCTATGTGCTATTCATTTCCCAAGATAAAATCTTTTGCTTTGGGACAGGATTTCTTCAAATTCTTTCTTTTGCTGCTTCGATCGCCTTTTTTGTACGAATACTACGTGGACGGCCAGATCTTTTTCTGTCACAAACACAGGAGGTTTTTATTGTACCTATGAATAGTCCGGTACAGAAACATTTCACTAATACCAAGCGGATGGAGTGATTAAAAAATGCATTCGGCTCTATACCTACTTTGTGTAATACTATCACATCAATTACTTCTCTTTATCACCCCACTTTATTTTAATATCGCAAAAATGTTTGACAGTGATTGGCGCGAAAATGGAAATATTCAAAATGGTAGATTCCAAATTGTAAATGTAATCGTGAATAATTGACAGGCCTGTTGGTCTAGTGGTTAGTGATCCTGACAGCTGAGCCAAAGGTTGTGAGTTCAATTCCCACATAGTAAAAAATTTGTGTGATCCACAAATAGTTTTTCAGAGTTTGGGGATTCTTTGTGTCCGTTGTTTATGTTTGTAAAGGCCCCCGCCACACACGAATACTCCCTAGTATCCTTTTAATAGAGAAGTCCTATTTTAAAACTGATGATACATACATACGCTCATGCCTGTTTTCCCTAATGGTTACAATTTGGTCCCACTAACGTAATAGAGGGCAAGCCTATTATCATCAACCGAGCACTGAAATAAAAACTGTTAATTTAAACCGAAAATTGATCTGTAGAGAGATCTATGGATCATTCAAAGTCCATACACTGCAAATTATTCCGTCTCCAGCTCTTTGACCGTTGTTTCAGGCCAAGCTTCATTGACAGAAGGTTTTTAGTACCGCAACACCAGTAAAGTGAGAACTCCAATCATGTAACAACGAATGAAAGATTTAATCGTCCAGGAATTTGTTTACAGTGCTCAAAATGCGTTGTCTAATCGTGGGGACAATTTATGGAAATCCAACGACAGTAGTGTCTACAAGGCAAAGGGTTCCGCATAAATTTACATTGAAATAACTATTTCCGAAAGCCTGTCATCTCTTAGTTGAATTGTAAAGTTTTAACAGCTGTTCTTATTTTGTATCTTTGGGATTTATAATTAAATTAGTTTTGGGAATTATTTGCTGTCTCATTTGTAATTACGTTTTCATTCAGACATATCACAAAAATATCGGACGGTTTAAACACCAAAACTTTTTGTGACACACAAATATTAGTCCCAACCCTGGGTGTTTTTTGTGTCAGTTGATTGAAAGTTGTTTTTATCCATACTTTTCTTCTTCTTCAGGCTGCTTGCATAATCGGTTGTATAATCTAAATCAGTTTTGAAATTTTGTTTTTTCCAGTACTGACAGACAAAGAATCAGAGCTTCTTAAAAGCCTTACAATAGTTTTAATTAATTCGTAATATTTAACATAATACGAAGCTGCTTCTAGCCATGTTATGCACCCCACCTTGTTATGCAGTCATATGCTCGGGTGGCAATGGCAGCCTCGGGAAATTTTCCTATAATAATTTGACTCTATTAGGAGCCTATAAAAATATTTTTTTTTATTGAAATTAACGTATCAACGTCCATATATTGTGTCCGTATTTGTTCTGCAACGCGGTTAAGAGCGTGTGCTAAACAGGTAACATGTATCATATTTGGCAAATGGTTCTTTAAAATTCTTCCTGCTTTATCCTTCTGATTTATCCTCCTTCCTGATTATAAATTGTACCTAATAACACGCATTCAACAAGACAGAAAAATATTGACTTTTTTTATTGGTAATTGGCGTACGCGTTTGTGCCGATTCACCTGATGGGTGGCGGGGCGTGGCGTGATGATGAAGACAAAGGTGGTACATGCCTATCTAAGAGAATACTATTCATTCTACTTTTGAAGGATCGGGGATTGTAGTTCTCTGGAAAAATAAATGTTTCGACAATGAAAGGATGGGACCCCAGCCTGCGTCTAATAGTCGGATGAAGGAATGGAGAGGATCTGATGAGTTCGAAGAGAGCCCACACTCATAAAAATCAATATATATATATATACATATGTGTATTTATCTTAGTGTCTGTATTTTCTATAACTAAACTAATTTAGAAAGGTAAAAGAAAGTATTATACTAATATTTACCACGTGATCTGGTCACAGATGATACTTATACATTTATCTGACCAGACGATATCATGTGACCGAATAGGCAATCCATATACAACATGTGCAGCTATTTTACCTATTTCTGTATTATTTTTCCTATATAATGACCAGCAGGTATTTTTATCAAAGTGGCCACTTCAGTCACATAGAGGACATAAGGGTATGCGACCCTGGCTTCTATGAGCTACTGCAGTCTCAGTCATTTTTCCTCATCCGAATCTCGTGTATCCCTCCTTATCAGGGTACTGTCCCCCCATGTTTTCCTTTTATATATATTTTTATGATGTAAATATAACAAAATAACAACATACATATAATTAAGTATGAGTGACTACCCCTCCCTCCTTTTAAGACTCGTGGGTGCACTGCCCGCCTTTGAGGGTGAGGATTTAAGGGAAAGAGGGGAGAGGGAGTTTTACCTCAGGTACCCTCACTCATTTGGCATTACAATGCAAGTATTGTTTGTCTACCGGTTTTCTGTGAGGCCGTGGTATTACTCCGGTCAAGCCGGCCTAAATATAAAATGACTATATTGCCAAAAGAGATCGTCAGGCAGGCATCAAACAAATACTTACCTAATCCTTATTGTAATTCTGAATAAATTGTCGACCGAATACGAAACAACCTCGTTAAACCTAATGCGCTTAATTTAACATCACAATATTAAAAATATCAAACAATCTACCATAAATGGATTTTTGCTGAGAGTTTTCTGCGTCATTCGTTTAAGAACAAAATAAAACATTCATGGTCCCTGAGGGTTTTCCTCTAACGTATAAAATAGCGAATATTTTGATATTATTATACAATTTATTATCGTAAAACCTTAATAAAACCACATAACTCCTAAAAATATATTACGTTCTATTTGATTCCGTAAAGTCTCATATTACAAATTGTGAACAAACGGCGCGGTGTCAGAATACCATTTCTAAAATTATGCATTTCGCTTATTTGGTAGAGAAATATTTTAATTTGCAATGTACATACATATATATGTATGTAGGTTTGTTCGGGTCAAATCTTGCTCGTTAAATTTGACCAACTTTGCGGATTCCGATTGGGCTGAAAGTTTATTTACACCTTCAGTTACGTTGACAGTACGTCTTTGTGATAAGTATGACCTGGATTGGCTCCAGACGAGGAAACTAGTCATCTGTGAATCGTACATACATGAAATTACATATATATTATTATATTATTTTGAATTTTAAGAGCCGGTTTTAAAGTTATTAGTTGGTTGTTGTTGGATCCGATGAGGGAACTCTTTAACTTATTATTTTTTATGATATATATATTTACGCATTGAATTATGAGATTATGCTCATTTTAGTGCATTAACATGAAGGTAAAAATAAAACAAAATTAATTCTTATTATATTCTATACCTTAAAAGTTACAAAGGTAGCTTCCAGAAGATTTGTTCTCGAATTTAAGCCGCATCAAGTAGTACTTTTTTATGATATAGGGGGACAGTCAAACAGATGGATTACCAGATGGTAAACGCAGCCCATAGACACCTGCACCTTAAGAGATGTATACTGTCCGCCTTTGGGGGTAAGTGGAGAGGGGGAGTTCTACCTCCGGTACCTTCACTCGCTTGACAATACAATGCAAGCATTTCTCTGGCTGTCTGTGAGGCAGCATGTGTACCTAAGCGTCGCTCACCCACGGTTTGATATTATGAATAGGCTTGCCCCCATTACGTAAGTGGGCGTTTGAAATATCTATGTCTACCCCCTGTGGGATATAGTTAATGCATGTGTATATACAACATATCTTTTATGTATATTTGTTATGGATCTTGAGATATTTTGGCGAAATGATTCGTATACGTACAATACATGTGAAAGTCAGTAGGCGAGAGCACGAGTTGAAAGACTGTTGCCCCGAGGCAATGAAATATATTTCTAAATGCCATTTTCCTCATAAAATGTGCTAACAGGAAAGTTTTCTTAATACTTCCGTAGAAAAATAAACTCGGCGCATGAACGCAGATGGAAAACTTGTTTTTTTTCTTCGTCATGTTTTTTCTTTAAAGTGACGTGGTAATGGATTTCCTTTTTTAAAGATTGCTACATATAAAGTAAATTAACGATATCTTTTAACAAAATAATAGACCAAACATTGTATTGAGCATGGCACTGTTTGAAAATTGACATCGCCAGGTAACTTTCTATGCAAGTGTATAACGATAAGCATGGTCTTTATCGGTGTGGTACGCCGTATGGTTATAGTCGATTCGATTTCAAAACACTGTCTTATTTATTTATTTAAGCTTTATGAACTTAATGTACAAAGGTGGACTTAATGCCTTACGCATTCTCTGCCAGTCAACCTATAGGTGGTACAGAGACAGCAGGAAGGAGGTGCATTTAAACATTACAAGATATAATAAAAACTAAGATTATGCAGTAAGCAATAGGACCTTGAATATAGTCGTTATACACACTATATAAAAGTAGATACAGATACATATATACTTAATGCTCCACTTAATGATTAATACTTGTTTAATATACAAATAGAGACACACAAATACTAAACACATACCTACAAGAACAAAAATGTTAAGCTACGGGCAAGTTGATTCTGCCAATCGTGTGAGAGGGTATTCCTTCACCTTTACTCTAAATGAGTAGCGATTAGTTGCCACTCTAATTTCGAGAGGAAGCGCATTCCAAAGAATAAGAGACTGAACTAAAAGAGGGCAAATAAGAAGGATATTATTTGTGGAGCGAAGGTTTCTATCGTGATTACTGCTTAGAAGTTGTTGGAGAATTGAGGATAGTGAATAGGACTGTGAGATCATTGTCTCGGTTTTGGCAGAGATTTTTTTTTACCGGTGTAGTGCCAGGAGGGTTCCAGTAACCCTCTGAAAGAGGTTTGTTATCGGATTGCGCCTATTTAATGCAGAGTCAATATGTAAGTCCAGGTCTTTTACCGATTTAAAGGTTACAAACAGGTGGGAGCGTCTCAGTGTCTACTCTGCTCATCAATCGGTGGCCATCAATTATAAACTGTGGCCTTTTGTAGGGCTACTGATAGGTCAAACCTGAAATACCTGATTTTTATAGATTCGCAGATGATATTTTTTTGATCTTAGCATGAGTGTACACTGAAGTTCAAGGGTTAGAAGATTAACAAATATAGAAAATAGCAAGGGAGATAGAATGCCGCCTTGAGGAACACTAGAGTCAACAAGCAGACTCGTGGACGCAAAGACACAACTGGCGTGTCTAAAGAGAAGTTGAGAACCAATCTAGTGCTTCAAGCGAGAGCATAATTTAAAGCGTCAGAGAAGTCAACAAGTACAGGACTCTCACTTTTGTGTCTTTCAAGGCCGCCCTAACATCGCTAGTCACTTTGAAGGAAGCGCTGGCCTGAATTGCTTGACAGATTATAATAAAATGTAGGCACCGGATTCTAGCACTTTGGAGAAGAAAGAAAGAATAGATATGGGTCCCAAAGTTGTTGGAAAGTGATGGATTGGCAATTTTCGGTAAAAGGATCACATAGGCTTTCTGCCAAAGTGATGGGAAGGTTCCAGGTTGAGAGTGTTATGACCAAAACTATTAAAACCAAGACTATTATGGTCATCCGTCAACTTATTTGATCACAACAACATCTAGAACCATATCTCGAGAAAAATGAGTTTTGCGTCAGTGTAGTAAGAGGTAGGGTAAGTAGCTATAAGTTGTAAGAAAGGGATTCGTGTATATAATCTTTTTTTTTTTATTCTATAGGGGGACAGACGAACAGACGGGTCACCTGATGGTAAGTGACAACCACCGTCCATGGACACCTTCAACTCAAGATTCGTTAGTGCGCTGCCCACCTTTTAGGGTGATGAGGGATGGGGGGTGAGGGAGAAAAAGACAGGGGAAAGAGGAAAGGGGAATTGGGCCTCCGGAAACCTCATTCATTTCGGGGAAATGCAACGCATGGCTCTACCACTGTTGAAATTGCTACGCCGCTACCTGTAACTGGTTTTTTACCCCCATTTAGGTAGATTCAAATGATACCGCAAATGTCCGCAAATGAATTCATCAAGCCTTCATATAACCATACATAGATACACACTCGCAAAACATTACCCTTCTACTTGAGCAGTCGTGTACATAAAGGAGTGGGTTCAAAACCGAAACTGAAAAGTAATTAACAAATTACATAAAATTGTAAAGAGGTAAACAGAACTAGTGACGTAGTTTTATCTAGGGGTTCTCAAAGTTTAGGGTACCTAGTGAAACCAGTAATATTACGTGTGTATATATCACTATACGACGAGACCTGTATACTCATTTGTCATACTACTCGCATATCATATCACAGAATTAACGTCTTAGTTTGTCATTTGTTTGTCTTGACTTTAAGGATTGAGTCATAAAAAACTAGTCTATTTTCATAGCTCTCCCTTTCTTCCTCTTTAACCCGCGTTTAGGAAAAGTCCATATCTTACCGTGTCATGTTATCCTGGTATCTTTAGATACGCATTAGCATATAGATTAATGCTTCCTCCCAAGAGTAATCTATTCAACATGGATTGCACGGGTGACATTGCTGTAGAATTCGACAATCCGTCTATTTGATGAACGACTTTGATATAAATAGGTTATTTGTTACAGCAAGTGTAAGATGAGAATTAAGACACTCAGAAAATACTATTAACAACATTACTCGGGGTTCTAATAAAATTTGTAAAAAAATAGATACAAAAAAAAAAAATATTGTAAAGCTCCAGCTAGCTACTTTCACTTCTGATCTTGGTTTTTGATGGTAGCGATATTTATTACAAAATTCAATTTAGTTCAATGTTTTTTTAAATAAATGCAAACAAACAGACGGCTTATGGTAGGCGACTACCAACGCCCATGAACACCTGCAATTCATGACTCGCAAGTATGTTGCTGGGCTTTTAGGGGAGTACACACTGTTCTTGAATGCTTGATATTATTATCTTTGTCAATCAATTAATGTTCTATAGGATGAAAAAAAACAAAAAAAAAAAAAAAAATGTTATAATATAATATTTGACACGGACAATAACAACGTTAAAACGTGCATTTCATTTTATTAATTGTTAAATATTAATTTTAATACAGCGATGTAGCAATTCGATTTCCACACGTATATATTATATTACATAATCCAAGTATATATTAAATTAAATATACATACATATATATATAATGTTATCTAGTAAATAAACAGATAACTTTGACAAAAATCAACGGACTTTAATACGCCGCCTAATGATAAATTTGAGTATTCTCTTAGCCGTTTAATCTTCCGCTTTTACTGGAGGATCATATTCTTCTACTTTAAATGGAATATACCTCGAGTACAAAATATATACATACATGCGCTCACATCACATCGCTCACTCTAAGGGGTAGGTCAGAGGTGTATTAAACAACCACAATTTGGTAATTATTATAGAATTTGGTCCCACTAACGTAATAGGGGGCAAGCCTATTGCCGTCAACCGGGCACTGTGTGACTGTATATATACTGTCTGATAGAACAGTCCGATCGCTAGTCGCCTTTTCCGATACGACCAGGAACAGATAGGGTGGCCTTATTCTACTCCACTGTGAACCACACGGCACTTGAGTACATTTTTTTAAATTAAATTGACTAATTAATAGCTTCCTCTTTTTCAAATTCGTTTAATTTTCACCTTTGCCATCAAATGATGGCGCATATTGACAAACCGGGCTTTCACATTTTGTCGTTGGCAAATTTCATAACTGCGATGTTTTTAAGTGGGTGACGCCGTGTGTAGAATGCTTAATCAAAATACAAATTGAGCGCGACACAATAATAAAAATATACCAACCAACCATCCCAATAATAACCACACAATATTTTAACGAATTACTATAAAACATTAATATACACAAAAATCTGAAATTTAATGGAGGAATATATAAAAAAAAATCACATCAATAACAGTTATAAGAGAAAGATTTGCCAGAACGAATGTGTTACCAAAAGCTTTCATTTAAATCTATTCCGAGATAGGCCCTACTACGGGTAGTAAGTAGCAGCTTCGAGTCGAGTAGATATAGTCTAATGTTAGTCTAAGCGGTTCCGTGCTTCAGAAGAAAAAAAAAGAACCCTCATAGGTAGTCGGTTGTCCGCCTGTGAGTGTGCCTGAAAAATCATAGAGCAGCGTAGACGGTTATGTACTTTTATTAAAGTTGTTATTAGATTCATAGATCTGACCGTCTGTAAGTCTATACTACTATTTTTATTAATAGTTATTTATGGACTCTCTCTCGCGTGTATATTCAACGCAGAGATTCTGCCAATGTCAAGTATTTCTAGAGAAAAGACAATCTATAAAAATATGATCGCCAACATGGCGAAAACCGAATCCTCCTATACTACTATATTATATGTATTAGGTCTTCCGGTTAGTTTTGAGGGAACGTGTCAAGTAGCTGTCGCGACATGTCACATGACATGTGGAAAAATGGATCTACTATGATAATCCAAAACGTAGGAAATCACGGGTAGATCCTGGTCAATTGCCACATCGACTCCGAAGCGTAACATTCACGTAAATAAGGTATTTTTATGCATTTGGTGGGATACGTGGGTGTTACTTATTATGAATTATTAAAACCAAATGAAACTATCACAGCTGAGCGTTATCAACATCAATTAATCAAATTAAGACATGCATTGAACCAAATCGTCCAAGAATTGCACATAGAAAACAAAAGGTAATTTTACTGCATGACAATGCTCGCCCACACATCGCAAAAGCTGTAAGAGATACACTTTCAGATCTTCAGTGGGAAGTGTTACCGCATCCCGCATATTCACCAGATTGTGCTACTTCTGATTTGCAGATCAGCACTTCAAATCTTACGAATGTATCAAAAAATGGATCGATGAATGGATCGCTTCAAAAGATGATAAGTTTTTTTATGATCAAATCCATTTGTTGCCCGAAAAATGGCAAGAGGTTGTAGCTAGTAATGGAGCATATTTTCACAATAAAATAAATTATCTTTTTTATAATAAGAGTATTTCATTTTTAATAAATCCCTCAAAACTAACCGGAAGACCTTACACCGAAAAATAAAAGAGCTTCCAGTGTATGTCTTAAAAGGGTTGAAAAACGCTAAGGTATCTGTATATAATTTTATAATATTATTATTCTCTAGATTATGTTTAAATAACGTATATATATATAAACTTTAAATAGATAACCACCGACATCGGGTATAAGAACCCCAGACACCGGTGGTTGGGGCTCCAAAGAGTAGAAGTAGTAGTAGGTTATTTTTATTTATTCAGAACCATTATGCAATCGCATTTTGTTTGAATGTCATAAAAAAAAAGTATTTTACATGTCATGCAAAATAAATACCAAGAATAAATGGGTGGCAATGATAGAAAAATACAATTTAAAATAGATATTATATTTTTAGTGCTGTCTGATAGTTTACACTAAAGAGCAAAATTCAAAATTCGACTTACTAACACATTTTCTTGAATACAATGGTAGGGCAAGATTTTAACCACGAGAGGGCATTTTCCAAGCACTTGATTGAATGGTCCCTTCAGAGTCCATCCATCACTCGAGTATCGGCATCTACGATTTATTCAGCCTTTCTTTTGTGTTAATGTTAAAGATGCCTTTTAAATAAAATAAAATTTACACAGCGTTTGTAACTAATATTTTAGAAGATTTTCTGATAGTATTATATTATGATACAGTTCATTTTAACGGGCTGTAAAATCTGTAAATCTCTTTTATTATAAGAAATATCGCAACAAATCTGAGATCTAAGCTTACACGATACAATAGACATATTTGCTTTTTTTATATATTACTAACGCCGTTTTTTTATATATTAGCCTACCATAAAGTTATAGCTTGGTCTGTAGATTTAGTGGTTAGTGACCCTGACTACTGAGCCTGAGGCCGTCGGTTCTTAAATATTCGTATGTACAGAATTATGGCCCTTGACTGGTCTAGTAGCTCTATGCTACAAGAGTTTTTTTTAATTATATAGTGGGACAGATGAATAAACGGATCACCTGACGGTAATTTACAAGTACCGTCCACTGACACCTGCAACTCAGGAGACGCAAGCGCACTGCTCGTCTTTGAGGGTGATGATAGGGGGGGGGGGATGCGGGGAGGGGAAAGAGAGGGGGATTTGGGACTCCGAATATCTCACTCGGGAAACGGAACGCAAGCATTGCTTAACAACCGCTTTTCTGTGAGTACGTGGTACGTGAAAATAATATAACCTATATATGATGTGCCCCAAGTATTTAAATGGGTTTAATTTGTATAATTACTTTACATAATGTGAATATTAATTTTGCGTAAAGAGTTCGGACCTCCCTGCAGCCTGCCAGTTCGAGTTACAGCTGACACGTGCCACTAGGGCATACAATTATCCAGCCGATTCACGTTTCGGATAATTCGGATACTTCCAAACCACTATATGGTTAAATCCGGATAATATGTATATTTTGGATACCACTTTGTATTATAATAATGAGTCTGGGCAAAACATTTGAATTTGGAATCTGTCATTCTTATATGAAAGGTCCACTAATATTTCTCATTTTCGTGCCAATTGTGCCAGTGGGATGGTTAAGAGACCCGAATTGCTATGAGAGAATAACACAAAGTAGGTATGGAGCCAAATGCATTTTTTTAACTCTCCATCCGCTTGATATTAGTAGAATGTTTATGTACCGGGCCATTGTTAGGTACAATGACACCTCCTTTGGTTGACAGAAAAAGATCTGGCGGTTCACCTAGTATTCGTACGAAACAGGCGATCAAAACAGTGAGGGAAAGAATTTGAAGAAATCAAGTTCGCAACCAAAACCTTTTTTTGCCGGGGAATGAATATAGCACCTAGAACCATGTCGCGTATTTTACAAAATCACTTAGGACTTGCAGTCTATTAGAGACAATCTGGTCATTATTTATGTGATAATTTAAAAATATTTAGAGTGGCAAAATAAAAAATCAAAATCAAAACAACTCACAACAAAAAAGGAGGTCACAGAAAAAAGATATTTACTGAAGATAAGTTTACTATATATATTAACAAGCAGAATGGCCAAGTTTATGTTCAAATCTCTATAGAAGCTTCCTAATGAGTCAGCAGTGGTTTGGTGGTGTGTTAGCTATCAAGGATTGACTGACCCGTATTTTTGTGAAAAAGGAATCAAAACATCGGCCTGGTGGTGTCCTCCTAACAACACAATTTTCCACAACCAATCGTCTTTTAACGAGACTCAGTAAGGTCATAAAGCTCGATCCACCCGAGCGTGGTTGGAAACCAAAGTTTCTGACTTGATCAGAGCTGAAGACTGGTATCATCTAGTCCCAATCTTAATCCACTTGATTATGATTAATCATCAGTTTTAGAGATTTGATCTAATTAATCTAAACTCCATGATAATTAGGTGTCCCTAAACCAATGCATAAGATTGGCAGTAAAGAATTTCCCATGGAGAGAGTGCGTTTTTCTATTGATAACGTTTAAAGGACTGTGTTAAAGCCAATGGAGATCATTTTAAATTATCTACATCTATTTTTATTAATGTATAAATTAACACACATTACAGAAATAAATGTTTTATGCAATAAAAAAAATATGCTTTAATAATATTTATCGAAAGGTCTGCTTCTGCACGTGTGCGTCCCGAAAAAAAAAATAAGTTAGACTAGCTACAGTAGAAAACAAAAAAATATTAAAAGATATTAATTAAACAAATAATATTTTAACGTTTTTTATTTCAAAAGTTTTTGCGATATGCGATTAATGTTATAAATAAAATTAAATTGTGTGAATTAATAGATTTTTGAAGAAATCATATGAATTTTCTATCTACTCAGTTCCAGAATGGTCAAAGAAATGTATTCAAAAGAGATTTATAAATTTTCTCGACTTTTCTTAAGTATGTACTGCAACAGATGGAAAGTATTTAAGTATATGTCCAGTGGGCTATGTAGGTTAATTTATTGATTTATCGAAAACACGTAATTTAAATACAAATACGAATTTCTTATTTGTATTTCAAGGAATTTCTAAAAATGTCATTTGTCATTGGGATTGGAAAAACCTTCAATTAGATATTTTGTAGTTAGTATTTCAAATAATTACGAATTCATAAGCGATCTTATTAATAACTCTTCGCATTATAATGGGTCTTCGAATTGGCATCATTTCACTTGTATTGTGTCACGTATCTTATTATTGCCACTCTTAGACGGTTCATCATCAGCCCCTCGTCGTCCACTGCTGGTTACTATCGCAAAATTTCTGAGTTTTTATTAAGTGTGTATAGAAATTGTGTAATGTAATAAATTGGTGGGTTTAATTGAATTTAAAGTTAACTTTCTTCTTGTTACAGAATTTATTACATAGGTTTTTCTTTACCAATAATATTAATTAGTTATCACTGTGTTATTATAAAACAATTTTATTCGATACCCATATTATAAGAGTACATACTTAAAAATAACTAGCAGGCCATCTTGGCCGGTGTGCCATATTGTGTTTAGAATTAGGTCCCTTAGCTACCCATTCATTGTCATCCAAACTGTAATGTTTTACTTTATTTGTAGAACATTAAAATATAAAATAGAAATTATATATTTATAATGCAGGATTTCACAAAAAATATGTGTAAGTTTCTCACTTTGTGAATAGCAAGTAACGGTAGCGATCATGGTGTGTTAATTATTAAGGGCCGTAATTATCAGAGTATCCTACTCTGCTAATTCATAATATAAATATTTTTAAGTTAAGACACAACGATAAATACCTTTGTGGTAGAGTATAAAACTGTGTAATTGTCATTGCGTTTTACATTTTGGGTACAAAACGGTATAAAATTTAAAGCTTACCCTACCTGGTTCTGTTATACCTACCATAAGGGGTTGCCAGGCTTCTACCAAAATAAATTCAAAGCGGTGATGTCTATGTACTAAAAAAGCGGTCCAATACTAACTAAAGACGCCAAATATATGATATGGAACGCCAAATTCGTTGTTGTTAAAGCATAAAAGCGTTGCATGAAGCAACCCTGAAACAAACGTTATTTTAAAGTATATAACGAAGAATACATAAGAAAACATCGTTATTAATACTAAGCTACACATAATCTACCTATATACATTTATTCATATCATTATCGCTATCGTTTAAGTTACTGTTATTTTTATAATCAGAAATGGATGTAACTTATGATAATTACGAATCATAAACAACAAAATAACCTACAGTATAACAAGAGACAAGAATCTTTGGGCTTGCTATTTTTTTTTTAAACCACATTATGATTTCAACTTTGCCAGAACCGTTCTGAATTTTAAAACCCGATGTTCTGACCTACTTTCTCAATTCTGTAACTTTTCACTCAAAAGATTTACTACTTTACTTTTTCCAAACTGTCTTGTAACGTTTACTTCTTTATTGCAAATTATTGCTTAATTTTACTGGAGCAAAAACCTGTTGCGTAAGTCAATTACAATATCACTACCATCATTCACTACCATTACAATATCTTTTGGTATTCGTGCTCTCGAAATGACCTATAGCAGAAGATATACGCCTTATGTTCAGTTAACACGTTAGACTACTAAAGATACAGATACAGATTGGAATTCTCTACCAGCGCACGTGTTTCCTTCCCACTTTGATCCCGGGTCTTTTAAGCGGGGCGTGAAAAAGCATCTCACCAGGCCGCCATAGTGTGGGTCACCATGCTGCATTGACTAGACATGCAAGAGGATGGTGACCACCACTCTTTGACTCCACCTATTGCTTTCCATCAGGCAAAGTGGAGTCACTATGGTAGGCTAATATAAAAAAAAAAAAAAAAAAAGATACAAATGTTGATATAACATAATCAAGACTGAACTCTTCGAGCGTACTGACTCAGTGCCACTCAACTAATAACCAACTGAACTAACGGGTAACGAGAATACAAACAACTTTCTGCTAAACGAATGGACTGTATAGAATATTACAATGAATAGTTTATTTCCTTAAAACAAGTACATTTTATTAACTGGCAATCATGAAATCATATTTGCGCAATTTCGCCTACTGTCAATGTCATTCAGGCGCCAAAAGATATTATTTCGATATAAACCAGTTACCAATATAAAATATATAAATAACAAAAAACTAATGCTTTTTTTTATATGCAACATAATACAAACACTATTTTAACATTTGAAAACGTTTGACATTTATAAAAGAATTATAGTTGATCGGAACAAGCTGCGAAGAACAGCGCCACCTTCAGTGTCAAATTGCTCTCTTTCAATGACGCTACGTCCGTCGTTGTAGTTGCCTCCATTTTGTACGCTCGTCTCTTGTCTATAATTTGGAATAGATCGTCTTTATGGGCATGGTCCGTAGATAATTTTTACTCTTTGGAAACCTTATATTGTGTATTGTGGTCTTTGATAACTAACTGTCAAAACAATGCATTTCCTTAATGTTTTTATTATTTTTTCCAGATTTCACTGGTTGGATAATTATGTGCGTCTAATGAAATGGATACGTGGTCCGATCTTTGTCGGTGCTGTTTGTCTGCCAATTGTGAAGTGTCATTATTAGATACAGAACAAAATGTTAATGAAAAGTTTCTTGAAGTCACTACAATAGAGGTACGTAAAATCCTGCTGCTAAAGTAAGGAAATAGGTGACTCCTTGGGTCGTATTTTACTGATAAAATGTCATGTTAGTTTGTCAATTTTTAAATTATTGACATCAAACATAACCTCAAAGTTGAAGTTTAGAAACGCCGCGAAAGTATTTTAAGTGCAAAAGTTATAACATTAAATGTATGTAAATAGAACAACAAAATCATTCTAATAAATATCTGTAATTAATACGCTTTCAAATACTATTTTTTTTTCTCTTTTTACAAATACAAAGCTCAAAATTATTTTTCCCAATTCAAAAAGTCAAAAGAGGTTAGTCAATGTATTACATACCAATTTAAAAAAAAGCATTTTTACCTAATAGTGCACGCTTCAGGTATAGTTTTTATCTTTTTTATAAAAAAATATATATTAAACTATCTGAAATCTATTTTACAGTGAGTAAAATAGATTTCAGATAGTTTAATAAAAGTAAAAAAAAAAAAAAATAATTATAAAACTAAATAAATAAATAAGTACTAATAACTTTGAGACGCCTCTGCCTTCCCCTTCTGGTAATAGGTGTTAGGTTATGTATGTAATTATAAGTTTTTCTCAAAGTAATCAATATTTCACTCTCTATACTCTGTTCCTCTGCAATAGATTGGTGAGATCTGTCTAATGTAGGTTGCCTATTTTAATTTGTAAATATAGTATATTATTTAAAAAAAGGGACTGCACTATCTTATAAGAAATGTTGTGTTGTGTTGTGATAAATGAGATATACATCTATAGATCAGATCCATAGCAAAATCTTTAATGATCTTATTAGATAATTAAGCTCTTGTATTTAACTAAATCTTATCACTATAAAAAAAATAATGAAACAATTGTCTGTTATAATGTTTATAGCAGTATTATCCCTGGTCTGAATTTTTAGTTTTAACTTGGGTGCCTGAACTATCATATAGTAAATTTACAAATGTGTGTTCATTACGAAAACATCATTCAACAAACTTTCTATATTGTATAAAACTGAAGTCACAACCTGATTTAGTTCAGCAGGCTGACATAAATCAGGTTCTAATATCTTTACAGAACTACAATTTTTATTCTATAGGCATAGACTTCCAGTTTCACCCACCCAACACCCCTACCTGACTGTGTAGGAATTTTTTTTTTTATAGTATAGTGGGTACAAGCAAACGGTTCACCTGATGACGAGTGACTTCTGTTGCCGATGAACACTTGCAACTCAATTGCAAGCATTGTTTAATAGCAGGTTTTCTGTGAGGCTGTGGTAATACTTCAGTCAAGCATATCCATACATGTTGAAGCATAGCTGTGCCAAGTTACAATTTTGGAGTATATGTATGATGTTTCTATGTTGTGCCCTAGAGCCTAAACAGCTTGATAGATTTTGAATGTGAGGTGCAGTTGTGGTTGACATAGAGAAAAATATATCAAGATAATGTCAGCAATAAAATGAGGGGGAAGTTAATAAAGTCAGTCTGATTTAATATTTTTAAGAGTTACCTGTTTATGGTAAACTTATTTCTCTGGCTTATGAAACCTCATTAAAAGTTTTTTATTTTCTTTTGTACTAAATTTTACAGCTGTGCAACTATGTTCATATCCTACATGCATACCTAAGCAGATAATTAATTATATATTTTCATGATTTTTCAGGTTAGAGAAGATGATGGTCTACCGCAGAAGTTGTGTAATGACTGTTTTAGTATTATGATTTCTGCTCATCAGTTCCGTAAACAATGCATCAAAATGGATAGTGAATTAAAACTACAACTTAGTGCTCTATTGGAGGAAGAACAACCAGATCAAGAAAGCGGTCAGGATACCCTTCCAGATATGAGTGAAACTCATGAAGATGATGATGATATTGCAAATGATCCTGTGAAACAACTAGAGGCTATCATAAAGAAAGAGCCCACTGACAGTGATGATGATTACTATTATGTTTTAGTGATTGATGATCCCAAAGATAAGATTGTTGGAGAAAAGAAACCAGATGTTATACCTGAAAGGAAAATAAAAATTGAAAGTGAATATCCACAAAGTACTACTTATGAACCAGAAGCTAATATTACTCCACAGAATCAATTTGAAGATTCAATTGATGCCTTTTTAATGTCTGATACAAAAGTGCCAGTAAATGTGCCAGCAACTATTTTAGAAAACGAGGAAGAAAGCCAAGAGACTGATGAGTTAGATGGTGCTATGAACATTGATGAGACACAAGACAGTACTTCTCAGGATGAAGCTTTAGCCCACATTGTAGATTCACAAGACAATCAGATCATTGAAGCAATATCTGCTGATGATCTAAAAGATCTCCCAAACAAAAATTTTATCAAAATACTAACAACTACTGATTCCAATGGTACAATTCTTCTTAAGGGTAATGACAGGATTCAATATTTGACTGACACACAACTAGTCACTAATGAAGATGAGGATGGGGATGCAATGTCCCAAGAAGTAATTTTTTGTGAAGGAGATGACACCTCTCAGTTTCAAATACTAAAGTATGATGGGTCAGAGCTAGTAATAGAATATGCAGATGAAGGCCACATATCAACGGTACTTCAACAAGAAGATGGCACATTTTTGTGTGACTGTGGTGAACAGTTTGAAGACTTAGCTGACTATGAGAAGCATCAATACAAGCACAACCCTGCTGGAGAACATTTGTGCAATTTGTGTGGCAAAGGTTTTGAATCAACTGAGATTCTAACTGGACACATGTTACTACACAGCAGTACTGGACTTTTGATCAACTGTCCATTCTGCAATCAGCTGATCAGACGTAATGCATTGACTCAACATATCAAATATGGACACAATAACATTAAACCACGCTGTAATATTTGCTTAAAGACATTTGCCAATCCAAATAACTTAAAACGTCATATGATGATACATAGTGGTATCAGAGAATTTGAATGTGATATTTGCTTTAAGAGATTCCACCAGAAGATTACTATGCAGACTCACAGATTGACTCACATGCATCCGTATTCATGCAATCAGTGTGATAAAACGTTCCAGACTAAGAGTAACTTGACTTCACATAAAGAGTCCAATGAATGTACGAAATCTAAAGTAATTAAAGTTAAGGAAGAACTAATGAAGACTGTAAAGCAAGAAATCACAACAAATCTTGGTAAACTTTTAGGATATGCTTGTTCTTTATGCAAGAAAATGTTTTCTGTTGAATCTGCACTAGAACAACATGTTGAAAGCACTCATATTGTGGACCCAACAGACCTGCTTTGCTCAGAATGTGGTGAAGTATTACCAAATAAGAGAGATATGCAAGCTCACATTGCAACACATAAAAATCTGAAAGCAAAGAATGCAAAAAGATTTGAATGCAGCATTTGTGGTAAGGGATGCTCAAGCCAGGCTATGTTGTTAATGCATGAACGGGTCCATACAAATGAGAGGCCATTTCCTTGTCAACTGTGTTCTCTTCGTTTCAAGACTAAAACGCATTTACGTACCCACCAATTGACTCATACAAGGGAAAAGAAATTTGGTTGTTCAGTTTGTATGAAGTTCTTTGCTTTAAAAGGTAACTTAGTAGTACATTTGAGAACTCATACTGGTGAGAGGCCATATGTTTGCTCTTTGTGCGGAGAAGCATTCATAGATTCTAAATATTTGAAGAAGCATAAACTAAAGAAACATGCTATAGATAATGTTCCATGGAACCAATATTGAAATTCTGCATTATAAATGCACTATTACTTTTAGTCGTAATGTTAGAAACTTAGTTTAAACTGTGCCTTCACTAATATTCATTTAAAAGTGTTTTGATAATCAAACAACTTTTATAATCAATTCTCTATATTTAATTAAAGCCATGGTAGAAATTGCCCTTATAGTTGTGTGCCTAAGAAAGCAAAGCCACTATTACAAAACTACTTAAATATTCGTATTATAGTAATATATTTCTCTCCTATGTGATTATTATACATTTTTTTTTACATTAATCACACTGACTACTTTATTCTTACAAAATGAATACTATACATTACTTTTTTTAATAAATTTATATATTTGACAGTTTAAACTACAGTTTTTAAGAAAGATAACACTCAACTCTAAAAACCCTTGCCACACCTATGTAATATAAGTCAGTACATTTTAAAAGATTGTAGTAATATTAATCATTAAACTTGCATTAATCCTGTCAAACGTTTGTGTTAAAACATACAATGCAATTGTATCCTGTATGTACAATGCTTGTGGTGATCAGAAAGTGGTCTTTAGTCTTTTAGTACCGAAAGATAGTGTTAGAGGACTTTTGAGGCTCATTTTAATATTTAAACATACTTTTCCTATTCCAAACATTTAAATTTGGAATCTGTATTGTATTCCACTGATACTTCTGATATAAACACACAACCATACCTCATTCCTGTGGCATGTATTGGCCCAGCATGGTTTATACGAAGGTCTTTAAGATATACAATTTCAATGTGAAACATTGGGAGTAAGTCACACTGTATATAGCTGTTTATTTTGATATATGTAGTAATTAATATTTTACATATTTAATCAGTGCACAGAATGAAATTTTATTTTTATTTTGGAGCCAAATGAGCAATTGAGTTTAATCAGCTTTCATTTATAAATCTTTAGAACGATTTTATGTTTTCATATTGCTAATGAAGCAAGAATTGACTCGTTAGTTATTTTAAAGTATTTATTTTAAACATTCTGTGTGCTGAATATATATATATAAATGTATAAAATTTGTAACGAATTTAATCTTGATGTAAGCAGGTTTTTTTATGCTTTATAGAATGCACTGTCTTACTATGCCTGTTTGGAAAATCTCTCTCAGGAATCTTTTCTGAAAGAACTGTTATAAAATAAAGAAGTTTACATAGTAAAAATGGGTGAATAAAAATAAAATTGTGGTACAAAATCACATCTCAATGTAGCTTTAGTGGCATCTAATATGATCCGAAACTAAGCGGAGCTTGTACTGTACAGTTTCTAAAAAACACATATTATAGATAAATTAAACCTAGACAATTAATATTTGTGCTCATCACACGATTTATTTATGCCATTATCATGGGTGGGAATTGAAACCACGATTTCTGGTGTATCTGTCAGTCGCACTAACAGGCAAGTCAGCCATTGGCCATACGTTCAGAAATGGTAATCCTAATTTGTAATATGTAACATAATTTTGTTTATTCACCCCTTTTAATATTAGTATAACGAGTTCTACGCCCAGCCTCTGTTGATAACCAAAACACCTGAGTCCGTTTTTATATAATGTCAAAAAAACAAAACAATTTACATTGTGGTTAAATGCGTTTAAGCAAAATGTACATGATTCTATCTTCTAGGTTGAAGTCATAAGTTATGTTGATTCATCGCATGAATTTTTAAGTATAATTATTAAATAAATGTGTACATAAATATTATAATACTTGTTATTCTATTAGCTATGAAATTACGTATGAAGGCAAGCTATCACTTACGGATATAAGCTTTTTTATTGCATAACTCACTCATGATACCCACCGGCATGATTGACTGATTTAGATTAGATCACTAAGTAATCTTATCCAACTAAATATTTCGCTGTTGTTGTAAACTGATGTGGATCATGGCATTAATTTCACCTCATATAATGTAAAATATAGAATGAGTATACGGGAATGTGATGGTAAGTGACTACCATGGACAAGCGCAATGCAGGATCGCATGTGACTAGCATAATTGGGCTTCCGATAATTTCACTCAACCGGCGAAACACACCGCAGGCAAAAGTGTCAGCATTCCGCGTCACTATAGAAATGTTCCTTATTCTTCATTTATCACAACATTCCGAACAGCTATTCCAAATGTTATCACAACTTTACCTTCTTGTGCATTACCAACTACAAGGAACATCCTAATGATTCTACTCCTTTTTATTAAATGTAAACTGTGAGTTGTGTGTTAAACACACATTTTATTATTATTTCATTGTGATTTTATCTCCGTAGCAGGTTGTATGGGTGTAAATTTGCCCCTTTTTATTAAGAATAAATCTATACCGTTTTCAATGAAAATTTGTTTTTTAGTTATTATAAATACCAATCAATCTGGTAAACAGTTACGCAATTTCTATAACATATTTTTTTTTGCCCAATAACTACATTATTTACAATCGAAGGTACTTACCTATATCCGCAATCCGACCCAATGTTATTCATCATACGCATACATACACTCACGCCGTTAGGAGTAGCCTACGGCGTGAGTGTATGTATGCGTACGGGGTAATAAATGCCCACATTTTGTTATTCGTCATATGCATACCTACACTCACGCCGTTGTCCCCGAAGGAGTAGGCTACCGCGTAACTAACGCGTACATTTTGCCAAGTGTAATTTAATAAAAGTCATCACCCTGATAAAGCAGATACTACGAGAATATGGGTAGGTAACAAAAAAATAAAAAAAAATGTTTTTCAATTGGTCATTTGATGAGAACCAAATTAGTAATATCAAAATCATTTTGCATTTGCTTTGTATTTGCTCCGTAAGAGGCACATCAATTATCTATGCTATCATTATAAATGCCAACGTAACTGTATATCTGGCTGTCTGGTATTTTTCATGGGTAAACGGCTCAATCGATTCCAATGAAATTTGGTATTGTGATACTTTAAACCCTGGGGCTACTATAGGGGAACATAGGCTACTTTTTATCGACAAACTGAGTTGGCGAAAACTAGTCTCTTATAAAAGTACTTATTACGTAATAAAATAAGCAATCAAAGCCTTTGAGATGGAGGTTTAATGTTGAAAGTATGTATATTCTTCGTTTTATATTGTCACCTGCACAGGGATTCACTACATTTTACAAAAGTCGTAGAATACAGTATTGAAGGATATTAATACTCACTAATATTTCATGCTAACACTAGGGACTTCATACATAATTTCTAATACAATTGTAAAAGTAATTCATATACCTACTCAATTGCAACAGTATATTATCTGGTGTATTAGTTGCCAGATTCCGAGAAATAGAATCATTACTGTCTATAGTGTAGTCTTCGCTGTCTGAACGAGGGCAGTCGCGTGACTGAGACCTTGATGAAGTTGGAAGAAGGAAGGACGATACAACACCCAGAAACTTCGTTGGTCTTTTCTGATCACCATAAGCTTCCTGTAACTTGTCGAACTCGGCTTGACATTCTGATGAAATAACATCAAGTTCTGTAGGAAAGGATTCTGCAATAATTACTTCCGATGATCGATAGTCATGTTCATCATTCTGAGATGAAGGCACCCTATGCCTTTTTTCACACTGATCACTCTCTAGTGATCGCTCTGATAAATTATAATTACACGATTTTGCATTAAATATTGTATGGGACTTTTTTGTACAAAAATCATTAATTTTCACGGAGGATTTATTTAACTTCCCGAGCTGCGCTTCGAATAATACATCATATATCGCTTTCTCAGCATACAGCCTTTGTTTAGAACTAAGAGATCTTAGCTTTCCTGCCCAAACATTAACAGTGTGATACTCCTGGTAGTAGTCACTATCGTTATTTGTTAATATTGATACAGTTTGTTCTTGTGACAGTGCTTTACAGCCCGACCCACTCTTTGTTTCAGAAGCTGATATATCTTTAGGTATAGGGTAACGGGTACCGGTCTTATTCGCTTCCTCAATTTCTTTTAATTTCTGTAAAGCCAAACTTAAGATTAGTGGTTGAGTTTCTACACAAATTAGTTACAATGAAGTACATTTCATATATACTTACATTGACTATTACAGAAGACATGTTTTAGAGGTGCAACAAGGTTTAAATTAGAATTAAGAGCCATTGATGCCCTGACTGGTTTTACCGTCTTATCTCCATTTTAATTGCTTGTAATCGATTTATTTGAGGTTTATGCGGTTTATTTTACTTGATATGTGGTTGACATATTATTACCCGTTTGTAAACCAATACAAACGACTCCTTGTCATGCCGAAGTAAGCCATAAGGTACTGCGCATCTAGTAAAACCTACAACGATATGACGTTGCCGCTAAAAAAGGGGGCTTAAATCTTTGATACAATTGTTCCAATATTACAGCTGAGTATTTGTAAAAAGGCATATCCAAAACTGTAGCTACCCACTTTGTGCGCACATTTTAAAGGTGACATGTTAAAACTCAGCTAGGTACGAGACCCTTTAACAACGAGTAGAATGATAGGTAGGTAAATGAATATTAATTTGTGTTCACGCACATGCTAAAGAAGATAATTATGTCGATAGCAACATTCTACCTATCAAACTCCGCCAATAAAATCATCAGAATATGATTAAACTATTGCTATTGGTCGAACACCATCATTACCCCCACTATCCTCGATCGTTGCAAAATATTTAAATTCGAAATAAATACGCAGACTTGTCTTTAAACGTATCCGTCCCATAATGACCTACGCCTCCATAGTCTTCGCCCATTCCTCCCCGAGTACACAAAATAGGTTCATGCGCCGAGCCACGGGGGCCCACATTTCATTCGCAATGAAAACCTCCACAAAGACCTAGGACTACCAACCGTCCGGCAATTCATGAAACACTGCTCACAAACTTACTTCGACACTGCCACCACACACAAAAACCCACTAGTGGCAGCCGCAGCGAACTACCATCTAACATACCATCTGCCATAACTCGCAAGCGCCGACCGAGGCACGTCCTCGGGGAGCCAGACGATGAAATAACAAAGGCACAAATCGCTGCGCTCGCCACACACTCCTCAAACACCAACACACCACGCAGAGGCCCACGTTTCCGTCCCAGACGGAGGGGCAGACACAGACAACCAAGACACACCACCGCACACAACGGTTCTCACAAAACCCCAAACCCTATCCCCATCCCCATCCCCATTCCCACCATCCTAAACACAAACCCCACAACCATCCCTGGTTGAGAGCTAACGCTCACCAATAGACCGCGTAAGGTTGTACATATATAGCCTAAAGGCTTACAACGAAAGACATTACAAAAAAAAAATATATATTAAACGTGACACTTGTTTCACTCCGATTCCGAAGATCTACTTCAGTACAGAGGCTACTACAAAGTTATATCAAATTTCAAACTGTCAAATCCGGTACAATTAGTGTTTTCAGACATCTTACAGACAGACAGCCAGATGGGTGCTATGCTCACCAGACTGCTGATAAACATATTTACTAATATATTTCTAAATCATACATATCATGAAAAAGAAAAACTCTTCAAGATATTGTTTACAGATTATGAATTTATTTATTTTAGAACTACTGATACTACTTGAAGATAATTCGATGATGGGGACGCCGGGACGAGGTTACTTTTGCGGCACTCTTATCAAAGCCGTACAAGTGCTGACATCTACACAAATGTTTTTTCTCACGGATCTAAGAAAATTCCGCTGGACTGGATAGACGTTTACTAAAACTTAATATTTCACTCAATCGTGAGACGTCGCTGCTGTAGACAAAATATTGGATGTCAAAGTCATTATTTAAAATACATACACTCACTCACGCCTACATCAAGGAATGGATAGGTAGAAGTGTGTTAAACACCCACGAACAGTGTTTTAGGAACCGCATACAACATAACATCGAATACTTCGACTTAGTAGGACGAATATATTTTTAATTACATTTTTATCGGTTATAAATGTGAGTGCAAGGAATAGAAAAAAATTGAAATTATTTTAGTAGGTAGTGCAATACGTTTCATTCGACATATCTGTATTATTTATTATGAGTAAAAACAGGAGAATATGTACCTATCTGTAATTAGCGTTATAAAACTGCAATACAAACAAAACTCAATACTATATCATATTGTATTTTGACCTTTAAGATGATTAGAAATATATATATTATTAAATATATAGTATAAAAAACTGAGACTTGGGTGTTCTACTTAAGCTTAGACATTCAATATTGGATGCAGAGCTGATGTTACTTTTTTGGGGTTTCTTTAAGACTGTACCACGATCTGCTTTTTTTAATCCTACTCACATTATAAAAAATATTAAATTCATTTTATGAATAAATTTTGCCTTCCACCACATATCCTCTCACTACTTTCCATGATCCATTGCTGCAGTGGCAAGAATGTAAACCATGTCAGAATAATAAATCTTATCAGTCAGCCTTTATTTCCTAGCTCTACAAGCCACTTATCACAACATTAAGCCTCCGGATAACCTGCTCAAAGTGTCTCTACACAAAAGCTGTTCAAAAACACAAAAGTTACACTATGATTTTCCACTATCAAATTGATTCGCTTTCCCTCTATTTTGTACACAACTTCCCAAAAAAGAAATGTGATGTTTTCAGGGTTCATATATGTACATATATTAGTTTCTTTGTTCTAAAATAACTTCTTAATGCCTGAAGAGAATACAATATATAGGTTTCATTAGAATCTTTACATTGTCCACAGTGTACCTATAATTCTACTGGCAGGGTAGTAATTTAAAATTTTTCAGTTGTTTAGATAGATATATAGATAGAATACTCTTTATTTGTATACCATTCTTACAGTTAAATACAATACATACATATAATATACATATGTGTCAACTATATAATGTACAAACGGCGGCTTCTTATGCAATCTCTTCCAGGCAACCTTAGAATGGATTATAATTATTTGGAGAGACAGAGGTAGTTGGAGGATCACTTCAAAATTTTAATGAAAACTATACTAACTTATGTTATATAAATATAAAACTTATATAAAAAACTAAACATATTTATGTACAACATATAACATACATACTAATACAAATACAGATAAACATACATACATACTAACACACATACAGATAAAAATACATACATACGCATATAAATACATACAACAATACATACATACATACCAATAATATGGAAATAATAGATACTAGATAACAGAACTTAATTGATAAATAATAGTCATAAACCATTTTCTTAAAAATATTCAATGATTCCGCTAGCCTAATGTTCTTTGGCAATGCATTCCACAAGCGTACAGCTTCAACAGTGAAAGATTTGTCATAAAACCTTGTGGAATGCAGTGGCATCTCCAGTCTCAAATTTTCCGATGACCTTAGATATTTGTCATGTGTGTCATGAAGGAACTTGAACCGTTCTTTGAGATAAAAAGGGGCTTTAGGATTAAATAAGATGTTATAAAGAAAAGTTAGAATGTGAGTATTCCGGCGAAAACGAATTGGAAGCCACTTGAGCTTTTGACGGAACTCAGAAACGTGATCATATTTTCGTAGCCCACATATAAATCTTATACAAACATTTTGAAGTAGAGACCCTGCTGAAGCAAAGACCTTGCGGCTGACTTCTTACAGCTGTGTTTTAATGGTTTATTGCTAATGAATATAAGTTACTAACATGATATTTATACCATATGATATCATCATGCAGCCTATTACATTCACATCAGGGCCTCATGTCATACAAGTTGTAAATGCTAGAAATAGCCATATCACTCATAAGTATTTCAAGTAAGACACAAATGCCGAAAACCAGCCTACAAATAATCCTATATATATAACCAATGACGGTGGACCGCAGATGGATGTGGGCTGCCCAAGACCCTAGTAGTGCACTCCACGGGGGTAGGCTTTCGTCTAGCAGTGGACTGCAATAGGCTGATGAAGATGACATTATCCAGTGTGTGATAACATGTACTTGACATAGTGATAAGAATATATATAATATAAGTCATTTTATATAGATATACTTAGATTACATGTACACAGTTTTTTACCTTAATATTAAATATAGGGAAGTAGGTTATTGCTTATAAGAAAACAGTAAATGTAACCTTTGTTTAATGTAAAAACAAAATGCGTGAGGGCTCTATGGAGCAAGAAGTGTCGGGAAAAAGTATTATTACTCCTTTTTCGGTCTCGCTTCCATCCGCTTACAGCATGTAACTTCGTTCTAATAATAACAAAAAAAACTAACAACAGTTTAAAGTTGGCTTATAGTTTAATGCTGCCATCTAGCAGTAAGCTTCAGTCAGTCTGATCACCTAATGAGAGCCTTTGATGAATAGAGAGGACAAGCACATTTATTTTTTAGAGTATTAGAGTCTCCTTGTAGTTTTGATCATTTTCATCATTCACTCTCATATTCATGCTGCTCATGAAGCTGTGTTCATAGTGTTATTCTGTATTTATTTTATTTCTTCACTATTTTATTTAACGTCAAATAAAGTGAAAGTAATATATAAAAATAACCACTGTCATCTTATCTAGTATTCAATGATTACCTATGGAAACAACCTAGATTATTAATATATACGTAATATGTACTGATCCCTACATAGTTATTAATTGTATTCTCATGAAATACTCAGGTCTTTATTTACAAATACAAATTATTTGTGATGGTGTACAACTGTCACTTGCTATCATTCACAAATAAATTGCCTGTACACTCTGTAAATTTGATACCTACACAAACAAACTTATAACAAATATTAGTTAAAAAATTTAAACAGATTATAAGGTTTTAATTATTGCATGAATTAGGTATACAAAACTATGGTAACTTTTCGTTAAATTGCCTGTATCAATATCAACTACGTAACCACACCAAAAATGTAAATTTAAACGACTCTACAAAATAAAAAATAGTCATACTTCTTTTTCATTGAAATAAAAATATTGGGCTGTTTTCGTTGGAATTCATTTAAATCCCTTCTAGTATTTTTTTTACTACTAAAACTACTATATTTCTCAAAACGGTAATTCAGCGTCAAACATTCTGTCTATGTTCGACTTGCGTTGCGGGACCTCGAGATACGCTATTGGTTGACACAATGTCCCTGCTGCCCGCACCCTCGATTTCCGAGGCCTCGTTTCTCGCGATTTGCCCTGTCTGATTGCACCGCCATTTGCTTAAGCTCCATTTACGGCACAGGTACACAATTTTGTAAATCAAGTTAGAGGTTATAAAACGATTATTCCAGTTTATAATAAAAGTCTGTCAAGTGGGCATAATGTTCGGAAATCAAAGTATTCGTAAAAGAAAATTATTAACTTTAAAAAAAAAGGTCGATATCATAAATATGTTTGAAAACGGCGAAAAAGTTAACCAGATATCTAGGAACCTTAATCTTTCTAACTCCACTGTAAGCTCTATTATAAAAGACAAAAAAAGAATTATGGCGGCCTCGAAAACTGAAGCTTTTTTTGATTCCAGTACTATAATTCGAAAACGGCATGGCATTATAGCTCAAACAGAGTGCGCATTAAAATCATGGTGCGAACAGAAATCTGAGCAAAACATACGTTTGTCGCAGAATGATGTATGCACGCAAGCTAAAATAATCTTTGAAGGACTGAAGAAAGATTATGGAGAAGTGGCTAAAGGTGAAACCT
The DNA here is from genome assembly GCA_947561695.1 of Tyria jacobaeae. Lineage (NCBI taxonomy): Eukaryota > Metazoa > Arthropoda > Insecta > Lepidoptera > Erebidae > Tyria > Tyria jacobaeae. The sequence goes on along the minus strand of OX387230.1, from coordinate 5,214,782 downwards.
TTTCAGCAAGTAAAGGCTGGTATTTACGCTTCAAACGTCGATGTGAAAGCAGTTTGGTAACAGAACTTCACGAGGTAGAAAATCGGGAGGAGCAAAGCTATAGAGAGGAAGTAAAATCGAAAAAAGATGGAAAAAAGACAAGAATGGGCAAGTCTGACAATACAGAAATGAATGCTAAGTCTACATTCTGCGAATATCTAAAAACAGTATTTGAGGAAGGTTTGTACTCCCAACAAACAGTGTTTAATGTAGACGAGGTCGGTTTATATTGGAAGAAAATGCCTGAAAATAGTCATTTGACGTGCGGAATTCAAACTCTAAGCGGATTTAACGAATCAAAAGACCGCCTCACGGTGTTGCTAGGAGGAAATGCTGCAGGGGATTTAAAACTAAAACCTCTTGTTGTATATCGCATAGAAAATCCGAGAGCTTTACAAAAAAAATCTAAAGGTGGTTTAACTGTTACATGGAAGTCAAATCCAACAGCAAGTATGTCAGCTGTTTTGTTTGAAGATTGGTTTGGACACTACTTCATCCCTGAAGTCGAACGTTACTGTTATGCAAATAAAATTCCTTGTAAAGTTCTGCTAGTTATAGACAGTGCGAATTGTCACTCTCCATCAACATTGATCGATTTCGATCATCGTGTTAAAGTTGTATTTTTACCTTCAGGGGAAGTCAGCTTAAACCAGCCTATTAATGAAATTTCAACCAAATTTAAAACTATATACACCCGTCATGTTTTCGAATATCTCGTTGGAGCTTCTAGACAAAATGATAATATCACACCTGAAGATCTGTGGAAGGAGTTCAATATATTAGATGGTATTCGTATCATTGTGGATTCATGGACCGACATAAATGTAAATGATTGGAAACAATCTTGGATAAAACTATTCCCATTTTTAAATAATAATGAAACAGACTTATTGACAGAATTTAATTCAATTTCAGAAGTTATTGAAGAAATTGTCAGTCTTGCATTAGATTTAGATATTAAACTTGATAGGAAAGATATTTCTGATTTACTTGATTTTCACAATAAGGAGCCTACGATCGAAGAACTAATAGAAATGCAGGAATTCAGTAACAACGAAGAATTAGACATTCAAGACCCATTACTTCCTGAAGGAACTATGACTGTCGAAAGCCTGACTGAAGCATTCAGTCACATTAAAACTGGTCTACAAATTTTAGAAAATATTGATGTAAATCAACAAAGGGCTCTTACAACTAAGATAGGAGTGTTAAAACTCCTGAGTTCGTATGAACAAATATTAAACGAAAAGATTAAAGGTATGGCTCGTCAGGGAGAGTCGGGAGTTGTCGCGTCTACTTCAAATAATTAAATAATATGTGTTCCATTTAAAAATGTAAGTAAATAAAGGTAAAAAAATATGCATTTTATTTCAATTTTGCAGTTTCTTTTAAGCACTTTAAGCAGCTGCCTGCGGAAGTAATTGAGGTGTTCCCAGAAGCATAAAACAATTAACGATCCATACAAAGACAGGGAGGGAAAGGTGTTAGAAATAGTATTTGAGCAATGACAACGATATTCAGTGAATATGAATATGTAATCTACTCTACTACACTTGCTCTTTTGTTCTCATAAATTCTTCTCGTCCACTGCTGGACCTCCCCCCAAGGAGCGCCAACTATCCCGGTCTTGGGTCAGCATTCATCCGCTAGGAATCACTACGCTTGCCTAATCGCAGTCTTAACTGTAACACGTATGGGTTCCAGCGACCATCATTCCGTCTGGAGACATGACCGGCCCCACTTCCACTTCGAGAAATCATTTAATCCTTATCTATTTTTTCAGAAGTCCTTGAGCTTTCGTTTCAACGAAGTACCATTTTTACCAATTACTACAAAAATCGTAGCCTAAGTATTTTTGTGAAGCAGAAGCATAAAAATCTAAACATACTGTGTAACTGATGATTACAGCCTGACTGCAATGCAAAAAATAATAATTTAGAGTTTTTTTATTCACTATTATTTTTGAATAAGCATTGTTAAATATTCGTGATTTTTATTACAAATTGACATCATCAGGAGTGTTTTTCCCGTATAATCAACATCACGTCATCACCTCGTCACATTGTCTCTTAATGTTGCTTAGCACCAGGCATACAGACATTTGTAAGAGGTGGCAAATAGTTGTTATCGTTACATACGGCCATATTACGGAAGCTTCACATAGAAGAGGAGGAGCTACACAATTCAAATAGATTTGCTGCTAAAAGTAGTAAGTATCACATTTTGCATAAGGAACTTTTGTGTCCAGCTCGATGAACAATTAATTATTCAATAATATGTGTATAAGAATAAATAAAATAAGAATTCAATCATATACCGTCTGGAAACATACGCCAATTGCGTATTTATTTATACTATTTGTTTCTATTTATCCCATCACATAATATGTCTACACATATAGCTGAGTACTAGGCGCACATAATATTATAGGAGGTGTCATTATTAATTGTTGACAAATTTTTAGAACGCTCGATGAAAACGAACGACTTGGTAAAAATATTTTTCTCTAGAAGTTAGAAAAATTACTGGTCATTGTTGACCAGTAGCATCTATTTACTGATTTCACAAATTTTGAACAACATGCCTTGAATTTTTGGGTGTACGCGTCTCTGAAACCTCATATTCTCATATGCTACTTGCCTAGGAGTATAAAAAACCCGTTTGGCAACATAGCCGCTCGTTTCCCACAATAATATTTCTATAGTTTAGTAGTACTTACTAGTTGAGCAATAGTGCAGTTTTGTCAAGAAGTATTACAAAATTTATATATTTATAGATCGGTATAACTGGTACTCCTTGCGGGAGGCCTTCTTTGAGCAGTAGATGGCGATAGGCTGATGATGATAATAATGAATTAAAAAGAGGTTCAGTGTAATTATTTATACAATACAAAAATATATAAATAGCTAATCACGCAAAAAGTTACTTGTTATGGACGCAGCGCCGGTCTCATTTATTGCCACCTAATTATTTTTTAAGAATTGTCACTAAGTATTACTTGTTTTATTGTTCAAAATATAGAAATGGACTCTAATGACTCACTGTGTACGCGAGTAAGGTAATAAACACTACATGTTCGAATAAAATAACTTATTTTAAATTATTGTATTATTTCTACGTTAGATTTTTAAAATTTACTGAATTAATTATCCTATCTATATAATAAAGATATATAGAAAAATTCTCTCCCTATATTATATAAAAAGTTAACCTACCTTACCTACCTTACTGTTCGCAGCGAAAGGTGCGCAATGTTACCCCCACATATTTTGCTTTATAAACTTCATGTACTAGGCAAACATAGCACCGAAAAATTGCAAAGTAGGAAGACGGAAACGCAACGTGTTTAATTGGGCGCAGGCGCTGTGTAGAAAGAAAGAATTAAAACTTTCGTTAAATTCGTCAACAAACGTACCAGCTACCAGGGTAGCATAAAGTAAACGGAGAACATCAATGACAAGCTACATAAAACAAGTATAAGTTCTGTTATATTATAAAGACAGTAGCAACAACATACACGTTCCTTGCCAGATCTTTGTTATACCTACTGAAAGAATACAGGTGTATAACTTTATAAGAACATTTGCTTTTTTCTGTGTTTTTAGATAGTTAATATCTTACAATTTTTAGTAGAACTAGGAACCATTTAATAAGTTTTAACACGCTTTTCTTAACATGTTACACTGAGTATACAAAATGTTTTACTACTTACGGATACGAGTATAATATGAGGTTCAAATTTTTGTTACATATTGTGTATTAAACACCCACTTTTGCCAATTAGAATTTGGTGCCACTAACGTAATAAGGGGCAAGCTAGTTGCAGTTGTTCGGGCAATTTTTGACTGTATATGTATATATTATACTGTCTGATAAACAACATCAGTTAGAGGACTCGCACTTCCCGGCACCAGCTGGTTCGAGTTATAGGTATGCGACCCTGAGTAGCTTGAGCTATTGACAATACTCCCAATCCATCTCTATAGGCCATTTCCTTTCCTTAACTTTCTATACTCCCTTTCTTGACAATATACCCTAAATTTTCCCATCTCATTCCCAAAAGTGCCCGGTTTACAATAGGTTTGTCCGTGAAATGGGCTAAAATATTATCCTCAAACGGCTCTGCCTACCCTGGATAAATAACAGTCTGATCGCCCAGTCTAAAAATAAGGGTCCATTGACTTGATATGATGATGAAAGCTGAAGGTAGATAGCGAAACTCCTCGATGTTTACTATGTACCTAAAAGGCCGCAATGCTTTTGTGACTCTTGAGGTGCGGGTGTCTATTGGTGGCGTCTGCTCGTTTCGAAACCACTCGGTCACATGCGTCACCTTAAAGAAGCTTACGTTTGTTTTTTTATTTAACAATAATTATTAGTTTACATCTACTTACTATACGTCGATTTAAAAGAATCCTTACGATACCCTTTATGGAATCTAGGCTTACAGAATGTGTAAAAGTTATTCATATTAGGACACTTAATATACGTCGACGCGTTAATCTCCTGAGGATAGGCAGAGTACATTACACCTACATTTGTCAAGGAGAGTTTGGTCCCACTAAAGTAATAGGGGTCAAGCCTATTACCATGTATCGGGCACTTAATGACTGTATACTTACTGTCTGTTATATGATACTCCGATCCCTTAAACGCCATTTACGACCCCCACGGGAATAAATGGAGTGTCTCTAATCTAATCACACGCCAATTTTATATGTAGTCGATATTTTTAAAGACAGCTGGAAATGGAAACGAGCGTTAGCGTCAGCGAAACTTTTTTTTTTTTGCGTGTGGAAATTCCCACGGGCCATCCCCCCGTGGCTTACAGTGCAGCGATGTGTCCGAATTGACCCTACTAAAACCACACATACATACATAATATCACGCCTCTTTCCCATAGGGGTAGGCAGAGACCACTTCCTTCCATTTGCTACGATTCTGACATACTTAGAGGTACTTTTGACCTAGCCTTTGCTTAGATTTTCTTGGACTTGGTCCAAGAACATTCGCCTAGGTCTTCCTCTTTCGACAACTCCATTTACCTCTGCCATATAAATACCTTTTGTAAACCTTCTTTCATTCATCCTTTCGATATGCCCGAACCAGTACAGCATACTTTTTTCTATTTTAGTCACTACATCCTCTTTCACACCACACTGATCCCTTATCACACTATTCCTCACTCTGTCACTCAATTTCACATCAGCTATACTCCGCAATGCTCTCATTTCTCCCGCATTAATTCTACTTTCGTGCTTCTTTTGCCATACCCAACTTTCACTACCATACATAAGTGTTGGCACCAACACACCCCTATGCACAGCCATGCGAGCCTTCATTGAGACTCTGTGGCTGGTATAAAAGTATGCAATGCGCCATTGATCGCATTACCCGCACTCACTCTTCGTTCTATATCACCATCACACTTTCCGTCCCTAGTGAACTTTGATCCCAGATATACAAATTCAACCACTTTTTTGACCACCTATTATAGTTTCACAAGACGTTATATTTTCATCTCTTTCAAAAACCATAGTTTTCGTCTTGCTCACATTAATTTTCATACCCTTTCTTTACAAGCAAGCTTGTTACCATCTCCTGTAACTCCTCAGCTGATGACGCAAGTATTACTTGGTCATCCGCATATAGGAGACATTTGACGAGTAATCCCTTCATTCTCAAACCACATTCTTTCCCTTTCAGTTCCCTAAGACAATCATCAATGAATAAGTTAAACAGCCCTGGCGAAGCTACACATCCCTGTCTAAGACCTTTCTCAATCTTAAACCATTCAGTATAGGCGCCGTTCACCCTGACACAAGCACTGGAGTTCTCATATAGAGATTCCAGTGCTCGGACCAGTTCACTGTTCACCCCATTCACCGATAAAACCCTCCACAATTCATTCCTCTCCTAAGCTTTCTCCAAATCCACGAAAACGCAGTGAACTTTTTTACTTTTCGCCAAAAACTTTTCGGTTATGCCTCGCAAGGAGAAAACCTGGTCCGTACATCCCATTCCTTTTCTAAAACCTCCTTGCACATCCCATATCCTTTCATCAGTTTCTTTCATTACCCTTTCAATTAATACCTTTGCATACAATTTTCCTACCACGCTTAGGAAGCTGATACCCCGGTGGTTTTGGCAATCCTGCTGTGACCCTTTTCCCTTAAACAACGGCACGATTACAGCCTTGCACCAATCACTTGGCACTGGGCCGTTCCTCCAACAAAGGTTGAAAAGGCGGTAAAACTGGTTCATAATTACACCGTTTCCAGCTTTGAGCATCTCGGTTGTAATTCGGTCACACCCCGCAGCCTTTAATACTTTCAAACTCTTCATTGCTTCCATTATTTAATCTACACTAATTTCGCTTTCACTCACATCGTGCTCAACTCCATTGCAATCAGCGTGCTGTCCTTTTTCAAATAAACTTTCAAAATATTCCTTCGATCTCTTTAGCACACTTCCTTCTTCATTCATCAAATCACCACTTTCACTCTCACTCACTTTCACTCCTAATTTTGCCACACGGTGTGCCATATGTACCGAAGGTTACCCTCAATAATTAAGCGGTGTCCAGGAGCTCTGAGACTTATGCCGTGAGCCATATTATAGAACTCTCAATTGATCCCTTATAAAAATTTGAGGTTAGGTTGTTTTATAACTGTGACCACAACAACGCACACAGTTCTATAAATGGCTAGATTATATAAAAAAAGATTAGTTGTTTATGGACTCTCTCGCATATGCAAAGCAGAGACGCTACCAATGTCAAGTATTTCTAGAGAACAGTCTATAAAAATATCATCGCCATGTTGATCAACCTTCAAAACCCGACGTAAATATAACGAGCTATAATGTTGACATTTTGAACTTAGGTACGTATACGTATAATGATTATCGTCGACACTTTTAATCAATCGATATTTTAATCACTCGGCATTTAAATCACAATCGATATTTAAATTATTGAGGTTCAAATATGTACCCTGGGATTGTACGTCATTATAACGTTGTATGAAACATTTCAGGTTCAATGAAACTTATAAACCTAGATACATACAGTTTTTTTATGTTATTAAAATAACCGTCACATAGTCCCACGACCACGGCAAGTACTAGGCGATGATGAATTCAAGGCGGTAACAACTAAATACGCACTGTAACGAAACAGGAGGTAAGATATCTGTATCTGTATCAAGATCTCATGAAATCAGTGAAGTTTTTAGTTGTTATCATATTTGATAATAACATATAATATATTTACTTCTACTTACAAGCATTCTACCTGTAAGTCAATAAAGTACTAACTCTACTAATCTGCCAACACGTCTGTTTACTTAGTTCATTTCATAACCGTCTTGACCGGTACTTTTGTTTACTACATAAAAGTCCCAAACTTTGTTCATAGATACATCGACCGGCTTGTTGGTCTAGTGATTAGTGACCCTGACTGGGTCCTGGGTTCGATTCCCACCCAGGATAAATATTTGTGTGATCAGCATGTTCATATGTTCTGTGTTTGCGTGTCATTTATTTATTATATGTGTGTATTTAGAAGTATACATATAAGTATGTTTATCAGCAGTCTGGTTACCATAGTACAAGCTCTACTTATTTTGGGAACAGATGGCCGTGTGTGGGAGTCAAGTTGTTATTATTATTCTCTTATTTAATTAAACAAACATATAAACTACAATTTTAAATGCAAAAGAAAAACAAAACATATTTAAAAATATAAAAAATATTGTCCTACCGTTATTGGGTACAGGGACTTATTATATACAATACATTATTATTATTATATTATACATACACTCACAAATTCAAAAAATATTACTCGTCTGCCGGGTTACCAAATAGGGAAGTCTACGGGACTTCCTGCAGCTACGATGTTTAAGACTCCAGTCTCCCAATTAAAATTTAGTAGTATACGAGGCAAAATAATATCTATAATATTCATTTAAATGCTGTCAAAACCTAATTTCTTATTCATAACAAATTACCGAAGCAAGACGAAATTGAGCGGTAACCGCAGTGCGGGCCGTTTTATTTTCTTCGTCATATTGTGTTTCAACGCTGCTTGTAACCAGGCGTACAGACACGTAGTTCCCATTCTTTTGAATAAAACACGTTTGATGTTTCTCATATCAATCGCGAGTCGCTCGCTCGTCCGCTACCATGCAAGTAAGTGGCAACGTTAATTTCCTTACAACATAACGCTTAGAAATGTTACTACATATTCGGAATACATAACATCATAGGAGGTTAGAATATAAACTGTAAGAAACACGTCATAATATATTTGGCCGAAATGGCCGGCGTGACGGCGCGGCGGCGGCGGACGCAGAAACGTACGTCATTCTAGATATACATAAATATATCCAAACACAACACGTTGTTAGTTAGCGTTTCTATCTACTCGGTCACATAGTGTTCGTCCATGTTGCCAGGTATTAGGCAAACATAATTATATAGATGGTGTTGTTCTTGTAGATGCTAGAGAACGTCATTACTCAGTTCATACAACGATCAACTAAAATATTTGTAGTAATAAGTATTATTGATTAAAATATTTACACATCAACTTATCGTGTTTTATTTATTATTAATTTATTACATTTAAAGTATAAGAATCATAATACATTCAATTGTTGACTCTAGGTCAAGTCGACTACAACAAAATGAAAACCAATTATTATTAACTATTTTTACTAATACAATTTTTACACAAACTACGTTAATTACCACATACTTCACAGAACATACTGTTTCAAATAAAAATATATTTATTTATTTCGTCGGTTTAGTAATTAATTAATTAATATTTAAGTCATTTTTTAGGAGGTGGACCATCTTACCCCCACATATTTTGCGTCACAAAGTTCAACTACCAGGCGAACATGACACTACGGGAGTTGTATAAACGATTGAGGCGCAAACGCAGCACGCGCCAAACGTTGGTCGGTGGCTTGTTCTATTTTGTTTCCTCCTTTATCAATGCCATTTTGTTTTATGTACATACCTTTGTCATTCGTATACACTCTACACCAATGAATGTGAGATTTATACAAATTCATCAAATTTAAGCAGTTTTTTATTCCTGACGCCGAACCTTTTCTTTAATTTTTAAAAAGAGATTACATAAAAACAATTTTACTGAGGGGTTGGTAGAGGTGTAATAAACACCTACATTTTGCCAATTTAATACTTATCGCAAGTCTGACGCCTCAGACATCACGCTACCGCCGCTAAGTGTACTGACTGTATATGTATATACTGTCTGATAGATAACAGTTCAATCCTCTTTCAGAAAAAGAACATTACGTTACATAAGTATTTAATTCTCGCTGACAGGTCAACTTTTTACCTGACTGCTCAAGAAGGAGGGTTACTTGTAACGGAACACCGTGTGATTTTAGTCGGTTCGAGTCCGACATACCAGTTCACCGGCAGCTCCGGTGAGGTGATGACCCGTGGGGGTTTCCACATGAAAAAAATAGGGTTACACATTTCGAATATATGATTGTATAAGTTATGTATAATGCTTCTTTGTTACGGCCTGCGAGTTTAGAATATGACTCATGGTGGTGTCATTTAAAACGTCGTGGGGGTGATGAACTGATGACATAGGCAGGGTATGTATATAATAAATAAAATTTCATTCTAGTCGGGTTTTTTATTTTTCAGTAATTATACGTGATATCTTTATATATATAATTCTTCTGTGAGTGTGTGTCACTGAACTACTCTCAAACGAATGGACGGATTTTGATGAATTTTTTTGTGTGTGTTCAAGGGGATCTGGGAATGGTTTAGATTCACAAATCAGCCCGGCAGATGGCGCTGCAGTCGGTATCTAGGTTATTTATCTATATTGATCCTAATCGCTTGAAATATCATGCAGGACAACGTCTGTCGGGTCCGCTAGTTTTCTATATTATTACAATTGTCTATATTATTGAATCACACTACATGTCTTTATAGTCAGTCCGTTCAAGTTCAATTGGATGCTCCATGAACACGGTAAGTACTAGGCGACCATGACATTATAAGCGATTTAAGCACTTATACCCAAACAGAAATATGAAAGAAATAGCTTATAGTAATGAATTATTGATGTTCGTATATCAGCTGGTGGTGTCATTATACACCAGGGTCACCACTTTTATTCACACATCATCACTCAAATACGTAAATTACTATCTTTGCGTATTTTTTTATTATATGTATAGGCTGACAGACGAAGTGAGGGGTCTAATTGTAAGGGACAGGTAGTCATAATTTATGTGGTGAAGCTCCTTAAAACTGATTCGAATCATTTTTCCTATGCTATTTTGGGTGAAATTCGGAGTTATAAATAATGTATACAATTGATTATATAATTAACTATTGTGTAGCTATTCAGTTTAATAAATAAAAGAATACTATTGAAGTAGACACCAATCAGGGCCCTTACATATCCTGACATGGAACGACCCTGTCTAATGTCCGATTATGACAACCTCCTACCAATGTTTCATAATCATTGCTTGAGTTAACTTACTTTTTCATTTAAATGGAAGTAAGGATTAGTAGTTTCAAGTCAAATTTAGCATTTTTGTAGTCTCAACGTACTTTGAAACATTATGTGGTCGTTCGTTATAAAACTCCACACCGCACATACATACATATACCGAGTACCGAACTGTATGTCAATAAGTATGTGTGTGTGTGCTACAGATCTGGTTGTATATGTGTGTGTAGTATACAATATACGGGACGTACGATGTCGATGCGGCGGCGTGCGGCCGGGCCGCGCCGCGCCGCGCCTCCGGTGAATCATTGGATAATGTGCTGATAACGCAACCATGTAGTTTTGATACTTTTTTTTAAATTTTAGATGTATTTTATCTCTTTTGGAGTCATTTCTGGAGGTGGCCCTCAGGTAGCATTTTCATATTCATGACTAGGTGGATCCGAAGTTATGGTAAACAGTTTGTTTGTTTATACAATAAAGTATACCTACTGCATTAGTTTATTTTGCAATCTATACCTATAACATAAACTCAAACTACTTGTAAAACACCTAGCACTAAAAAATAAATTTCTACAACAAGTTGCCAGTTTTTTATTTACTTTTTGGCCGTGGTATTTGACTGATTAATTTGACTTACTGAGTCTAGAACAATAAGGATAAGAATTGAAACCAAATCAAAGAGTCTAACTTATTCTTTATGAATTTTAGGTGACCTAAATTGACAACAGTTTTACACAGGTTACAGAGATAGTGCACTCTTATACTTATTCAATAATCGCTCAATATTCTAATTCTTTAAACTATTGTTTTAAACATTGCAAGTTATAACGAATGTTAGATAATCATACACAGACAACAGAGTATGCCTATGTATGCACTATGTTTAATTTATCCTAAGTTAAATAATTAAACATGGCCGAAGAATATTCTTTATTAATTCCTCTAATTTTAAACATTGTTCAGGAGGTGATGTATACACATAAAATTCAAAAAGTTTATACCAGCTACTTAATAAGCTGCAAAAGTAATTTCTATAGGAAATACATTTATGAAGATCATGTCTGGTAAGTCACAGTAGTTATGCGCGGTGAGTGGTGCTCGGGCGCGCGGCTGCTTTGTTCCCGGCCTGGCAGCCGACACGCCGTGTTCCGCCCCAGCAATACATAGGGTTGCCTAGTAAAATATTGAATATTTTCCCTATATTTTTTCATTCAGATGAAAAAATCTTAGTTTTGCAGAGTAACGCTCTCATAGGTGTAAAGCACACTGGATAGTTACTGTCCGAGGAGACTCGTCCTGAGCTGAACCTTCTTCAAACATTTGCCATTGAAAATCACAAAAAAAAATCTGTATATTCTTTTATTTTCAGAGCATTTTTTTTTTCTTTGAAATAAAACAATTATCTACTGCAAAAACTATTAAGCACCTACTGTTGTTACCGAGAACTTAAGATGTTTAATTTACTGTTCGCTGCAAATATCAATTACCTTACCCCTCTAAACTTGTGTGCACGGGAAAAACTTTAGACCAAACCTAAAATCTGCACACATGAAAATAAAATATTATTTCTGAACTTCTTGCTATGCTAACCAAAACTCTTCTGAACTTCTTGAAAACATGAATAAAATAAATATTCATCTTACTTGGGACAACCCTGCATCAAAACCGGGGCGGGCCGATAACAATATCGCTGAGTACGCGAGTCGGGCTCGCACCGAATGTCCGCCGCCTAATTTACTCCCAGCTAACGCTGCGGCCCTGGTACGAACGACACGCCAACACCCGCTTTCTTGCATTTTAATCATTTTTTACGCAGTAATAGGTGGTGGTAGCAAGCAGCGCGGCGAGTGCAGAATATTTTATAATAACGATAAAAGCGAAGTGAAGAAAATTTTCTTCACTTACACCATCGTTCGGGCGATACCATAATTAATAAATTACGAAAGATTAATGTATAGATTCCGAAACATAAATCTTTATATTGCTGTGCAAAGTAAATTCTGCTAAAATTAAAGCCGCCCTTTACTTCAGTAGATCGTGGTTACACAGAAATTGGTACATAGATCAACTGCAAGTATGGCGCAGTTGTTTAAGTGGTAACATGCCACTACGCTGCCGCGACAAGTGTTGTCGGTTCGATCCCCATACGGGACAACGCTTTGTGTAATCCTCAAATTGTTGTTCTGATTCTGGGTGTTCTTTGTATCCGTTATTTGAATATATAATTTCCCCAACAATACAGGAGTTAATCCTAGTGCGGGAGGTAAAAAATAAATAATGAAATGAGATATTCCCTGGTAGTGAGTAGCTTCTGTGACAATATTAGTTCAGGTACTTTAGATGAGTGCTGCAAGCAGAGTGTTAGTTAATATACAACATCTTACTATTAAGTAATTGAATTTGAAATTGCAATTACATAAACTTATCACAACTTACTTGAGGCCCATTTTACTTCACATTCTATTCGTAAAATTCGATTTCTGATTGTTTTTAAGTATTTATTTTGTACTAGCGTTTGTCCGTTACTTCGTACGCGTGAAATCAGGTATCCATATTTTTAGTTATGTAGAGACGCGCTATAATTGAGCATAAATTTTAAGTTACACCTCCAGCATCGGTGAAAATGCAGTAGTTGATGGGCCTGTTAGTCGTTGGCTCGAGTCTGGGCGTTCTTTGTGTACCTTCATTGAATTTTGGCACAGGAATTATTGCTAAATGCTAGTTGTCTTATATAGAAGACAAGACAAAAAGAGTTTTTGCTCAGCTCTTTTTGTTTTTTGTCAGAAAGACAGAAATTCTGTAAACTAGTTTTTTGGCTTCAGTTGAGATAAAACCCCTAAGACAATTTTTTAATGTTAAGGCATCTGCCTGTTACACTTATATTCTATCTGATATATCAAATTCTCGCGTCACAGTGTTTGTTGCCAAACTCCTCCGAAACGGCTTAACCAATTCTTATAAATTTTTTTGTGCATATTTGGGAGGTCGTAAAGTATATTTTTTACTACTAGGTGCCCGTACACAGATTTTTTATGACAGAACAACGTTTGCCGGGTCAGCTAGTGATATATAGATTTTGGCTGCGTTGTACACGTTACACGTTTATTAACACATTTCGAAACATACAATGAAAATATATTATTGTTACATTCATTATTTATGTACGTATAATCATACTATACTATATGTAATATCATACTTAAAGAGTATTATATTAAGTTAGATTATTACTTAATATATTGCTTTAAGAAGCTATTTTAGATACCTACATCACGCTATACTCAGCAAGAGTGGAACTGTAGTAAAAAATGTTACGGGAACAGGAATATCACATACGTTGGAGTATCATATACGATGAGATATCGCAAAACCATATTTAAAAAGCAGTTCGTTGAACATAACTGTTCCGTGGGGAGCCGACCACGCGTGAGAACTCTGAACCGCATGGCATGGTACCTCGCAGAATTACCTGCGGCCGGCTAGCGCCCCTCCCCCTCATAACCGTCCGCCTTGCACATCCTAAATACGCGCGTGGTGCTTGATCATTATTTTTTTCAGAGTAATTTCAAAACATGATATCTCTAAGCTACTCATTAAAATTAAATGATGTCAAGGGCAATTACGTTCAAAGTTAAAAACTAACGTATTTATCTGGATAAGGCTTAATATCATGTTTATAAAAACACCTTCGCAAATAATGCTCTATTTTATATGTACCATAAGGTTATAGTCAGTCAACCTTTAAAGATATACACAGTAGACATATGCAGTCCCGGACTTTTTTTAAGGACTATTAAAGAGGAACGATTTCGTCATACATCGCTTTGTGCATAACTTTAACCGTTTACACAGCGCACGCAACGATTTTTTCATTGATACTCCGCTCCTAGTGGTAGGGTTATGATATATAGCCGAGCCTTTGTCCATAAATGGACTATCCAACACAAAAAGATTATTTCAATTCGGTCCAGTAGTTCCTGAGATTAGTGAACTGAACTAAATAAACAAACAAGCTCTTCGGCTTCATAATAATAGTATAGATTTGTAAAAGAATCACCCTATTATTGTCTTTACACAAGAAATTTTTTTTTAATAACAATATTTGATGTATGTAAAACTTCTAGAGATCACGTATTGGTCGAAACTCCACTGACATTCATTAATATTTAATCGTTGACCAGTATAACCTGAACTGTCATAATCATTTTCATATAAATAATAAAAACTACGGGTTTCAGCACGTCTTTTGGTGTTTTGGAAACATATAAAACCCACTTCTCCGTTGGGGTTAAAAAATAAAAAAAACAGTGGACAAACAGAGATCCAGGTTCTTATTAGTTGTTGTCCATGTATACAAATAAGTGTAAACCTCATTTAATGAAATGCATTTAACTGTTCGGAAGGGGCCCGACAAATGTGTAGGTGTCTTTACATGAAGTGAAAAATTGCCAAATTCGACCTTTAATTTATGCAAACAAGAGAATACAGAGAGTCTGGAAACATACAGGTATATATGAGGAATAAAATTGGAAGTAATAATTTTGTTTTTTTATAGAATTGCCTATAAGTACTTACTTTCTTTATTCATCAATAACTTCTAAATATTGGAACAGACGGATTTATAGAGTTCCGTAGGAATCCTCACACAATTCTGAATGACACCGGTTAAATATAAAAATTACCATTCTTCGGATCTATATAACTGACAGGATCCTGATAAAATCAACTCACCTTATTAGAATTTCTAATTTAAATCACTACGAAAACAGAGTATTAAGTTTTAATCTCAAATCAAAGCAAAATGTAAACTGTAAAAAATATACATATATAGGGCCGTGTGGTTCACGGTGGAGTGCAATAGGGCCACCCCGTCCCTCTCTCTCTCTCCCAGAGGTGTCGTAAAAGGCGCTTAAGGGATTAGACTGTTCTATCAGACAGTATATACATATACAGTCATACAGTGCCCGGTTGACGGCAATAGGCTTGCAGTATTACGTTAGTTGATCAAATTCGAATTGACATAATGTGGTGTGGCGTGAGCGGCGGAGCTTATGTATGTATGCACATACATATAATTGGCGCGCATTAACGTCCATATTTGGCCAATTGTAATTTACATTTATAATATAGTCACATATACGTAATACTGAGTATACTGGCAGGATAAGTGACGGTAAGGGATATTACTTGTACAGATTGATTAGGGAGTATAAACGATAGCTCAAGCAAGACAGGGT
Organism: Tyria jacobaeae; assembly: GCA_947561695.1. NCBI lineage: Eukaryota > Metazoa > Arthropoda > Insecta > Lepidoptera > Erebidae > Tyria > Tyria jacobaeae. Next base: position 5,198,981 of record OX387230.1, on the reverse strand, counting down.
CGCACATCGAAAATGGGTCGAAAAACAAAATGTTTGCTAGAAATAAGTTTACTAAATTAAGTTCCAAACAAAGCCTTTCAAAGCCAGTAACTTATCACCGCTGGGCTCCGTGTACAAATAGTTCCAGTTTGCGTTACAATTCAATATTAGTTAGTTTGTTCTAAATCCATAACAGTTTCAGCCTGCGTTTGACAAGTTGAGAGTAGTTCGGTTTACCTGTCCATGTCTTATTATGTCCTGGTAAACTGAAGTCAATCATATTGAGTCTAAAAAACATTAAGAGAGAATTTGAAATTAATATCTTTATCATCATCAATGAGCCAGTCGCAGTCCACTACTGGCCACTCCCAACGTCTGCCATATCACCCGGTCCATCACCTTTGGCTAAAGGTGTATTCCAGGACAATACTGACAAGAAAGGGATTCAATGTTTGTTTCATCTATGCACGTTGCACTCACGTTTGTATCCCCGAAGGGGTAGCAACGGATTAATCGATGGAACTACATTTTTTTTGTATTACATTAGATAGAGTATTTACTGAGGAATGTTAATATCAGTGGTATTTATTTTTTGCTAAGAAAAGACAACTCACGCACTAGAATTAATTCCTGTATCGCAGGAGACTTTCCAAACATTCAAATAACGGACACAAAGAACACCCAGACTCAGAACAATAATTTGAGGATTACACAAAGTATTGTCCCGTGTGGGGATCGAACCCATAACACTCGGCGCGGCAGAGTGGTGGCGACGTGTCGACTTAAACCGCTACGCTATCCGTGCAGTCATATATATTTCGTCGTGTACAACCTCGGGCTCAACAGTCAGGCTAACTAACCACACAGTCTTTTGCAGTTATTAGTGCGGGTGAGTATTAAAAATTTATACCTATTAAATTAAGAACAAACCGGTCTTTATGCAGAATCGTTTCCACGGAGAGGTGCCTCTACCTATTACTAAGAAGTTCCTAGGATGAGATGAAGAAATTAACTATTCTATGAATGTCTACTGACAACGATTGGAAAATAGATATTACAATAAAAAAATTAACTTTACAAAACTATATATTCTAAATGTATTTTTATCCCTTAATAGTCTTTGGTCTGGAACATTTTCTTGAAACTGACCAAAACCTTAAGTAAAAAAACTTCACAAATGAAGAAGATATAGGTATAATCCTTCATTTTCAATCTTAGTAGTAGAATATTTTCTTCCACTTTAAATATGACCAAACGAAAAGTTATGCGGTAGCAAAATAATAATAAAACATACAACTGTATTGAGAACCTCTTTTTTAAACTCGGTCATAAAAACCAACCTTATCGTTTAATATCAGAAAGTGTTGGCATATTCTGGTGTTGCCTTTAAAGCCAAGTTAAGCCTGTCAGTCGCTAATTAGGTATCTGTAGGCGTAAATTTTTTAATTAAAGCTCGTACTGAGCCGCAGGGCGGGATCTGGGTCAAAGGACGGAAATCATTTTTATGGAGCTTTTGTAGGTACACATACTATACACCATTTTAATACGCATTTACAAGTTTTTTGTTGGAAGGCTCGGACTGCCCAGCACCAGTTCGAGTTATAGGCATGCGACCCTGACTAGGTTGAAGAGAAATTACAGTTCAATTTACTACTTGAACTATCATTTTATAAGTTGTAAATATTTTACCTAAAATAAAATGAAATCATTAAAATATAGCTTACACAAAACTCGTACATGAATACGTAGCAATTTCTTACAGGCAAGCTAAAATGTTTTGTAAGTCAACCAGTTTTTCTTGTAAAACCGTTTTTTTTAATTAGTTTTATAAAACAAAAATATAGCAAATGAATAAAATATACAGCATACTGTATAAATAGATGATAACGATTTATCAAGCAATGTAGGTCTTAACACCTATATTGTAAATATAAAAAAAAATGAAAATTAATAAAGAAAAACTCCTTACTTCCATTCCATCCATCCATAGAGAAAAAAAAATGATTTGAAAAAGTAATAAAATATCACTAAAATTCCAATTCCAAGAATGTTATGTAACTGTAGTATTAATTTAATTTTCCTATATCATGACCAGTATAACTTGAGCTTTATTGGTATAGCCGTGCCATACATGACATGTCAAGATGTATACATATTTACATTTAATTGACCCTTTTAAAACTTTAAATGTTCTTAAAAAATTGAAATACATAACATTGTCTGATATAATGTTTTATTAATGTTACTTAAACTCGCCAATAGTTACAAAACATAACCAAAATATCGGTCCACAAATGTATTATGTAAATGGTTCTGAATGGTTTCGTCTTTACTATTTTATTATTGTCTATTAATGACGTTCTGCTTAGTTAATAAAGATCTAGTACTATGAGCCCAGACAAAGCCACGAGGGGTTCAGAATTCGCTGAGTACAGAAAAACTGTAGAGTGGCGAGATGAAATATATCTGCTCGTTGGGCTTCCGCGTCAGATAAGCAGCGGGCCGTGTGGGAGTGATGGTGGGGTGGTTGGGGAGGGAAGGGGGTAGCGATCAAACCGCGACACGCGGCACTGGCTCGGCCAGTTAAGTAGGTGTCGATAGTGAGGGGCACATTATTTTTTTCATTCGATTATGTCGAGGTGATTTCGCATATACTAGGTACTTTGAACAAAGTATTGTTGCACCTTTGGTAGTTGTCTGTAGGTCTTTACTGTTGTTGTGTAATGTTAAAATAATTTTAGTTTATGCTGTAGGATTTTATGTAGTTGTTTCTATCGTCATAACAAACTGAATATTTCGTGATTTTCTACATAACAACAGTAACCAATCAGCTGGCTTTTTGTTTCCATTATTTTTTGTTTAAAAAATATAGTAAATTTGTATAAATATGAATTTACTATATTAGTATGTTGATAAAAATTTGCCTATGTGCTTTCCCAAGATTTGAAGTGTCAGGATGAGAAATTTAATTTAAATCGGTTCAGTCGTTTAACCGTGAACAGGTCAACAGACAAAAAGATAAATGGCATAACTTCCTCATTTATAATATTAGTATAGATATGTAACTTCGACGGAACCCAATCTATTAGACCAGATGCCCAATAAATTATTTTGACAGCAGCTAAGTGTCCTCTCACAATTTAGTTGCAAAATACATGTAAAGTATGTATTTAATATATACATACGTGTATATCAGGTAGAGACGCTACTCAACAATATCTAGACACCATTATTGTATTATTTCTTCGAATTTCAGAATAAAGCAAAATATTGTATCGATAAATTTATAATCGTATCCTTGTGACATCACTGGCTGTTCAGCAGCAGTCGTCAAGCGTGGTGGCGATAGCGGGCGCCCCCGGGCGTGCGACGAAAGGCCGGCCCGCATTAGCGAGCTACTCGATTGTATGAACGAGGAACACGAGGACACTACACCACCAGGATAACAGTACTCGGTAGTGATATACTTTAAACATAATACAGATACTGGTAGTCGACTGGTTATTATTGTTTTGTGTGACTCGTAAATGCAGTACGGCCATTTCAGAACGCTTCTATAACTAAAAGTATAGATGTCCATTTACGACATAATACATATTATTAAATAAGGTAGCAGAAGGTATTTAAAAAAAGCAGTCTCGGCTACCTTATATAAGTTTATTTACTTAAAAAAAAATAAACGGATAGTCTTTGGGGACTGCCGATAGAAGTGAAAACTAAGTAACTTGTAAATTGTATCGTCGAGCTATTAGATTATACACAGTATACATCTATACAGCTTGTGAGAAGCGTGCGGTGACGAGTTTCACGCTTTCTGTTCACCATAATGTACTAATATATACACAGTATACATATAGCTCATGGAAAGCGTTCGGTGACGAAATGACGCGAGGTGCATGATTTTTGTTCATCCAAAAAGTGATCAGCGCGCCTAAAGATAATTTAATTTCAAAAATAGTGTTTGTATTACTATTCACCTAATATTATAATCTTTAACCTGGTGATTTATAAGAGTGGCCATGAGTTTGTTTGCCCGAATTTTTCTCATAAGGCTCCACTATTTGGAAACGGGCCGTTATAGATTAACAATATTTTTAATATTAATTTTGCTTTAGAGGAAGCAACCTACAGGTGCTGTGACGCTGTGTGTATTGATCTTTAATTTAAATTATTTTTTTTACAGACCGAACTTCAATAATCGTTGAGCTATTTTATGAAATAAATATACTTAATTTAAATTTCAAAAGTAAGCTTAGCTGCTCTAGCTGAACAACCATTTAATCCGTTGATGAATAATTTTAATATTAGATCGTTAGCCGTATATATGCTAATATAATAAAGCTGAAGAGTTTGTTTTTTTTTTGTTTGAACGTGCTAATCTCGGGAACTACTAATACGATTTTATAAATTATATTGCTTTAGACAGCTCGTTTATTGAGGAAGGCCTTAGGCTAATAACATAAAGCTGGAACTCTTCGGAACGGAGTAGTGAGCATAAACGCAGATGAAACTGCGGGGAACAGCTAGTATCAAATAAAACAGGTAAAACTTTTTTATATTTATAACATTTCAAATATTGGTATTTTCATCACTGCGAAACTGACTTCTACATGAAGTGGTAATCTGTGACTATTACTTTTACTCCGTCAATACAATGTGAAGCACGTTATCGGCGAATGGTCCTACAGGAGTGGAGCAGTACTTATCAAAGTTGAGCAATCTTGAAGGCTGATTGACGAGCTCTGTTTTAAAATCAAATCACCGTGTCCTTGCTAAGAGAAGGACGAGATATTGGACGATAAGTCGCTAAATGTTACTGGTGAGACTCCTAAGTGTTCAATATACGTCTTGTGAGTTGAGAGATACTGTCTAATGTGAATTTATTTTAGAGTTACAATGTTCTCTTTAAAACATGTTCAGTCAAAATTGGTTAATTTACAGGTACCTACTTACTCATCACATGTATATCTAGTATATAACCATTTTAAAATATTCCCGAGCTAACTTGGTAATGGAGGTGGATTACTTTTACTCAAACTCTATCAACATATGACGCCCTAGTAAACCGGGCTACAAAAGAACTGGCAATATGTCACTGATACGGATGAGCGACGAGTATAGGAGAACAAGTTCAACCGCTTACGAAGAAGCTCTTTCTAACATTTAAAAAATTATTTCTTGATTTTTTAAAGCGAAAGAGACAGCAATACAAAAAAGCATATGATTTTTTTATTCAGCTTTGCACAGTAAGTATGATGCGCATCTAGAATTTCCAAAGAGAATACGCGGTTTTCGAGTTTCTTTAGAAACACTTCTACCAGGAGCGCATAAGAATACGGCAGTAACAACGGTGAGATCACTGATGAAAACACTTACAACTCTGACTAATATATGACATCCTGGTATAAACCGAACTCAGTAAAATCAAAACCGCGTAAGTCCCGAAGACGCGTTAATAAGATAAAAAAAAATTACAAAGGCATGAAACAAATAAAGTATATTGTTTAATAATTATTTACCAATGTAACTTATGTTTAGAAGCAAGGATAATGTAGATTTTTTTTTTTGTAGACACAATGTTCTCAATCTCGATGTTTTCGGCATTAAACCATTATATATATAGATTTTTTTGGTTTTAATATTGATTGATTCAAGGATAGATTAGTGATAGTCGATATAGTTCAATAAGCCAATATAGTCAATATTCAAATATTGCGTCTCATAAAAATATATTCAGTAGTTTTGAAGTGCAATAACTTTTTTCCCTTCTGTTCCTATTAGCAAATGCAAATTAGCAATGGCAGCAAATGGCAAATGGTTGCCATTGAAACGCGTACGTTTAATACATGTATTAGAATATGAATTACAGTGTGAATTAGAGTTATGTGTGCTGTGCTAATCCATATTATGTATAAACAATTTCCATTTACTTCCCTTCCCTTCTCTGTGTATGTATCAAGGGCTATGAAATCTTAAATGCCATGATCACCGTAATCTTACTCACCTGTGAAAATGTCAATCTAGACTCATTATACATAATCAAACGACAACATCATTACACCTACGCCATCTTTTATTTGATTGTCGAACCAAAATAATCGATTGCAAGATATTTTCATCGGCTTTAAGTGAAACTACCTATATAGTTATGAGAACCTAGTAGAAATTCGTTCAATGAAGCAACATCTCGATTCTTCTTACTCAATCTACCGCGCCTCCTGCTTGGTCTCAGAAAGAAATCAAATTATGATCAAAATCTTTAAATTTATTATTTCAATTACTTTAATTATTTTTTACTGGAAATAAGTTTCTCTTACGAAATATATATATATATATATATATATTCCCCCTTATTTATAATATATATTATAAATACATATCATATGTACATATTTCCTCGAATAAAAGTGAACTAAATAGTTAGTTTACAAAATCTTTTTTTTAAAGGAAGTTTTCTTACGTATTGATAAAAATCATATTATTAGTATTATATTTATATGTATATATTACATAAAAAATAATGATTTGAAATCATGGCTAACTTGTTCATCAAGTTCACAGGACATCATAAAAGCTAAGAAATTTTTCGTAAACATAAAATAGCCGAATGGATGACGATGATGTAGTTAGAAGTTTGGTAATGACCTTACACCGTAACATATTATCAAATAAGAGTGAACTTAAAACGCATAGCCAAAAGAGCTAAAATAATTATGGCAACTTGAAAATAACTAATACGAGTACATTGTAGACAGGCGCGCGCGCCGCATCGTAGTCGGTGGTCCTGCGCCTTGATGTCTCTTCGTAGTTTATGTGCGCCTAGTAACATGCGCACATTTCGCGCAAGAGTGCGGGCTCTCGTGCGCACCAAGATCGTGCGCGATGCGCGCGCATAACTGATACTCTTGGTATTACAATAATATAAGATCCCGTTCTTGTTAAAAGAATTTAGATGTAAAGATTATGATCATAGGTCATAAAATTGAAAAACACGTAGACTTACAAAATGACCAAGTTAATATAATGGTTGAAAGGCGCGCGCGCGCATGTTGAGTCGCGTCGGCCGTCGCGTCGCGCTCGCGGTATTTATTTCAAAAGCGTTGTCGCCAGCGTACTTGCTTCTGTGTTTTATCACAGGGCTCTTCGCTAACATAACTCAAGCAAAAATATGGAATAGCACAATTCTGTCGGTACAAAATTGTATTATTTAAAGTTTGTCAACATACATGTAGGCATGATCAGGAAATTAAACTTATGTGAAATGGGATTGTCAAGTGATTAGCATTATTTAGTAAATTCTATAAAGTATTTATGGTCTACTTATATATATATATATATATATTTGACAGTGGTAGAGCCATGCTTAGGCACGAATGGGCCGGCTCGACCGGTGCAATACCACGGCCTCACAGAAAACCGGTTGTGAAGTAACGCTAACGTTGCATTTCCCCGAAATGAGTGAGGTTTCCGGAGGCCCAACTCCCCATCCCCTCTTTCCCCTCCCCCCCTCTCCTCTTTACCAGCTCCTCATCCACCTCTCTTCTGTCTCCTCTCCTTTTTCCCAGCTCCTCATTCAACTCTCTTCTTTCCCCTCCCCGCATCCCCCTATCCCTCATCACCTTCGAAGGCGGGCAGCGCACTTGCTACTCTTGAGTTGCAAGTGTCCATGGACGGCGGTTGTCACTTAGCATCAGGTGACCCGTCTGTTCGTCTGTCCCCCTATAGCATAAATATATACATATATATATATCTAAGTTTTGTTCAGTGGTAGAGCCATGCTTAGGCACGAATGGGCCTCCTCGACCGGTGCGATACCACGGCCTCACAGAAAACCGGTTGTGAAGTAACGCTTGCGTTGCATTTCCCCGAATTGAGTGAGGTTTCCGGAGGCCCAATTCTTCTTCCCCCTTTTTCTCTCCCATATCTCCTTTCTCCTTCTTTCCATCTCCTCATCCCTCCTCTCTTCTTTCCGCTCCCTGCATCCCCCATCCCTCATCACCCTCAAAGGCGGGCAGCGCACTTGCGACTCTTGAGTTGCAAGTGTCCATGGACGGCGGTGTCACTTACCATCAGTATTCACCGTCTGTTCGTCTGTCCCCCTATAGTATAAAAAAAAAAAAAAAATGTTATATGTATCAAAACAAAAATAAGGTTGTATATTTTATGAAACCCAAAATAAACCAAACATACGACACTTAACAAGTTAAACACTATGCGTATGGGTGCATTATTGTCTATTAATTCTGATGCGGTTAGGAAATTTAATTTTTTTTTAATTATAAATAGGGTGACGAACAGACGGGTTACCTGATGGTAAGTGACAACCTTCGTCCATGGACACCTGCAACTCAATTCAACTCAATTGTCCTAAGTGCGCTGACCTGACTCAAAAGCGAGGGTGATGAGGGATGGGGGAGGGGACAGAAGAGAAGTTGAGTATGGCCTAGGGAGACCTCACTAATTTCGGAGCAATGCAACGTTGCTTCACAACCGGTTTTCCTTGAGGCCGTGGTATGGCACCGGTTGAGCCGACCCATTCGTGCCTAAGTATGGCTCTACTGCAATTGAATATGTAGGTTATTCGGTTTCCGACAGGTTCCACAATTTCTGAGATTAATTTTAATAAGTACCAGCTGGAGAATTTAGATCATATCATAATAACAAGAATTTTAGTATAACTGGTGCTCATAAAACTTTCTACCGCTTTAAATTTCAGCGGCATTCGAAATACTAGTGTAAATGATATTAGAAAACATCCGCGAACAATAAAGTCGATATAAGCGTAGTGTGTGTGACTAAAGTTATATAGGGAACAATAGGTGTGTAGCGTTATCTAAGAGGATGACGGGCACAGGAGTGAGCATTATCGGTACATATCGCGGTGCCCCGCGGCAGACCATCGGCCCGATTGTTTTGCGGGCAATTAGCGTTGGCCCGTCCCGCACGTGCCGCGTACCGCGCTTCGACGCGCCGTGCGCCTAGCGCCCGTACATACTTCAGTACTCCGCGCGCGGTGTCTGCGAGCGGCTGTCACGGTGGAGTCTGTGTCGCGTAGCCCTAAATTCGCCGCGCCGCGCGAACTCTGCACGGGACGCCTGCCCCTCACCATCCGGTACTTTTTGTTTGGCTACCATTTTTTTTCTTCTGCCGAAGTACGATCGCTGACACCTGTTGCCAGCCGGACTGTTTATTAACAATAAGTCAGAAATGAACTATTTATTATTTTGCAATCATTTGGTATGACATAAAAATATATGCAACATAGGTACATACATCTACTCGTCATAGCATACTTTGAAAATGCTATTGATCCAGAAACGGGATTTCAGTAATCAATAATATTAAAAGGGCGACTGACGTTCGATAGCCACCCGACGGAAAAACTTTTCCTCTACAAACTTATAGGTCGTTGCGAACTTCGCAGTCAAAAGTTCGCGTTCTCAAAGTTCTACGCACGAGACTCGAAACTTTTTAGTTTAACAACTTTGTGCAAAAACAATTCTTCAACCATTTCTTGGAACGATACGAGTAACGTTTACTCTAATGGAAAACAAAAAAGTGCTTGGGATAACGTTGAGTGACTTTGTGTTCAGTTAACCAACAAATTAACTTTTATTTAGACTAACTAAAAAATGATACATAACTTTTGAGTGCAGTGAAAACAAGTTTATTAATCATGGCAGCGGCTATGATAAGTGATCGAGGACTTCGTAAAAAGTTGACACAGGAAGCCATTCCAGAAAAAACACCGCGGAAACCTTCGAAACGCAAGTCAACAGCCGGTAGTTCGAAGGCTGACAAAAAGAACGAACAAAACAACAATAAAAGACCTAAGATACACACGGGAGATCCAAAATTGGATCTGTTTTCTACATATCAGCCGTGGGTGATACAAACTTACGGAGATTTAGCTAAAACGAAAACGATAACATTAAAAAAGTATGCGCGAATCCTGCGCACATTACGAGGAGAGGAGTGTAATAGTTCTGACAGCTCCAAGTTTCGGTTTTGGGTGAAAGCTAAGGGCTTCCACGTCGGAAAACCACCAGGATATGATGCAAAGCCAGCCGACGGAATCGTGTGCAGATATAGCGTGCATGATGCTGAAGGGTGCAAGATGGGGATGGAGGGTCAAGATATATATAGCGGCTCACAAAATGACCCGCCTCTTTACATTCCCACGCCGCCCGTTAAGGTGAGAATATCCTCAGTTCAGTATTCTGCTACCGCATTTGCCTACTAAATATTTGTTTTCCAGAGTTTTATGATAATTACTAAAATTTTCATGAAAATGGACGCTCATATTAGTACTGGGCAGTGCCATATGCAGTTTCTTCAACTTGTCAGTCTTGCGCTCTCGTCCAATTGTTTTTATTTTTTGTTGTTTCTGTTTTATAACAGGTGATTTCGGTTACAATTAGGGTTATAAAGCTTATATAGAATTATTGGTTATAAAGCTTATCTAGAATATAATGTGTATTGACTCATTTTGGTGATGAATGTTTGTTTTTACACTTTGTATTAGGTGTATCGTCGCAAAAGAGTTGGGGTACAGTTGGTCTGCACTACCAGGACTACCATTATATACCAAGTTCGCATAAGTGATGAATGTATGGTGTTGCAGTTATAAATGTATGTGCAACTATACGATAAACCTTATTTCTCTTAGTAATCGCTAAGACAATATTTTAGTTACATTATATAAATTGAGTACACCATATTAAAATTCTTTACCTTTTTTGCCTAAACCCAATCAGAGTGTCAGAAAAACCCTGGAGGGGTTTTTCTGACACTCTGATCGGATTGCCTGTCTTGTCATTATCAAAGGCCCTTTTGAATGTGCACGGAATTTTAAGGCAAAAAGGAGCGACGTCTCTCTCTAGGAACTGATAAGAAAAACAAAAAATATTTACGATGTCCAGATCGCTACACTAGGATTTACTAGCAAATACGATAGACCGACGCACGAAGAGTTGAGGGAGGCCGCGGTTGCATGCGGGCTGCCTAAGACTGGGATAGTTGTCGTTCCTTGGGTGATCGTCCAGCAGTGGACGCAATAGGCTGAAGATTAGAGGTAACCAGAAACAAGAATAGAACCCGGCCCTCTTTTTTCAGTTACCTCTTTTACATTAGTTCGCTCACGTTGGGCTGGATCAAAGGTTTTTAATTTTTTTTTCTAACTCTAAGAAATTACCGTTTGAAAATTCGTCTTGGATATTCTTTCTCGTAACCTAAAAGAGCGTTCTTGTCTATTGTTGGTAAGAATGAACGCTTTATGGGCTTAATTGTGATAAACAACCGCCTTGGTTTTTTTAAGCACAAGCCGTTTCCAGCCTTTGCCGGCAATTGTTTATCTTTTGAGCACTACAGAGTTATGTAACCAAAACCACTATAAGAGGGTGCCTTGCCGCTGCTCTATTGTATTCTCCGCTAATCGGGGGTCGGAGAAACTGAATGACCCTAAATATCGGCTTTAACATTATTCGGAAACGGACGTCAGGGGATCCGTCGGTGTTTCATCGCAATCGTCGCTTCCGTTGCCCAGCAACACTAGTAGGTTAAAATCTTTGTTTTTCATTGATTATATCTGTTATTTGGTTTTCTTTTTTTGTAAGTAAATTTATTTATTAATAATCTTGAATAATGTTATAAATAAATATGTACATTTAGCTTGTCTTTGTTTACTTGTACTTATTTGCGATGCTACTGTATAAATGTAAATGTGATCAAAAAAAATTATTTATAATTGTTATATAAATTTATTTTTAATCTATAAAAATACTATCATACACAGTTACTAGTCACCCATCGTCCACAAACATTTATTATTACATACATATATAAATGCGCTTACGCCTGTTCTGTATTAAACACCCGGATATTGCTAACTTGAAAAAAATAAAAACGTATACATACGTAGTAGCAGATGCGTAATTACCGGCCACCATTTGTTGCCATCATCCGGGAACTTGTGGGAATAAGATGGGAAAATTTAGAGTATTGTCAGAAAAGATCCCCCTTTTTTATCAATACTCAAAAATACTCAAAGGGAAGACAAGGGATACTGTCTAGATGGATTAGATATATAGATAGATAGATAGTCGTTTATTTGTTTAAACCCGTGTATACATGAGCAACGAGCATGCAAGGTATTACAAATTAGAATCGTTCCAACGTGTTTAGGAGTCTATTTCTACGGCGTACAAACGTACAAATTATAAGAAAATAAAATGGATTTTATGTTTTTTTTTTAAAGAATACTGTCAACGTGGGTCACACATTACTAGTATTCTTGTACCCCCCCAGCTAAGCTAAATGCTTGTGTTAGGGGTGGGTATACGACGGTAGTGTACTGGGCGGGGTTTGAACCCGCAACCACTTGATCGCAAGTCCGACGTCTCAGCCATCAATCATCAGCCAACGTTACCGCCGCTTGTAAAAATACACAAATAATCTTAATTAAAAGAAATAATTATAACTTCGTCAGAATCTGTATGTCAATAGCCGTTAAAGAAACGGCTGGATTGGGGTAGTATAGCCAATAGCTTAAGCAAGTCAGGGCCACATACCTATAACTGAAACTGGCTGGTAATGGGAAGACCGAGTCTACTAACAAATAAAAAAAAGAAAAAAAAACTGTACAAAATGTAGAATTCTCAACATGTTTCCCGTTGCCAGTGTCAACAGTTAAATTACGTACATAGGTATAAGTACATACAGAAGTCCTTAAAAAAATGCACTCCGGGAGTGCCGACTGAAAGTGAAAACTTAAATTGGCGCGTTACACATTTTTTAGATGGGTACTAGGGTTATTGGGTTATTGGGTAATGAATTGCATTTTATTTATGAATTGTATTTTATTAATTATTAGAAACTTTAAAATACATTTAATATTTTTTTATGAATCCTCGCTAACAATTTCGACAACTCTTGTATCATCATCATTATCATTAAAATGATTACAATCTAAAATAGAAACTATAGGTTCATGGTAACTAAAATAGGAAATAAACAATTTTGATTCGAAGTTATTTAAAAATCTCGTGAATACCGCATCAATTGTACTTTTATATATCGTCGTGCTAATATTGCGTTGATTGGACATATGCGTCTCGTAACGGTGTCGCGATTCCATAGATTTTATCTCATCTAAAAATATGCGTACCTCGCCAAAAGATGTTTTCACTTCAATAAGAAGTTTCCAATTTACAGTGTGGCATGTCAGTAAGTCATATAGTGAAAGATAGACGCGGGGCGCGGATAGCTTCGGAACTGCCTAACGTTCGATCGCAAAAGTTCTCAGACTTCCATTCTAAAATAAACTAATCGCATTGCCAACCTAAAGGATATTGTAGTTATCGCGACTTGTTTAAATTACTTGTAAAACATTTAAAAAGTTTATATCTAAGTTATCTTATCAAACTTGTATTTCAATTTAAACATTGAAAAAAAAAGTTCAGTGTCATAAAGCTACGACGAAAGAAAGAATTTCAATAGTACTTGTACATAGAGACTATCTCATGTTGTACATAAAGACTATCTCATGTTGTAGTTAGAACATTTTAAAGCATATCTGGAAGACGCTTTTGTTATAGTGTTATCCCATAATCTAATGTATCTGACGAACGGTTCAATAGAAAACTTAAATACCAAATACATATGTGATTACAAAATTTCTTAAAGACTCAGTTAACTCATCTCACAAAAAAAGTTATTAAAGTCTAGCAATTTAATAAATAATTATCACAGAGTATAATTAAGACAATAAATATGTTAAGAAGATTTAAGACTCGCATCTTCCTTCGCAGTCGGTTAAAATGTTAACATACCTAAATAATTGATCCAAATGTTTAATCGATAATTTCTTAACCTCGCACAGGAAATGAGTAAAGTATCTCGAGCTGAGCTAAAAATCTAATAATGTAGTTTCATTATACATGCAGAACGTTTGATAAGGCCCACTTGATTGAGTTCTTAATTAAACAATGTCTCTGATTTATCCAACCTCATGCAACTTATCGACTAACGAGGTTTTGACCCGCTACAGATTTTTTTTCTCACAATTGATAAATACTAGGAAAGCATATTAGCGAAGTAGTATAAAGTTAATAAGAAGCATTGACATTGAAATAGTTTTTTTTGTATTTAACTTCCATCATTTTAATTATTTGACATACATACATACATATTCGCCTGTCCGTATCACCGAAGGGATTGGCAGAGGTGCATTACAGACCCATATTTTGCTAATTAGAATTCTATCCCCTAAAGTAATAAGTGGCAGGCCTATTGCCGACAATCTGTAATTTTTCGTGCTTGTCATTTCAACTAAGTCAAAATTAACTTGAAATAGAGTTGAAATTCAGAGTAACGTCTCGACAATATGTCTCAAAAGTTATAATTTAAAATCCTCTTACGAAATAAGCTTCCATGTATGTTATTTATCAGCAGGCCTATTTCACTCGTGTTCTAACCACAGCAATCTCGGAGACCCTCGAGTAACTTGAGTGTTGTGCGTTAGCTGTGTTGTGTATCTTGACCACGACACTCAGACATAGAAAATTAAATTTTCAAGTCTTTGGCCTGAAACACAGCTTACACACATTATTGTTTTATGTATGAATTTTGCACTTTTAACTTATCGAATTAATTTTTCTAACTTTTTTGTGTATGTAGATAGATGTATGTACATATGTGTATGTTTCTGCCATGAATAAGTACAGTTTTATAATTCAACACCATAACTACCCATAATAAATCACTACAGTCCAGTCCATCGAAAGGCTGGTTGTAGTAAGGCCCCCCAATTTTAAGTTTTATATGTAACAGTATCTGATTTTATTTATTTATATTGTAGCGTGCAATAAAGAGTAGGTATTTACTTACACATATCAAAAACTCTTATTTTCTGATATAAGGCTACGTGTTCTTTAAAAAAAAAACTCCCGGACTAGAACTAATTCCTGTGTCGCGGGGGACTTTACAAACATTCAATCACCGGACACATAGAACACCCAGACTCAGAACAACAATTTGAGGATTACAAAGTGTTGTCCTGTATGTGGATCGAACCCACAATGCCATCCATCCGGCCACATGCCATCTATGCAGTCAACTTTTTTTTTACATATTCTTACTTGTTTATTAAGACTTATTTATATTTTCAAAGTGATACTTATAGTCTTCAATCGTATATTTCCATAAATTTTAACTTTGAAACAAACGAAATGAGTTCAAACTCAGGGGTTTATTATTAAAAGTAACTGTTCAATTATACACCTGATTCCATCAACTAACCACGTCTTCAGTTACATATACATATGTATGTATGTGCGAACTTTAATATCAATACGACATTTTAAGTTGGTTAATATCGATTTTATGATTCGTTTTACATATCTACTTTGTCATATTTGACCAATTAATAAGCTATACTTGAATCCATTTCGTTTAGCAGAGTTGCATTAAACAAGCACATTGTGTCAATATATAAAGAAATTGAGTATATGAATACATATTATGTTCAAAATGTCCAACTTAACTGTAATGCACATTGAGAAATTATTGAAATAGGCACTCACTTGTTTGTTGCGCCGAACCAAAACAATATTAGACTGCAATGAAATGATAAAGCTGAATAAATATTCGAGATTCTAACGCTATTAGAATTTCATCAAATCGTAATGACTAACATTAGTTATAAGATGTAGTTATGTTCTCCTAGTTTCCCTTGCGCCGGGTGTGCAGACGTGCCGGCCGTTCGCTCGCTCATTTATTATTAGCGGCCCAGCCTGCTGCTGCCTCATGTTTATTAAAGAGTCCGCTATCACCTGAACTCACTGCGGCTCACAGATCCGCTTATTATTAATATTTCGTTTGGTTCCTTTCAAGTTGAGGGTGAAAACTGAAGTTAAGTTACTTACGTAAAATAACACAATGATATTTAGTACTAAAAAAATAATACATGGCAAAAATATAATTTTATTAAATGAGTGAGATAAAGTAAATAAATGATAAAACCACAACTAACATAGTTTCCTTAGACATGAAAACGCGCCCTATATGTGTAGTTGTACCATAAAATCAAATCAAAATCAATTGAACTGAAGCTAGTTGCCTGTTCTAATACGCAGATCATATGGAGAAGAACAGGCGGGGTGTACAAATAAAACGTGTGGCCACAACTCTGAAATACCTATCAACATTCCATCAAATTAAGACTATATTTTAATATCTTGAGTTAGGTTTTGTTTCTATCCTGTTTATATCTATTTAGTAGTTAGGTTTATTTAATTACCTACCTACAATAGAACATGAGAGTGAATAATTCTCTAGTAGCACTGAGCACAAGAACTAACTGACTACGCATTTCGGAATAAAATCATAGTTGCATAGTTGGCGTACGTTGGCGGCCACTTGCATGGTGCACCGACCAAGTGTAGTCTAATTTACAATTTACGACTCTATTTGCAGTACAAACATTCAATATCAGGGGACTTGTAAAAGCGGTGAGCTGTGGGACATTTTACCCATATCTATGCACACATGACAATACGGACGCGGTGTGAAAATTTAAACAAACGCTCGCATTCAATTTATATTCACCGAGCGCTCCGGGCGCACGGTTTAGCAAAAACGTGGAGAACAATGGGCGGCATGGTCGTAGCGACCACACATAGATGCCACCGTCTGATGTGTGGGCGATAACAGCGATCGATTCAACTCTGCTTGTACGACTTGTTAGCAACCTCCTGCCAAAGTATGTCGCCCTGGTGATTCCTATCGAAAGTATCGATCAACAGTTTTGATTGTAGTTGACAGATAGAGCTATCTTCGCCTTGACGATATAATTTTTTAAAGGTAGTTTTTATTACTGTATCGATTACAAATGTATAAAGATGCCGCAATCAAAATATATATAAAAACCCATTGTTCTTATTACTACCAGTATAATGCAAAATATTTATTTTAAGACTTTAACATAACTGTTATTCTAATATATTTTTAATCATAAAACTTCCTACCATTTTTTTTATATGCCTAGTTCCTGGAGATCAGCCCGCAGCTACAAAAGAGAAGATTAAAAACTTTGTTAAAGCAAATGTGTAGCGTTTGCTGGGAATAAACAAATCTATGTGTATATAATTAATTGTACTCTAGGCTCTTCTAGCTTAGATATCATTAAGGACGAACACGTATAGTTACCTATGTCAAAAAAAATGACAAAAGCAAATATTTAAACGTGGAGAGAGAGCGTGGCACTGCGAACGTTAATAAAACAAAGCGGCCGCAATATAATTCATCTGGCTATCGGGGCGGTTCGGCTGACATACTTGATTAAAATGAATGCTGGACCACAACCAAACCCTGCCGTTTTTACCTGAGCCAGAATTAAACGCTTATTAGCAGCGAGACCTTTTAAATTCCTATAATTAATTGGTTTCCAAATCCTTTTGGTAATAAACATAATCCTGTGTCTCTGTTCACATCCTTTTTGAAAAAAAAAACATTTATGATCTCCTTTCTTAAAAATGACATTACAACAAATAACAATTAAATCAAATTATTTAAAAATTCTACCATTAAAAAGAAATATATGCAGATTTTCACAATTTAAATTAGGAAGAACGACAAAAAAAAACAATAAGCTCTACGGAGCAATGGCAGATGCAGGGTGTTGCTCGGCAATTAAATTATTCCACATGATCACATTGAGTCGGGGCGAGCTCAGTATGTGCAAGAAACGCTTATATCCCGTTCTGTGTGCTAACACAAAAAAAAAGTTTTGGGAGTATGGAGTTTTAAATTCCGAACGATACAATAGCGAAAAAACACGATTGCTAAAAATTTTTTTGACTATGTGGTAAGGTTGAGTAAATTTTAGTTATATTGTAGTTAGCCTATACCCAAATACTAAAAAAAATAGTAAAACGTGTTACAAAAACAATAATTTTAATTATCAAATCAATAATTTGAGAATATAGTAACTAATAGAAGTAACTCTTTGTCACGAATGGTGCGGTTCGATCGGAGTAATAACCACTGCCTCACAGAAAACCGGTACACAAACAATGCTTGCATTGTATTGTCGAGTGAGTGAGGGAGCCAGGAAGCTATCGCTATAAAAAAATGACTATTTCTCAAATAAATAGTCGCAGTACGTCAGTCACTCTGAAGCCTATCAAATAATTTTATACAAAAAATAAACGTTATCCTTTTTAATTAAAGTGTAGCCGTTCCCCAAAGTTTCATCTGCATTTAATGTTACTTCTCCGGTCCTTTATGTCGTCGGGAGATGTTTTAAAGCCTATATTATTCCGCAATAAATATTCTACCAAATACAAAATATTTTCGAATCCGACTGGAAATTTTAGAGATTAGCCCGTTAAAAGAAACAAACAAAACCTTTTCAGCTTTGGTACGTGTCTTTCTCTTCTTAATCGTTCCCTCACTATTGAGGATCGCGACTTCTTTTCTTCCTGTCAACAATCTGGCAACATCGGTTACGATCAGTCGTTTGGTGGAGTGCGATAATTATTGGTATTTGTTTTTATGTTCAGAGATTTGGTCTGACCATCTTCTATGACACTGGCCTCTGGTTCATTTCCCTTCGAATTTTCCAGTTACCATCAATCGCTTCAGGTTGCCAGTATTTCGAAGAGCATGCTGTCCGAAATATTTGATTATACGTTGTTTTATATGTTTGTGTAAAATTATTTTATTATCATTATTTTTAAATATATATTTTTTTCCTTTATATATACAATGTATGTCTTTGAACTTCAAACCAACTGATCAGCTGCAAAGTTCGAAGAACGCTGTCAGGTTTTGAGTTAATTTGATTCTTTTAGCAAAACGTGTTATCATTTTATGCGACGTAGGACAAAGCAGATTTCTGTTGCAATTGGAGCCATAGGAACGGACAAGCACCTTTACGAATGACTTTAAGTCGGCACAGCCATTGTAGATAGTGACTGCGAATGCACTACTGAAAACACTGGTTACTGCGAACCATTCTGCATTATTAGTTTATTACCGGTAAACACTCAGATAGAGAGATAAACCCTTTATTGTACACAAAACAATATAATATAATATTTTACTTATCTTAAACATGTATCACAATTGGTGTCCTTATCGCAGATTGCGATCTGTTCTAGGTTTGCATGTGATAGATACTTTGGGCAAAAGAGGGGGTTGCAGTGTATGTACCTCCTTACATCAGCTCTCGAACAACTAAGAGCCTTTACACACCAAGTATTATTGAATGCGCTGACCACGAATGCAATCAGGACGCTCAGCAAACGTTAGGCCGCCGCCACGTTATAACTTTTGCACACTGTTTGAGCGCGTAACACGCGCAAAGAACGAGCGTCGTCAGCTCATTAGTAAACGTGGTGTTCAATAAGTGGCAATAAAAGTTAGTGACAACTCCATTTTGAGACTTTTTTATGTACTGACGATTTCTAATTGGTTTCTAATTCCGAATGGACTATTTTTTTGAAGGGAAAACTTCTTTAGGCGCGTTGAGCACTTTTTGGGTGAACAAAAATTAATGGAACTCACTCGTCATCGTCACCGAACGCTTTCCATGAGTTATATGTATACTGTGTATATATGTGTACTTTTTGGGTGAATAAAAAGCGTGAATCTCGCGTCATCGTCACTGCGCGCTTCCCATGAGCTATATGTATACTGTGTATAATCTAATAGCTCGACGATACAATTCACAAGTTACTTTTCACTTCTATCGGCAGTCCCCAAAGACTGCCCGTGTTTTTTTTTTATTAAGTAACATAATTCGTTGTCATAAAAGTATTTTGGTGTAATACGAGACGTAAAACAGTAATACAGTACAGCAATTACCGAACATGGGAAAATTACGTTAGCCCAAACGAGTTTTGTTCTAGAACTTGTGGAACAACTGGCTAACTCTAGTTTAGCAGGTGATCATCGCAAACCGTCACATGTTAGTGTAGGAATTAAGTTACATTTGCTTCGTACTAGTTATGGCTGTGTAAAATATGTGGCTTGCTGTTTGAAGTTGGAAGAGATGATGAAAATGAGAACGAATTGTTACACAGACGTTATTTTGTATTCATACTGACTGAAAATAATGATATCTTACTTTGACGCCTGTGTGTCTGTGGCATCATAGGTCTTGAGCGGATGGACCTAATGACCTAAAATTTTATAGGATCACCTGCTAGACCAAACTGAAGATTCCTTGAAAATTTCATCGAAATCGGTGCAGCCGTTTCGGAGCCTATAGGTATATATAGCCTATAGGTAACATAGGTAGATACACACATATGTACATACACATGTACCCATGTATGTATGTATATTGCAACGCAATGCAAATATCAAATTTTATCTTCATAAAATTTCCGTGGTTTTAAAACTCTTTATTTCATAAGAATGTATATAATGTATGTTATAACTTCACCTAAATAAAAAAAAAACATAGTTCTGTGTTCAATATATAACTGTACTGGTATCGCTGAATTTATAGTAGATCTACTAAAGAATAATATTTTTCTGAACATTGCATTACTTTATTTGAAACCGTTTACTCAGTGCACGCCGATGAAGCGAATTACTGGTTAATTTTTCTTCGACTTGTTTCACAAAAGCTGAAATTTTACACTGAAATGAGGTATATATCATAATAAAATAAAGCCTAAAATATAGGTATATATCATAATCAAATCTCCAACATTATGTCTTAACTAAGACGTCTTGTTCAACAAGTATTTTTCAATCTCGAAACCAACCATCAGTTGTGTAACTTTTCAAAAGACTTCCAATTTATTACATTTTATTTCGATATCGCGAGTCCAATTCTATCTGACAGCGGGACACTTCACGCGGTATCACTGCTCCCTGTAAAATATATATCTGAAATATTCCTCCGAAAATCGAGCTCGTTTCATCCCTTGGGATGAAACAGAAATGACGGAATGCCTCCAGCACATCCATTCACTTGTAATTCGCTTACTAAACAAACGTAGCTACGTTTTTGCTTCTGTTTTGAACTCAATTGATAACTGAAGGAGGTTTGGTGTCACTGTAGCTAATTTTCGGCATCAACTTTTAACTTTAAAGAGTCAAATAATAGCTTAAAATTAATAAATTAATCTCTTCTTTCTATCTTTTAAGCTCATAAAACGATCTTAATACTTTTTATTAGGTCATCAGATAGCCTTGTGGTTTTTGGTGAAGTGGAATAGGCCGTCTCGTCTAAGATTGGACTCTTATCTGTCAGACAGTATATATATTCAGATTGTTTCAGAAATGAGTGGTTATATTTAGGGGTCATACGATTAAACAATGGTTGAAAAGTAAGTTAGTATTTATGAGTGTCTTTGCTTTAAGTATGTACAAGAAAAAATATAGAGTCACGTCTTTGCTCGGTGTTAACAGCTCGGTGATTTACAGGGTAGGGTACATTCCGACTGTACAGATTCAGCGGTGGTTTAAGTGGTCACCTCGCAACTACGCTGCCGCGCCGAGTTTTGTGGATTATATCCACGGGACAATGGTTCGTGTAAACCTTGAATTATTATTGTTTTGAGTCTGGGTGTTTCCGTTGATTGAATGTTTGTAAAGCCCCCCAAGATGTAGGAATTATTCAAAAAAAATGTATTATTTTCAATTCAAGTATATTTCTTTATAAAATTGAATGAGTTCTAGGTAGCTATAATATACCATTGAATATTGCTGTTGCTCTCCCTATCTTCTCGTAGGCTTCGTAAAAACAACCGCAACCAGGAATCGGACTGTTATCTATGAGACAGTATGTATACACTTATACAGTGGGGCCAAATTCTTTTTGGCAAAATGTGGGTTTTATACACATCTGCTTACCCCTTAGGGGATAACAGACGGATTAGATTGTATGAATATAATTATAAACTAACGCGATATTAAAATCAATTATAACATTTTTTATACTTTTATCGCTGCCTAGAAAAATGAATTCACTCTGCCCACTGGAAAGCAATCAGTAGAGTCCTAGAGTGGTGGTTACCATCCTCATTGCAAGTGCAGTCAATGTAGCGTGGTGATCCACACTATGGCGGCCTAGTGAGATGCATTTTTTTATAATAAAACATATATAGAGATATACAGGTATACAGAATTATAATAAAAATGACGATAAAGAAAAAAAAATATATAAAAAAGAAAATATATGTAAACTAACAATATTGTTGAAAACATATGTAACCCGACTGCACCATTTTCTATATTTTTTTTGGTTACGTTAAGGCCATCCATTAAATACGTCAGGTGATTTTGGCAATTCTTTGACCCCCGTCTCCTCGTGGTAAGATGTCTTGAGATATTGCTCCTGACGGGAGATTTTTGTAAATGCACATTTTAATGTAAATTAGTTAATCTGTGTTTGATTGCGTTGGGTTTATTAAAAAAAAAGATTTGATTACTTCTATAGACTAGCTAAGACTAGTCTGCACATTTCTAAGAACATAGTCGTGGTATCACAGTCAAAAAATCGTAAGGAAAAATAAAACGTGATACCTGCCAAGGCCTCACTCTCCCCCACCGTGAGAATGGGTGAGATCCGTCTCGACCAAAAAGCGTAAACATAACGTAACGTAATTAATGGACGCTCTCTTATTACGAAACGTCTTAATAGTTTAAGGTAAGTAAGGTTAGGCTCTTGGGCGTAACAAAGAAACATGATAAACTCGAAAAACATAACCCTCCCTACAATGCAGTCGGGTAAAAAACATGATTTTCATTATCATCGACCAGAGCGGCAGTGCAGTTATAATTTCTTTTGCTATTGAGGATTTATTAAAACAAATGCAGTCAAATAACGTATGTTAGTTCACTTTGCCAACTGATATTGTAAATAATAGTTGTGAGTCCGGGTTTATTCCGTTGTGTCCGTTAATCCGGAGTACCCGCAATACGGCGACACACATGTAGGTATATGTACTACAGCTCCCTGCGGTACGGTAAAGTTAGGTGCCTACTGCCTGTGTGGTAATCCTTTGTCGCTTAGATTCAGTGTGCACCTTTTTTTTTCTACTTTTAAGTGCTCTGTTATTAAGCAATTGATTAGCCGTCGGTTTTATGGTGCACTTACTAAGCGTTTCAATGGAAAATAAAATAGGTAACTGTATTTCAGATTTTGTCTAAAAAGTACTAATTACAAAATGATATGAAATTGACAACAAATCTAAGGGCCTGTTTCACTGTTTCAGTAACTTAAAATGTCAATTTCACGACCTTCAAGTAGCGTTAATCATAGGATTAACCGACCGTTAACTTACTTGCCACATCATCTGCCAAGTAGTGTCATTACTTGAAGGAATATTATATACCACGTTGTCATTTAGTGGGTGTCTGAGAATAAAATCCTAAAGAAATAATTAAAAATGGATTTATTTGATTTGATTGTTCATCAATTAGATGAACTAGAGAGTTCATCTACGTAACGGATGCCGAGGATTCGTGTATTTAAATTTCGTGTTGATTATTTAACGGATCTAGATGAAACGGATTTCTTTGCTAGATTTCGTCTGTGGAAGTCTGCAGTAACCCCTGTAGGTAACTTTATTAAACACACAATATCACCTAAAACGTAATTCACTTATTGCAAATTAAAATTAAAAAAAAAATCACACGCTCAAGCTGTTCCCGGCAAAGGCAAAATTAAATAATTCGAAAATGACAACAGATGACGTTCCACGAATGACATTTGACGTAAATTTGAACGATTTTTTTTTTTTTTTTATTTGTAAGCCTACCATAATGACTCCACTTTGCCTGATGGTAAGCAATAAATGGAGTCCAAGAGTGGTGGTCACCATCCTCACTGCATGTCTAGTCAATGCAGCATGGTGACCTACACTATGGCGGCCTGGTGAGATGCTTTTTCACGCCCCGCTTAAAAGACCCGGGATCAAATTGGGAAGGAAACACGTGCGCTGGTAGGGAATTCCAACTTTCACTGATCGGCACAGGAAAGAAGAGCCAAACCGTTTCGTTCGGGATCGCATATCTTCGACTCGCAAATGGTGACTCTTCAGGCCACCACGTGTAGTCCTGTAGAGGAAGGGAGAAGGTGGGACCAATTGGAAGAGCTCGTCAGAACACTCCCCGTGATGTAGGCGATAGAGAACTGCCATAGAGGCGACATCTCTTCGGAACTGCAGGGGCTCAAGAGACTGGGTGACCTCAGGACAGTCTATAATACGGACTGCGCGTCGCTGCAACCGATCGAGAGCGTCAAGCAGATACTGCATAGCCATCCCAAAGATGAGAGCAGTACTCCACGCAGGAGCGAACCTGGGTCTTATATAAAAGACACAAATGCTCGGGCGAGAAGAACCGTCTCACCTTGTTCAATACACCGAGCTTCCGCGAGGCCGCCTTAGTGACGCTCTCGATGTAATCACGCGGATTGAGATCCCGACAGATGTCCATACCCAGCATACTGAGCCTATCCTGTAGTGGCAGTTGAGTGTTCTGAAGAGTAGGAAGGGGAAGGAATGGAGACTTTATGTTTGAAAACGCGCACGCCTGTGTTTTCTTGGCGCTGAACTCGACCAGATTCTCACAACCCCATTAAGAGATGCGGCTCAAGACCCGGTCGAGCTCAGCAACAAGCTCCTGTCGTTTTCCCTCAACGTCTGCTAGCTTGGCAGCAGGATGTCCAAAGTATCGCCCGTGTACTTTGCTGTCGTCTGCATAACAATGTATGTTGCCAAGAGCCAACATATCATTGATATGCAGAAGGAACAGCGTGGGCGGTAGGACGGAGCCCTGAGGTACACCAGCGCTAACCTCCTGGAAGTCAGAGGCCGCGCCGTCACAGAGAACCCTAATGCGGCGCTTGTGGAGGAAGGCAGTAACCCAGTTGCATAGCTTAGATGGCAGACCAAATGCAGGAAGTTTGGAGAGAAGCGAGCGATGCCAGACCCTATCGAAGGCCTTGGCAATGTCGAGGCTGATGGCCAAGGACTCCCCATGCCTATCCATAGCCTCACCCCAAAGGTGTGTGACGTACGCTAGAAGATCCCCCGTGGATCGGTTCGGCCTAAAACCATATTGCCATATATATCATTTAACAAGGAGTGATCCTCTAGATGGCGGATTAATTGGGTGTTGATTATCCGCTCGAGCACCTTACAGAGTATGGAGGTGACGGCTATAGGACGGTAATTAGCTGGATCGGAGCGGTCGCCTTTTTTGGGAATGGGTTGGACGTTCGCCTCTCTCCAGGCCTCCGGAACAATTCCCGAGGATTGAAATGTATGCTTTGTTAGATCATTCACTTAACCGGCAAGTTGTTACTCGAAGCTCTATTTTCGTTTGTGAAATTGACAGCAGCTACTTGTTACTTTTACTGGCCAATTAACGTTAACTGGCAATTAACTAATCAACACTTTACTTGAAGATGGTGAACGAGGCCCTAATAGTTCTAATTCATATATTCATTAATTTATCAATATGTCTCTAAAGGAGTAGGCAGAGGCATCTCCAACACCCAAATTTTTATAAAATATAAATTAGCTCCACTTACGCAAGAGGGTCAAGCCTTATTTCCGTTATCCGGGCACTGTATGACTGTAGATTTATATACATATGTAATTTCTGATAGATAACTAATCCAATCCCTCAGTCACCTTATACGACACAAACGGGAACCACACGACTTATTATTTTAAATTAATTTTAGTATTCAAAAGTAAAGTATTGTTTTTCAACCGTAATATCTGAATAAAAAATACATAATTTTTAACTATACGTTTTTTAAGTAAAGTTCTAAAGTAAAAACAGCGGTTTGACAGTTATCTTAATATTAGATTATAAAAAGAAATGCAAATGTTTTCCTAATAAAAAAAATAAACGAAACTTGTAAACAAGAAATAATATGATGAAATTTAAGCGATAATAAATGTCGAATTTTTATCTGTTTAAGATCTAATTGAAGACAAACAATGTTTCTACTCTGAGATTGCAGTTGGTTTAGGCGTTTTGAATAACCTGAAAAATAAGCCTAACCAACTCCCTTCGGTTACCAGGCCGCCATATAATGTAAAGAGCTTCCTTACATAGCGCACTGCACAATACGCTACTCTCAATGCACAGAACGGTCAAGTACTGTATAAATCCGGCGGCCGGCATAGGTCGACGGGCCATTGTAAAAATTACGCTATAAATTGGGCCCGGCTTGCGCCCGACGACGACGGGCCGACGCGGCCCCAATCGTAAATTATAGCTAGGGTTGGCCAAAGCGAAGTAAATGTATTTTTGGACTCCCTCGTCGGTGTTATATCTTTTTAAGTTCGGTACAAGTTGAGGTTGGAGTTAAGTTGTAGTTTTATTTGTGTGTTGATTTATTTATTTCTCAACTGGAACTTTGAGAGCACACACAGAGCTTTTTTAGCTTTTTGTATAATATAGAGTTAAAATTGTTAGCCCTTGTTTAAGTTTGCACAGCACAGACTATACTTACGATGGTCCAGCTTCTTATAGTTTCATTGTGACCTGTCTTATATTATGTTGTATAGATTGTAGTATATTTAGTTTAATTTATATTGCAAAATTTTTGTTTTGTTAATATTGTTGGTTTTGTTGTTATAAGTTTTATTAAATAATAATTCTAAAAATATATGTTATGAATAGAATCAGCGCTGCAATATGATGTACAGCATTATGTTATGTTTACCATTTCCCGCCCGCAATATTGCTCTACTTGATTATTCAGATTTTAATTGTTATCGTTATATTTTCTTATTTATTTATATATGGTTTTGGCATGAACAAATATTTTTTCTTTTCTTTCTTTAATTTAATATAAATTCGTATAATAATTAGTTTATGAATGACTGAAATATAGAGTAGTAGAACCACGGCTGCTTCTTACTAGTGACTTCATTACATCTGTAACATAATCAGCTCAGATTGGTTGGTTGGAACTTAAATATTATTCATTTTATCATATATAAAAAGTTCTCAGTCTCAATAAGACAACAGTTTTACCTTTTTTTAGACCTATCATCGGTTACAGTTACATACGGTGCAGAAAGAAAAAAAAATCATATTTTTGACAAATCATTTCTTGTGATATTCAATTAGGCATGTGTTTGGCAGCCCTATATCTTGGGAGTAACGCGAGACAACAAGCGGGCGCGACTTAACCAGGCGCGGCAAAAACTACGATAAGCGATGTGGCTCCATGTTAACTGCAAGATTTCTGATATCATGATACGTGAGTGGGAAAGATACTGTGACCAGTACTTGGCACCTAAACACTTTAGGTCTGCGTGCCAAGAGTTTTCATGAGTGAGATTTTTGCCCTAAATATTTTAAAACAGTTCGATTTAGTTGTATCTTATACTATTATTCTGATGTCCTGTTACTACTTGCTTTATTGATTTATTTATTATTGAATAAATGATAAAGTATACGGAAAATTGGTTTTGCAAAAATTAACTTATGCTTTTTTAAGGCACTTGAGTTTTTTGTTACATATATTAATAGTCTCAAAAAAAAAATTAAAAAATAAAATAAAAAAAGGCTAGAACAAGTATTATTGAAAATAATACTTTAAAATATGTAGTAGCCCTGCAACAGGCGAGCGAGCGGGTGCGACTTTACCATAGGAATACAGATAACCATGTGTCTACTTGTCTCGTGCCGAGCCCGAGCTTTGACGGGATGTACGTGTATTATGTATTGAAGTGTGTAGGGTTACTGATCAATCACCTAGACAGCGTTTGACACGATTAAGCATCATTGTGATTCTTGAATACATCGTGTCCTAGAAAATTGGACACTTATTTAAACACTGAAAATATATGTACATTCCTAGCATGCAGTCGCAAAAACGAAATTGTAAAAAAAAACCTTGTATAATTTGT
Source organism: Tyria jacobaeae (assembly GCA_947561695.1). Classification (NCBI taxonomy): domain Eukaryota; kingdom Metazoa; phylum Arthropoda; class Insecta; order Lepidoptera; family Erebidae; genus Tyria; species Tyria jacobaeae. Next base: position 5,171,100 of record OX387230.1, on the reverse strand, counting down.
GAACGTTTTAATTTTCGTTTAAGTTAAAAATTTCAATGGGAAAATACCTAAAATTTACGTTTTTAAGTATAAATCTTTTCATATGTTTTTATGGTTAATTTAAGTTTTACTGCAATTGATATTGCTATATCGTGTTAAAAATATGCAGAACTACTGATTTTTTTGCGTATCTCAAGGTACACATGACCCGAAAGAATATTCATAATATAGATATGTAATTCAAAATAACTTATAAAAAGAGGTGTACCAAATTTTCAATGGCAAAGAAAGTCTAATTCTAAAAAAAAATACAGCTGCTTTAAATATACATATTCGTGGCAGCCCTAGCTCGAGATGCTCAACAAAATATTAATGTTTAAAATGTATACTACATTCTTGCCGAGAACTCGCTGAGATTCTCGGACGAATAGGCAAGGTTTAAAAAGCGATTTCATAAAGCCAGGCTGGTTTTGACCCTGGGATGCTTTCAGGCAGTTGCTTTAAGCCACGTGGCACTTAAGAAAGGCATGGTAAATGAAATTTAAAACGAATGACATAATTTTGTTGTACGCCAGGCAAAGTTCTCTGTTGTTCTCTGAAGAATCTGTTTCTCATAGAAAATGTAAGGACTCATTAGGCATTTAGCATATGTCTTTCGTACCAGCCTCAGATATAGTAAATTCGCAATTTAGGCACACAACACAAAATTGTTAAATGACAGAACTAAATTCAGATAAATCCAAGATTTCGTGAGTAAATTTCTCGCCACCACCAGCTAACACCACTGCCGTATTAGGCTACTAGTTTTTAGGGTTCAGCTCCTCAAAATGATAAAGTAGAAAGGGAGGGATAGGACTAAGTTGTCCGTGTGTCTGGCGATACCCTTTTTCTTCGGAATTCGTGTCGTTGAAATTAACATTAAATATCTATTTATGTGTGCGGTCTCTTGAAGCTGTAAAAAGAGTAAGCTTCTCAGTCAACGCAATCGAATCGAAAGGTCTTTAAAGATTTTGCTGGTAAAAAAAACCTATAGAGTCCCTAAAATCATGAAATTTTAACAGTGGTAGAGCCATGCTTAGGAACGAATAGGTCGGCTCGACCGGTGCGATACCACGGACTCACAGAAAACCGGTTGTGAAGCAACTTGCTTGCGTTGCCTTTCCCCGAAATGAGTGATGTTTCCGGAGGCCCAACCCCCCTCTCCTTTTTCCTCAACCTTGTCCCCCCTCCCCTTTTCCCATCTCCTCGTCCCTCTCTCTTCTTTTCCCTATACTCATCCCTCCTTCCCCTTAAAGGTGGGCCCTTCACTTACAACTCTCGAGTTGCAGGTGTCCATGGACGGCGGAACGTCACTTATTGTCTATATTGCCACTTACCATCAGGTGACCCGTCTGTTTGTCTGTCCCCCTATAACATAAAAAAATAACAAAAAATTTGACACGTAAAGGAAAAATAAATCGGATGGAAAATCTTTTTGTGATTACATATTTATATTTCGCAGTTAAAAACAACGTCGATGTATGGAAAAGAATTGCAAAGGTAAATTTGTCTTTTGATATAATCAGATTTGCACTTCTGTGGTTTATTGATACAACAAGTATATAAGTACTTACAATTTTTTTTTAAATTTTCTAAACGTACATTTTATAAAAAGTTTCTAACCAACTGCAGCATCAACACAGCATTTTTTATGCGCAGCATTCCTCCAATCTTTCACGCCGCGCCGGTTACATAAGTTACGAGTATATAACACGAAAGCGTGAAGATAAGTAAGTGATTACACAACCTTATAGTTATCGGATAAGAACCCCATACAATGTTGGTTATTTTTACGTTTTCAAAGTTCAATCACACAATATCATTAATGCTATTCTGCGGCTTCAATTTTATCAAAATGTAATTCGTTTTCTATCGTGAACATTTATGCCCTAGTCAGTTTAGAATAGGCAAGCTTACGCTTTCAAAAAAAAAAAAATTACGGGATCACTGCATTGAATATACGCGCGAGAGAGAGTCCATAAGCACTAGTTATTACATCTCAAACTCCATATTAAGTGTAATAGATAACCATGACTTATTACTAGTTAACGGAAAATAATGAAATAATCATTATGGCATCATTCACGAATGCAAAAACAGTTCCAATATCGGGAAAGACTCCCGGAAAGTTATGGATTACAGTAGTACAGTACAGTACAGTACAGTACAGTACAGTACAGTATAGTACAGTACAGTACAGTACAGTACAGTACAGTACAGTACAGTACAGTACAGTACAGTATAGTATAGTACAGTAAAGTACAGTACAGTAGGCAAACAAATATGTATGTAATTATTTCTCGCAGTAAATCTTACTTAGGCTTAAACTTTAAATGAGATCCTGAATATTCGTCACCCTCATATCGAATCTACTAAAAATTACTTAAAATCGTTTTTCAAACTACAAAACTCAAAATAATGTTTAATACTACTACATCAATAACGTTTATAAATACATACATATGCCACGCACGACCAGCCTATGGAACAAATTGTCGCCTGCCGTATTTCCGGACCGATACGACCTTAAAACCTTGAAGAAAAGAGCGTACTTCTATCTAAAAGGCCGGCAACGCACTTGTGACTTTTGACTTGCCATCAGGTGACCCTTCTGCTCGTTTGCTCCCTATCGCATAAAAAAAAATTTCACGCCTCTATCCCCGAAGGAGTAGGCAGAGCCGATTCAAACGCATTTTTTTTTGCCAACCATAATTAGTACCTACTGCCGTCGTTCGGGCACTGTATGGCTGTACATATAAAGTCTGATATATAACCACTGAATCCCTTAGTCGCTTTTTACGACATCCATATGCAGATCTTTTCCTTCGAGAAAAAAGTCACTGTAAAAAAATATATATCTATACAAATAAATAAAATTGAAGTGTCTGTATATAATATTAAAATAACCCTGTATATTGATGTATACACGGTACATATACCAAAACAATATTTTTCACAATTTTTGTCTGTCTGTCTGTTTGTTTCTCTGATATCTGAAATCTGAATCTCTGAAATGGCTGGACCGATTTTGACGGGATTTTCACTGGCAGATAGCTGATGTAACAAGGAGTAACTAAGGCTACTTTTATTTTTGAAAAAGAAAAGGACCTCACGAAAACAATTAAAATTTTATAATATTCGATTAAAAAAATAATTTCATTAAAATTATAGGTATTTCTTTACGCAAAAAAACAGAAATAATAAGCTATCGTAAACTCTGCGAACTGAACAATAACTTTTTTTGTTAAATACCACGCGAACGAAGTCGCGGGTAACAGCTAGTTCAAAATATGTGTGTCTTTCCTGTGCCGATCGGTGAAAGCCTGGAATTCACTACCAGCACACGTGTTTCCTTCATACTTTGATCGCAGGTCTTTTAAGCGGGGCTTGAAAAAGCATCTCACCAGGCCGCCACAGTCTGGGTCACCATGCTGCACTGACTAGACATGCAAAGAGGATGGTGAACACCACTCTTGGACTCCACTTGTTGCTTTCCATCATGCAAAGTGGCGTCACTATGGTAGGCTGATATAATAATAATAAAATATATATATATGATAAATATATCGTTTATTAAGTAGTATTATCCTCGTTCCCTGAATAAAGGGGTTTTCAAAAAGTATTTACGGCAAAAAAGGTATGCATCACTTGAAGGATACAGTTTAAATAAATACAATACATCAAAGAACACAATCTCCTTCTTGTTCAGTATTTATTTCTTAAAATACTTTGACGATAACAAAACTACATTCTTAACCCTTCTTCATAGTAGCATTAGGTAGGCAGGGATAAGGCCGTCCATTGTGAATTTATCGTGTTTATTATCCATGTTCATATAACACACACATACATATACAGGAATGATTCTTTTGCCAAATGTGCCCAATTCAAGTTATCTGTAAATCCTTCCACTTAATTTTGTATATACACTATTAAAGAAGTTGATGTGTTGATAAAATATAGAAGCCGTTGTTGGAGTAGAACATCGATCCAACCTATTCCCGCTGGTGTAAATAACGTACGACAGTATATATACAGTCATACAGTGCCTGGATGACGGCAATAGGATTGTCCCTGTTACAAAATGGGACTAAGTTGCGGCTGGCAAAAGCGGAATGTTTATAATAAAATGTTTTTTTTAACTAGTACCATAGGGAAAATAAAATTGTGCTCGCCATTTAAATACATGCCGTTTTAAAATATCGATTAATAAAATATCAAATGAAAAATTCGTTTTCAAATGCATCGATATTTTATTTACGGATCATATTGAATGCGAAACTGAACCGTTTTGTGAATTCACTGAGCGATTATTACCGTATAAGCCAATAAATGGAAAACGTTATCTACCTAATAGACTTTCGATTCTATGCACATTGTACACATACATAGTACATACGCTGACGCTCGTATCCCCGAATGGGTAGGCAGATCTCAACACACAAGACACCATTATTTTCACAATTACAATTTGATCCCACTAACTTATCAGGGGGAAACCAATTGCCGTCAATCGGACAGTTTTCGAATGTAAGGTTGGAAAATTTGGATTATATTGAGAGGGAAAGGAATGTTGGTTATAGGGATGGATTGGAAACTGGACGCAGGGACTCGTAGACGACGGGGTCGCATATCTGTGACTTTGTGACTCGGATTGCCTGTAACCGGGAGATCTGAATATTTGTAATTGTTTTTAATATTAATAAAAATAATATCATATAAAAGTTTCGACTTTGAAATTCAAAATCCAAAAACCATCGTGTATTAAAAAACCTGTTATACTTATTTGCAATATACTGCATTCAAAACCTTACCGCGCTCGTTACAGATAACATAGCACACGCAATGGTTTTAAAAGCGTAATCAGCTCGCCACATTAACGACCTTACTGCTTATCTTTAAACACTTCAAGTTCAAGTGATTATTATGCACTTTTGCTACGGAAGTTACGAAGAGTTCGATGATAACTATGTATGTATTCTTCTTATAGAAAAGACGATGATAATTATATTTATTTCTATCACCATTTCATCGCTATACTTGAATGACTTGTAAGCCATTTTGTTTTATAAGTTTTTACACAATTTTTATCCGAACACGTAAACTGAGGGTAACATACATTTTACTCATTTCTATATATATTGTATAATTTGCATATAGGAAGTGGGGTAAGTAGGTACGTAAACGCACATTATGATGGGATCGTGCGACAAAAAGCAGCGGCGCATTCGCATTGCGGGCGTACGGCTGGCGGCAGAGTACCAGGGCCACAGCGCTGCGAGGAGATAAGTAATTCTGTGGCGCGTCGAGAATGAGGCGGGCGGGTGTATGAAGTGGGGAGAGACGGAGGGGGAGTAAATGCCCGCGCGGCGGCGGCGGGTAATTGGTTCGCGCCGCCCGAGGCGAGCCCGTAGTATCGCGCTTTAGCGACGGCGCCCTCCGGTGTCGAGCGCGCACTCGGCGATTGCAGAGTCGAAACGACGCTAGATATTTTTGGTTTAAGTTTTAATAATATTTATATTGATACAAAACCCAAAATGAATTAAAGTAAAAACTACTGTTACATTTAGAAGACTACAAATTCGAGTCGCATTTTTTAGTTGATTCTTTAAATCAATCATTTATCCCCCACATGATTATTTATATAATAAACCCTTACCTCCTAATATAACAGCTATAATGATATCCATTTTTTTTCGTAAATCATTTAATGCTTTTAGTTATTTTCTGTATCTTGTTTTTCATGGTGTTGCGATAACATAGTATGTATATAACATATAAATTATTATTATAGAATAGGGTCATTCTATTTTTTCGCAATGTTTTTATTTCCAAGCTTACCCTTTCATATTATCTTTTACAAGGTACTATCCTACATTAAATGTAATACTTAAAAAGTAGAGAAGCCGAAACTCTTCAAAGTAAAATACATATACATTAATAAATAAAACAGCAAATAAAACAGAATCGACTCCACGCAATCCTCGCCGGCTGTTTGTCATGCTACCGCGGAGTTATAGCTATGTCATGCGGCCACCGGCGCGCCACTTTATACATCCGACCGACGGCGCTACCGCCCGCCACGAGCTGCGAACACCTCTATCAACATATGTATACCTAGTACTCTCGCTCAGTATATCGAGTGCCATGTCGTACGTACCTCTACTGAAAAGTTAACATTTGCGGCCAGAGTTACCTTGTTTATTACCAGTTTAGGTTCGCACATCGTAAATTTATTACTGGTGCGATATTAGAATAATCTGTGATATTGAGAGATTTATGTCGAACATGTTCGTTCATGTTAGGATGAAGAGATCCCGTACCTTTTTAATTTTATGAAGAAACTAACATCTGGGTATCATTTTGTGTTTAGGAATGTTAAAGTGACTCATGATTTGTAAGTTACTAGTAATGTAAGTTACAATACTTACAATCATATTAAATTATTATATATTATTCCTGAATAAATACTTTATTCAACATAATAATACGTTTTCGAACACGACTCCCAATTTCCTAGGATTAGCCCGTTTAAACAAACAAACAACTTTTTTTCTTTATTATATTAGTGCATACTTTTTTTTAGGATTTAGAAATATACTTTACCCTAAAAAAACATGCACATAAATACATATTTATACTCATTAACGCGGTAATATACATATGTATATTATAATAAAACAGTTAGTTTTCTTTTCTTAAAATTAATATTACTTTTATTAAATTGATTCAAGTTATGTCAGGTTTGAGTCGGAAATTGACTTATTCTCGGATACGCGCCCATCCGCCCCTTAAGATTTGCCCCGTCTAAAAAAAGTGGTAGATTTGTCCGGTTTCGTAGGACAAAGCTCCGTTTGCAGGGCAAATCAAAATAAAATGAATTAACATTTTTTTGAACCCCTATACACATATAGGTAAAGGAACTATATCGGAACCATTTTGTAAGTAAAAAAGTCATACGAAAAGTACAAAATATACTCGCATGCGTCAGTAAAATATTGGAATTCTAAAAATATCTTTATTCATCTTGGTGCTTAAACATTTTATAATTCTTAGTCTGTACAGATAATTAGAAACATGTACCAAAGATTGGTTCGGTTAAAAAATCCATTTTCAAACCCACAGAAAAGGTCAGATTAATTAAAAAAATCAAAAAGATTACATCCTTACAACTGTTTAGGCGAACTAAAATAATTATTAAATCAGAACACATTTTAAAACTCTTATTATAATATCTTCATGATACGCCCTAACCCCGACTTAGCTACACTCTAAAATTATTTCTGCAAAGAAAACAGTACTACGTTACATTACACAAGTATAAATACAGTGTAGACAAGTTAGTAATTAAAATATATACATATGAAAACCACAATACTCTTCTACAATAATCAATTACGCAAATACAGCTGACATATTAAAAAAAAATATTATAGCCATCACTTAGGATGATGTAATGTGTAAATGATTATAGCAGTGCCGTTTAAATTAAAATCTGTTCAGGTATCTAGAAATTTGTGTACTGTTTGGCCAGTCGGGTAAAAATACTCACAGGCAAGGGAATAATAGCTGTAAATCACAAAACACAAGTGATCTTTGTGTGATTAAAACCCAACAATTAAACATTACACTTATAAGAATTCTTGTTATTTTAGAAGTCCATGTGCACATATAGTAATTAGTGCCTCAGACTGCCTCGAAAGGCACTTTCAACGGCACCGCTGTATGCAGCACCGCCATATTGACAAACTGAATACTGATACTAATTGCTGTAAAATACTGGCCAGCAGGAAACCATAAGTCTGTTTACAATGTTGTGATGCCCTATAAGCATATAAACATAGTACATATGTACACATCTATCGTTTAGAGATGCGTCTACCGATCGTCGATCGTCTACTTATCGATTTTACAAAGGTTATCTTTACTTAAGAGCTAATAATGTTAGGGATTTATATTGCGAGTTAACTCATATTTCCAGTATTAAGATTACTAAGGCAATGTTATTTTTAACCTTCGATGAAAAAAAGAGTCGTGCTATTTATTAGTTTGTGTGTATCTGTATCATAGCTCGTCAACGGATGGACTGATTGTGTAATAGGTGAGTTTATGATGTAATCTATGGTTATTAATATGGAAAGTGTTAATTCAAGAAAATCTTTTTAGCCGTGTAGAACCGTCATCATTTCTCTTCTAAAGTTTTTAATTTAGTTAGTTAAGAATAGCAGCCAGTGGCGAGCTGTTGTATCTGCCAAACCCTGAAAGGCAAAAGTCGTCAGTTTATAATGTGTGTAAAATTATAGCGGTTCGTTTCGTAAACCTCAGGTCATTATACTAAATAAAAAAAACAAGGCATGAAATACGAATATAATTGTTTAAATGTATATTGAACATGAATCTTGTAATCGACACAGCACCAAAGACATCAAAAAGTCTAAAGTGACACTTGCTGAGCCACACAGAAAGTATGCTTGTTGTATTAGCTCTATGTACATTTATATATATAGCCCTTCTTGTAGAACTCTTACAGCGCTATTCGTAAGCTAATTTGTCACGAAGCGTTTCCCGCAGTTTAATCTACCATACTACTTAGCTCCTAACTGTACCCACCTCTGCCTACCCCTAAGGGGGGGGGATACAGGCGTGAGCTTGTGTGTGTATACAGCTTTAAATTTTAATGATGCCTTTTTTCCTTTTCATAATTTTCTATCTGATATATCACTGTAGCAATATGTAATCTGTGGTGTGAATTAAAGAAGATTTGAATGTTTAATAAGAAAATTAAAAATAAGAAAGATAAAGAATCGTCAGTGGATGAATATTTAAGGAGCAATAGATTGTCGTGGTGTGGACCTGTGATTTGAAAAGATACTTGCTGAGACTTAACAGTTGTAGAGCCATGCTTAGGCACGAATGGGCCGGCTCTACCGTGCGATACCACGGCCTCACAGAAAACCGGTTGTGAAGCAACTCACTTACGACTCTTGAGTGGCAGGTATCTATGGATGGCGGTTGTCACTTCCCATCAAGTGACCCGTCTGTTCGTCTGTCCACCTTTATTATAAAAAAAATATGAACAAAATGTCGCGCCAATACTACAGCAGAGGAGGATCAAATAAAATATAGATGGACTTCTTAAAAGAGGATATAGTCAGAAAGGGAATAAGCAGCGAAATGACGAATAATTTCACCGAAATCATTGCACCGCCTCCAAATAAAATGGGGCTCTTCCCCTTTAAAATATATAAAAGATGTTACGATATGATATTACCATAGTAACACCTTAGGTGCCAGCCCTTATTGCGAGCAACATCATCAACATCAATTAACAGTTGAACAAAAACATAATCTCATTATAATTCGTAGGGCTGTGCTCGTTCGTTCGGGACAGTCATTAGTAGCGTGGACTCGTGCGAGGTCAGGAGCGGTCGGATTAGGGTTGCCACTTACATTTTGATATTTTTAAATATTTGAGTTTTAAGCAATTTTCTCAAAAATATTTTTATTAAGATGAATAAGCTAGCTACATACATACATACATGTATTCACGCCCATAACCCCGTAGGGGTTGGCATACAGCGCCCGGATAATGCCATTAGTCTTGCCACTAATACGTAAGTGGAATTTAACTATAGTGGGCACAAATGTTGCCATTTGACACATAATATGTGACGAATTACTTTAAAATTATATTAAAAAGAGTAATTGGGCAACATAAACAAAATGTATATGAATCTTGATTTTAATGCCGCCTTTTGTAAAACGCCGTTCAGTCTTGAAATAACTTTAAATAAAATGCTATTGATAAAGGTTCGGCACACGGCATTTTAAGTATGGCTTCAGAAGGATATCTCAAGTAAATAATATATTATGCATAAAAAAATAAAAATTCATGTAAAACAGCAACATTCTTGTGTTGTGGGAACCCTTTAGCCGATGTCGGCCTCGCTTGGATGCCGTCGGGGCAGCGCGACGGGGCGCATAAAATACGCCGCGCGATGTCGTCGGCTGCACTACACGATGTGTCACGGATACCCGACCCTTGTAAGGATGCGACACGGGCTCTAAATATCGATATCGAGTTTACTTTTAGGTGCTTTAAAATAAATTGCTAAGACAGTCAATAGTCTTATGGAGATATGTAACTAAATAATCGATAGTCGTTACTACATCTTAGTGTTTCATTATACCTACAGATATCATTACTGTTCTCGAAAGCCGGTTTTTTAGACTCAACGCAGATACGACGGAAGCAATATTTACATAGGTCATGGCGTTACCGAGTTATGGGAAGCCTAACAAACGGCATTTTGTTTTTAGCTGACTTTGAAATGGAGGAAGTTAACGTTTTTACAATTTAGCGAACTGCACAAAGGAATTGAAAAGGTCAGTCACTTTTTTAAGGCAGAAATGAAAATACATAATATAGCGTATAAGATTAAGTTCCATATCCAATAGTGCTCGCTATTGAAAGTTGCACTTGAAACTACTTTATATATTATATATATTTATATATACATATATAACCGTATTTATTGTGAACTTGTTATTGAAAAATGTTATCGATAAAGTTATATAAATGTTAGAACAAGCCCTATCACGTGGTGCCCTCGCATGCAATCAGTCGGGGCGAGCCGCGGCGACGCCACTCAACGCGCCTCGTAAACGTTATCGGGTACATCGTAAAAACGCTACGTAAAATGGCGAACGTGCCGCCCGCCGAGCATCAACCACCTCTCGCTCGGCCCGCACACATTTCTATATTTGAATTGCATTTAAAATTGTGGAATATAGTTTGAGTTTTTATGTATTTTAGATATTTTTATCAAATTTAAGTTATATAGGTTAAGACTATAAGAGATATAAACATTTTACTAAAATGATTGCAAAAATATCTAATACCTTTAAACGAGCAATTCTTGTATATGTGTACACATCGGCTCCAACGATTTTTATGAAATTTAGTGTGTAGGGGGTTTCGGGGGTAGTATAAATAAAATAGCTAGGTTTTCTGTTCTGTGTTTTCATACAATGAAAATTGCTACAATATCGTTAGAATGCGAAGGTAAATTTCACTATAAACTTTAAAGTTATAATTGGTCAGATAGGAAATATGGAGGTTCCGAAACCAGAGGATCCTGTTTACAAGTTACAAGTTTCTTCTTTTGTGAGAAAAGCTATTATGTGACGTCCTTAAAAAAAATATGTTTAAATTTTTTTAATTTTTATTATATCATTTATATTTCATCAGTAAGTAATTTGTATATAAATATAATTTCCAAAAAAAACACGATTTACCCAAAAAAAAATTAAACCGAACAAAACTCCGTCATCCAGGTCTCGTCAACCTTATGTCTCGCAATGACATAAGGTTCCAAACCTTATGTCAACCCGACTATTACGACGCTTTAAATGACATATCACATTTTCAAACCGTTTAGATTCTAGGTCGTGACTCGTGACTAAGAAACAATACATAAGTTCATAGCAGTACTTACAATGAACAATCCAAACATTAATATGAAATCGGTTGGTGCTGTAAAACCTCGTTCTTGACGCATTCTTTAAATCTTCATTCAACCGAATGATTCTGTGATATGAACGAAGTTAGATAAAATTTCAATTAAGACATTTGGGAACTTGTTATTTACAAAATAAAAAATATGAAGAGCACTGCATATGTATTTAATTTATTTTATGTGTGTTTTACGGAGTGAGTGAAGTTACCGGGGACGTAAACCCCCACTTCTCCTACGGGTTTTATTTATGCGGTAAGTAAGGTCAGTGACTACCGCCGCTCATGGACACCCGCAACTCAAGAGTCACAAGTGCGTTGCGGGCTTTTTATTTAGGAGTACGCTCTTTTCTTGACATTCTCAAGGGCCGGTAGCGCACTTGAGTGCAGGTGTCGTTCTGTGGCAATATTTATTTTTCAGTTCTGCTCGTTTTTGTCTTTTTCTGCTTGCCCATGCAGTATACTTGTTTTTGTTGGAATAATATTTTTGGTTGCTTTGCTATTCCTTCTAATTATTTTCCCTCAGGTAAACAACTTGATACATATCAGTAACGGTCCTCTGATCCTAAACAAAGCTTGTATAGTAACCAGTCTCCTCACCTCTCATCCCCCTTATCTTCTTTCCCCTCAAAGGCGGGCAGTGCACTTACGACGGCGGTTGTCACTTACCATCAGGTGACCTACATACAATAGATAAAATACACCTAGGCAACAAATGATCATTCTCATCTTCTCTCTCTCTCTCTCTCATCTGACTTAGCAGCCAGGGTCACTAACCACTAGACCAATACCCACTCACTCTATAGGTTTGCTAAAAAAAAACTCAGTTATGGGTTAAACTCGTCTCTGTTCATTTAATAATGTTATTTATTTTGTAATTAATAATTAATTAATTCAAATACTTAAAGAACCTACGTTTATCAATATACACGTTAACAGGTTTGATTTAAAAGAGCAAACTAATTTTACCGATATCATTCAAACTTGACATCACCAGCAAGGGCACATCATTAGCAGCGTAACTCAGAAGTTATATATACATATATAGCATAATAGCCCCATAGTTCCGCCCTCAAAGGGTCGGAAATATAGACCTATTGTTGAGGCCGTACGACGAGGCTATCTGTTTGTCCTTCTACCAAAACCCTACCAAATTAGACAATCACCGCACCCCTGAATTCACGAAATATAACCTGCTAGCCGTTTAATGTCCCTTTCCATCCAGTGGTTGCCTGGACTCTTCCAACGCTAATCGCGATAAGACCGTCAATTGTACAACTTTTATATTTTATTTATTTCACCTTTCTAACTTTAGCTCATAAAACTTATACCAATGTGTACAAACTGTACTATTATCATGTTTTTTTTTTTCAATAAAGAGTTATCTATCTATCGATCTATTTATCGCAGACTATAATTTCGCTCGGTGATTATAAAACACACACAAATTTCATCCAGAGCTGTTTAACAGTTACAGGGCTCGGAGTTCCTGGCACCAGCCACTGACTTACTTAAGCTATTGCTCACATTCGCCAAACCATCTGCATCACCAATATCCCTTTTCTGTGATCCAATTCCTGTTGTATACTTCAAATTTTACCATGTAATTCCCACAAGTGCCTGGTGCGACAAAAGTGTACGTTAACTACGCCCCTGGTGACCCTTTCGTGAGTATGTACATATGTATCCTTTCAGCCGTTCAGAGTAATAAATATATCTATCCAAACCTTCTACTTTATAATACTATTTTTAAGAATACACGGCATGTATATTTAATCGTTATCTATATTATATGAGTATATCTAAGAAAAAGTTTAGGGGGATTAAATCACTCACAGGGATTTCCTTTCTAGGGTATACCTGAGACCTGAGGGTATACCTCGGCCACATGACACGATGACGGAACACTGTGTGGTTTTAGTCGGTTCGAGTCCGACATACAACCTTACCGACCCCGGTAAGGTGACGGATCCGTGGGGGATTACACACAAAAAAAAGTGGGTCTAAATCATGGTTAGCGAAATGTGGACGATATTCCTTTTTGATTTTATTTTTTGTCTGATCAATGTCCTGTCTGATGAGGAGAGTGGTGTGATGACTGGTACCTAGGACACACCAAGTTATTTTTAAGCTTTTATTACATTGTCTACATAATTTTGTTCTTCATTTTCAATAAAACCTTTCAACTTAAAACATTTTTACTGACTTTATTTTTAAGTTTATAATTCATTCATTGCCTCATTATTACAAAGTTTTTTCCTGACAATTTGTTACAGTCTAACTCCTCGATACATAATCCTTCCAAAGACTACTCGACTCCGGGCTACGATGAAATCTGACATTTACGGCGGCCATCTTAGATTTTAAATTAGTAAAAGCATATGAAAGTATTGTATTACTCAAGCCCTTTCATTTGAAACCCATATTGAAAGGGTACTGAAAAAAAAATCACAAAAAAAATCACGTATATTGGATTTTCATTTTTTTATAGTGTAATCTATTCTACTAGTCAAGACCTTTTGTTTGATACCTATATTGAAAGGGTGGTGAAATGAAAAATGAATCTGCAATATTGTTGGTGGCATATTGGATTTTCATAGAGAACTATATTCTGCTAATCAAGCCCTTTCATTTGATACCCATATTGAGGAAGTAGTCAAGTAGCAGTAGTTTTAGGGCGGCCATCTTGGATTTATAATGACAACAAATGTATTAAATAATATTGTCATCAGAACTAAAGGTGCGTACAAAATTTCAGATAAATCCGTCAACAGGAAGGGGATCAAATTTTAATTACTAGATTTGACCCCAATAAATAAACAAACAGGGAAAGCTAAAAAAAAGCGTTTTTAAACTGAGTGAATGAGGAACTGAATAAGGTGGTCATTACATTACATAATAACTGACCTACACTACACTACCTATACTATGTCTGTTGATTCGTAGTGTCCTTCCGTTGTATATATCATTTGTGGTAGAGCTATGGTTAGACACGAATGGGCTGGCTCGACCGGTGCGATGCGAAATTAGTGAGGTTTCCAACTCCCCCCTCCGGTTTCCCCTCCCCGCATCCCCCTCTCCTCTTTCCCATGTCCTCGTGCCCCTCTCCCCGCATCTCCCATCCCTCATCACCCTGTGCAGTCAAGTTGCAGGTGTCATTGGAGGGAGGTTGTCATTTACCATGGAACCGTCTGTTTAACCACTATAATAAAAAAAATGAACTCCGGGAGTGCCGACAGAAGTGAAAACTTATTTTGGCGCGTTAGACATTTTTTAGATGGATACTAGGGTTATTGGGTAATGAATTGAATTTTATTTATAAACTTTAAAATACATTTATTATTATTTTATGAATGATCGTTAACAATTTCGACAACTCTTGTATCATCATCATTATCATATATATAATAGAAACTATAGGTTCATGGTAACTAAAATAGGAAATAAACAATTTTGATTCGAAGTTATTTAAATATCTTGTGAATACCGCATTAATTGTACTTTTATATCTCGTTGTGTTAATATTGAGTTGATTGGACATATGCGTCTCGTAACGGTGTTGCGAGTCCATAGATTTTATCTCATCTAAAAATATGCGTACCGCGCTAAAAGAAGTTTTCACTTAAAAAAAACTTATAACATATAGTAAACATATAATAAAATTGTAACAGGCCACGCCGTGTACATGTCTGTACATTATAAATCTTGAAGAAAAACTCATGTTTACTATAGCAACAGAAGCCAGAAAACATATTTAAAAATTGATGTCTATGTGTATGTTTGTATACGTATCTCGCAAAAACTACTGCACGGAATTGAATATCGTTTTCACAGATATACATATTGATACAAACATAAATGTTAAGTGTAACTTAAAATATAGGATAGATAATTGATTCTAAAGTCCACTGGCACGTAGTCGTGTACAAGCTAGCTATCGATAATTTTATAATGAAGCAAGTGTGTTTAACCACAAACGCTATTGCAAACATCATCTCTTATTCAATCCACAGAGGCCGTGTTTCCTCTTGGCATAGACAAAACAGAAGCAGTAAATCATGCAGCAATGGATCCCTCAATCGTGCCTGTGGGCCCAGAGGCAAATTCACACCCCAATTAGTGTCTGATCGAACTTGCGAACGACTAGGCCGGTTCGACCCTTCACCATCGATATACAGTTATACTGGAATAGACCTGATTTCTTCCACGAAGTTTGATAAGCATTGTTTGATTTTTTATGAATATACAGAGTTACTATAGTAAAAAAATATAAAATATCCTCGACGGTGTAGGTGGATGTGTATTAAATGCCCACATTTTTATATATATTTTTTATTAAAAACTAAATATATATTTTTTTTATTTTATTTTTTATTTATTTTTTATATTAGCCTACCATAGTGACTCCACTTTGCCTGATGGAAAGCAATAAGTGGAGTCCAAGAGTGGTGGTCACCATCATTGCACGTCTAGTCAATGCAGCATGGTGACCCACACTATGGCGGCCTGGTGAGATACTTTTTCACGCCCCGCTTAAAAGACCCGGGATCAAAGTGGGAAGGAAACACGTTCGCTGGTAGTGAATTCCAGGCTTTCACCGATCGGCACAGGAAAAACTTTAACTCGACATTTTACAAGCAATTGATAAGAGATTTACCGCCTCAATTTTTTTTTGTATTTTACGATTTATTTAGGTTCATTCTTGCAACATGAGCTTGTAAAAAGAGAACATCAGACAATGTAATAATTACTAATTTCATATAACGTAGAACCAAGTGGCAATCTTCAGCCAGTTCTGGTTATAGACAACCTTGAACAACTTGAGCTAATGCTAACATTCCCATATCCATTCGTAATTTTGGTTTTTTTTATTTTCTTAGGTTGCTCTTCGGAGATACAGGCATGGGGGGGGGTGGGGTTATGTACAATGGGTACTATTAAAATTATATTATGTATAATCGTTTTAAACAGAATTACAAACAAAATGGGTGTAGACACAGCAAGTCATAATCGCAAACCCTTCTCGTTAATATAACAGAAAGAGGTTGAAATAAAAAAACAAACAAACAAATACTGTCACTTCTAGTGATAGCTACTCGTTGCCATAGTCTGCTGGCGCAAATCCCCGGGACATTCTGTCCCGGCAGCGTTTAATTCCATTCCATCGAGCCGTTCCTAGGTTCTCGCCCACAGCTTAATGATATATTACAGCTGTAAAATAATATCTCCATCTGTTTCTGCACTCCTTGTATCTATCACCGTAATAGCGACTATTTCTTCTGTCGCATGATGCTGTTGTCGTATCTATCTTCTTACTTAACATAAACGGGGCAGTCTAGGCTTGGGCTGAAGAATGGTTTCCTTGTAACGAAAGAATTCACGTGTTCAGAGATGAAGAGACTACCCATTCAGTACGGGTTTAAAAATAACGGGTATTAGCCCCATGATCTGTTACAGACATTAAAGACTGCACGAGAAATTTACTGACAACTTTCAGATACTCAGGTTTCCTAATGTGGTTTTATTTCATCCTTGAAATCGATTCGGAAATTAATTGCAAAAAAAAACTAATCGCACGGGTGCCTCGCATTTTTGTTACTATAAAATTATAATTGACTAAGTATCATATTAAAAAGTTTAGATACCTACATATAAATAAATTGTCATCAATATTTATTAAATTAACAACGTTCGACTTTCAAGTTCTATTACTTTGGATTACACATTTTAGCAGCAGCACTAGCAGCACTTATGAGCAAGCTTCAGGGGAAGGCAAACAGCGCGTTGTCTTCGTCACTTTACTTCTATAAAATTTAAATAACCGTATAAAAATTAGACGTGCTCTCTGTTAGAATTTAATCCAACCTACACATACAAACATTCATACATACACATCGCATACGCGACCAGACCAGAATGTTATCGTTTCATTTTGTAGAATTACGATTTACATAAAAATAATAAACAGCGAGCGGGGTCGGCACTGAAAACCATATCTTTTTCTCCCGGATAAGCCTCGGGCCGGGATTGTGGGTTCCCGGGTCGCGGGATTGCGGATCCCGGGCCGTTATCAAGTTATCAATTTGGCCCGCCCGCCATGTCCGGAAAAGAGCTGAGTTTTACAGACGTGTGGGTGTGATTTAGTGTACGGTATTGAACTGTGGATATTATTCTTTTTGTGTCGTTGTGTCTTGGTTTCGATACAAACATTGAGACTATAACTTATAGGATTAATGGTTGCTACCCGTTTATACTTTAGTTATTAGTACTGATATTTTATAATAATAATTTTAATGTTGAATTTAAAAAAAAACAAGGATCAATAATATTTACATTAATGTGTACATAAGTGTTATTGATAATTTGTTGTTTTTTGAACATAAATATAAATATTATTACTAATTAATTATTGACTAACTATTATATTAATTATTATGTAAGTCCTTTGCTTCTATGGAATCTAATGCAAATAGAATTGATCAAATCGTATCAGTAAAAACAAAGCTTTGTTATATTGGTATAGATTATGGGAAATAATTATTACTATAGCATTTAGTAATTTTACAATTTAACATCAGCAGAAAGGAATTACTTTATTATATTCATCATTGAACTAAGCTAAACTTTTACGTTGACGCAAATGACCTCCTGGTCCAGGCATCTGGGCCAACACAATGAAACAATTGTACAATTTAAACCACTTTCATATTTAAAGTTGACAAGGAGATTCCTTTCTCACGAAATTATATATTAATTCAATAGCCATGCTTAGGCACGAATGGGCCGGCTCGACCGGTGCGATACCACGGCCTCACAGAAAACCGGTTGTGAAGTAACGCTTGAGTTGCATTTCCCCGAATTGAGTGAGGTTTCCGGAGGCCCAATTCCCCCTCCCCCCCTCATCTCCTTTCTCCTTCTTTCCATCTCCTCATCCCTCCTCTCTTCTTTCCGCTCCCTGCATCCCCCATCCCTTATCACCCTCAAAGGCGGGCAGCGCACTTGCGACTCTTGAGTTGCAAGTGTCCATGGACGGCGGTGTCACTTACCATCAGGTGACCCGTCTGTTCGTCTGTCCCCCTATCGCATAAAAAAAAAAAAAAAAAACACCGAATTAATTTTTACTATCATCATCATAATCATTCATTTTGGAAAATAATTCTTACCTGTATAATAATTATTATAAACTTGCGCCACGTTAAGGAACTTTTATAGAATTTTATTTATTTATCAAACATCAACAATTGAAAACAACCTGCCTAAGCTCCGTGGTGAGCATTTAAATCCCCATCCCTAAAAGGAGCTCAGATTTACCGCGAATGTCATTGCGTGCCTCGTAATTCACTTTAATTTTGATAAATGCGCCCCTTCCCGGGCCATGATCCCGGTCACGCGCGGACCTAATACAGAATTAGATGACTCGTCAATTAGGGCACCAACCTTGTTTCATGCTTTCCTGGTGACATTTCTAAGACACCTTTACAACTACTAGCACTACTAGCACGCATTTTATTAATTATTTTTCAATTAATTAGTTGCATTCGTGTTTTATATTCAATCTTCTTCATAGCTGGATACGCTTTTACTTGCAGCTTTGTCCTCGTGGGCCTCGTCTACAATGGTAAAGAGTACTAATATAGGTAGTATTAAATCCAAGTCATAAAATCCCTTTAGCAGTTTTATTTGAAACAGTAATTTATTGTAATTTATGACAATTTATTAAGGTTTTTTTTTTAGATTCAAGCTAAACGTTATCGCTTAAAAAAGGTATTTTGAATACTCATTACTCACTCACTACATTATTTAGTGTGAAGTATTAACACTTTTTTTTTTGTATTTTCAGGTACGTTGAACAACTTCGTAAGTGAGTTTGACAAACATCCTATTCTAAAGAACAAAGAAGGCTACTGTTGCCTCTTCGTACCGGTTCAAGTAAAGTAAGCAAAGCTATTATGGAAGCTACAAATTTAAAATATAAGTTTATCCGAAGTAGAAACGGAGTATCTAGTAGTAAACCCACCACAGCGGAATAGTATGAAGAAACTTAAACGGAAGACGTACTAGGCGTACCGTACCCGTATCAAAATCTAGTGCAGATACTAGGCGCATATAACTCAGCAGCAGTAGGAGCGAAGTAACTTAGCGACAGGCGAGGCGGACGCGGCGCGGCTTCCGGGCGTACTTCCTTCCGGAAATAGGGCCCGTTCCGGGGCGCACGCGCCCGCCGCCCGGCGAAAGTCTAATGGCGCGTGCCTCTACTATAATGTCATGCCACCCTGGTACCCGACGCTCGTTAGCCCTCGCTCCCCCGTGACGATTTTTCTATTTTTTCTTTTTGTTTTTTTCTACCATTATTATTTCCAGAAGTCTTGCTCAGCTGCTTGTTAGGTCCATGTTTCGCTATTTTGTTATTTTCCATTGAAGACTTTTAGCATCAATTTCTAGAAATAAACTAAAAAAAAAGACATCATGTTTTTCCAATGCTTCTTTGAAAAAAAGCTAGGTAGAATAAATTTTATCATGATTATTAAGAACAGGATTTTACAGATTTCACTTGCATTGTTTTGGAGATAAATTATTTAACGAAACAAAAACGAATAACTTTCTAATAAACAAAATGCAAATAACCGGTTACCGGTCACATCACACATGAACGAACGCTACCCTATAGCCATGCGCAGACTGCAATGTTATACTTGTACGTACTGTGACTCTGCTAACTGATAGCCAGGTGTACCTAAAACGTATGAATTCAGCAGACAGACGCCACCCGTCGAGTACTTTACTTAATGCCTTACACTGACGGAATGTCTGCCATATGCAGTTGTGTGGCGTTGAACACGGGTTTTAAACTGTAAATAGCGATTTATAGTTTTGGGTTATAAAACAATCATCGATTGCGCCCTCAATCACGAATATAACTTGTGAATACTTATCATTGAATTAATGCACATCTAAAATTACATATGTACATATATTTAGTGCCCGAATTCTTTTCATATGGATCAACCATTACGGAATGGGCGGTTATAGATCAACACAGAAAGGTTCCATCTATTTTTAATAATAATTTTACTTTGACAAAGCAACCATAGTTGATGATATTGTGTGTTGAAATAGGAAAATTTCGAATAAGTTGAGCAATTCTATGAAATGACTTTGAATTTGCGGTGACTCGGATGAGTGACGTGGTTCATGGTAGGTGGTTGGTATGTGCATCGTTCGTGTTTCGTGGTAGGTGGTTGCCGCCGCGCCCTGGGCCGCGCCTCGCGCGCCTGTCGAGTGCCAGCCAGTGTGCTGACGGGCTATACGCCGACACAAACAGACTTGATACTTACAATATTTTATCTTTGTTTTGTTATACTTTGATCTATTTCAACGGAGGTACTGTGTTATATAGTTTTGATTGTGATTAAAACAGTAATGTTTTTATGCTTACATAAAATATGTATACATATATTCTCCTACAAATTTAATAAATCAGATGTTATTTAGAAAGGAAATTTCAACGCAGTCCATTGGGATTCAATAACTATTTATTATTTGGTTGAGGAGTTAATTATTTTAATTGATTAATTGAATTGTTGTTATTAAGTGCAAACATTACCCTATTAAATAATTAACTTATTATTAATTATTTACATTTTCTTAGGTGGAACAGGTCATAAATCATAATCGCACTACAATCAAGTTTGGTTCATTTAACAAAATTAAAACGATCACCTATATACCTACGATAGATACTTACAAATTAAATAGGATACATTATATTCCAGACCCGCTCAACACACTGAACCCGCCTGTTATCTAGATGTGTAAAATCTTATTCAATTTTATAATTTACCAATAACACCATGTCAACATATACTTGGCAATCAGCCAGCTAAAAAATTGCCTTTATCCTTACTTCATTAAACCACCAGATATTGTCATCTCTTTATCAGACGCTTCATTTAAACTTCACCAACAAAAAATATGTAGGGAAATATATCAAAATATATCATCGCCTCGCTAACGACCAAGCACATTCCGTCGGCGCTCGTCAGCTCGTCAAAGGGCCAGGGGGCTCGAGCCTGTTAGCCTCCCACGCCGACACCGCCCGTGCTGTCACCCTCATTATGTTACCGCGTGATACATTCTGCAAAATGGCGCTTCGCTACGTACACTTGTCAATTTACAGCTCTGTTCATTTGTACCGTACGGAGGCATCTATTATGTTTGAATCTATAACTCTATGTAGGGAGACACCCTTCCAAACATCGCAGTTAAAATGATCTTGAATGTTTGTTAGTACCATAGACTAGCATAAGCTTCTACATATTTTTATAACTACTGTGGTTTTGACAAGTTCCCAACTTATTATGAGTACTGTCATTACAATAGATGTTGTTTAAAAAAAAGCATACACGTTTATCAAACGATTACCAACACTAACCCAAGGTTTTAAGCACTGTTTTAAATTTAAAACATATAATAATTTATAGTTGTAATATAATGGTTTTCAGCTGTTTTTACCTAGTGCATCAATTTAATAAAACATTGTGTGATCCACAAATAGATATCTCGTGTCTGGGTGTTCTTGTCCATTGTGTGTATGTTTGTAAGTAAAGCCCTCTGTGGGAATTGTCTTTCTCAAGATAATAATAATATGTAATTAGATAGTCTGTCCCTAACGCTGTTTAAGGATTAAGCTCCGCCTAGTATAGGCTAAAAATGTGTTTGAGCGATTTCAATCTTAATGCAGAAAGTCTGGTCACACACTATGTTATCAGCAAATACAACTATGATGTTGGCATAAAGAGTAAAAATAGTCTCGTTGTCGGGGCAACAAGGATCCCACACTTAAATTGCGAAGTCACACACAAAATAAAAACGAACGTAAGCTATATAATAATAAGCTAATACCTACAGAAAGAGAACAGTTAGGACATAACAGTATTTCACGTCCAACTAGGACATTTTCAAAACGGCATCATTTTAAAGAAAATAGTCAATGCATCTAATAAGTCTGTTTGTCTGCCCTTTCACGGCTGATCCACTTAACCAATCTGGATTTGGATCTTAAGTATAAGCTATTTTAAAAAAGTTGAAGAATATTGGATTTAAGTTTGTATGGAAGACCAAAAAAAAATGTACTCCATTGTATTTTATTATTTATTAGAAATTTTAAAATACATTTAATATTCTCTTATGAACCATCGTTAACAATTTCGACAACTCTTGTATCATCATCATTATCATTAAAATTATTACAATCTAAAATAGAAACTATAGGTTCATGGTAACTAAACTAGATAATAAACAATTTTGATTCGAATTTATTTAAAAATCTCGTGAATACCGCATCAATTGTATTTTTATATCTCGTGGTGTTAATATTGTGTTGATTGGACATATGCGTCTAGTAACGGTGTCGCAAGTCCTCCTCCTCCTTTAAAGTCGGTTGAAAAACTAAATCTTTACCTATATAGTTACATCACACCTATTTGTCCTACGTTTAAATTACATCATTTTTGCCTCATTCTGGGATCTGCTGTGATGTTATTCATTGAAGAAGCCACTTAACTAAAAATGCATATTGAGGTCTCAGTGATCGCAGCGGGAGACCACACACGTAAATCGTTTATAATTCATGTCACGAAGATAAATGCAAAAGTAAAACTGCACTTTTGTTATTTCCTATTGTCTCGCCTTTTGTTGACAAGCTTATTAGTAATCTATTATGGCTGTTCAAACTTTCTTAGTTTTATTATCAACGTGAAACCAGCATGAGTACTTCATCTTTACAACCGACTTCGAAAAGGAGGAGGTTCTCAATTAGTCTTTTATTGTTTTTTTATGTTTGTTTCCTCATAACTTCCGGCTGGGTTAACCGATTTTGAGTTTTTTAATTTGAAAGCTGGTGCTTCCCGTGTGGTCCCTTTTCAAATTGGTCCAGTTCTGACAATGGCATCGATTAAAAAAACCATATTAGTCTTAAATTTGCATTAGGCGTATGCGCGACTAATTTCATAACTATACATTAACTCAATATCACGTAAATCGATTTCGGTTTTTTTTTTTATTTTTTTTTTTTATTTTTTTTTTTTTTTTTTTTTTTTTTTTTTTTTTTTTTTTTTGAAAGGGTGTACTTCAAGGGTAGTTAGACGAGAGTGTCGTTAGGTTTTAACAATGGCATCCATGAGAAAACCATATAAGTCTTCAATTTTATGATAGACGCATGGAAATCGGTTCTTTACTTTTTAAAGTGAATTATTAAATATATGTATGTATACATCACTTGGTAGGTCTGTCTGTGCAAATGCACCGTTTCCGGGTTGTATAAATTGACATACTTATAAGTAATTGTTTCTGGTTTTTCATAGGCCAGTTTTTTTTCTTTATACTCGTAATGCTGAAGCTTTATGGTTTCTATATAATAGCCTTATTTAGTTCAATGTTTTTCTGCTATATCTTCTAAATGTTCAAGGCTATACATTTTCAAGATATCATAGATATATCTACTGTTAGATATCAAATATTTTTTTATTTCTAGTGTGGGTAGGTAGGTCCTCGCTACCTATAAAAGGCAGCGCAAGGGACGTTCATGACTACTAAAACTTGCGATTCTGTCGAGAGTGGAAGCTCTGCCTGTTTGCGTCGGTGTGACTTGTGAGTCATTTAGAATTTATACATTGGTTTGTTCCTTGTGTTTTAATTAATGTTAACTGTATAAAATTATAAATAACTTGTGGAAATAAATTGTATAATCAAGGGGTTTTGTTCTTTTTCAATAAATATTCCACGTCAGACCCAAAACTACTATATTGTTTTTCTATATTACCGTCTCCGGCAGTTACTATCACATATTTATAGCTGTACTTTAAAATCCAAAAGCTAAGGAACATTTTAAATGCGAAAGTTAGTTTGTTTGTCGAGCTGGAAGTCAGTATCTGATATTTCTGAGAGTTTTCTGATTTTACAAACCCGACGGCGGTAAAAGAGCACCACGGTTATGTAAATGATAGCCGCATTATACCCGTACCTTTAGATGTCACAACGAGAAAGGATCTTGATCAAAAAAGGTGTAGTTAAAAATTCTCGGCTCGCACAATAATCGTAAAAGCAGTCGTCTCTTAGTAATCGTTGTGATAAATATACGCGGGATTGCTAACGCTTCTGTAGTGAGAGCGAGAAAATTACTGACCGCACCACTTCAAAGTGATGCGATGAGTATAAAGCGATATTTATCTGTCTCTTGGCCTCGCCGGCACCGCCACCTAGCAAGTCGTATTGCGAACAGGACTTACTATCATGACCAACTGTATGTGTTTGTAATAGGATTTATTTTCGCTTGGCATGATAGATTGTAGTCATAAGAGCTGTATAGCACTAGCACACTAGATAGAAGAGCTCGCGTGCATTGACGCAACGCGGGACGCTTGACATCCATAGACATATTTAGTACTTATAATGTGTAATGCTTGTACTGTGAGTTTTGAGCACAGAGAATGACTTGTATTTTTATTTTACGCTATACTTACTAGCTTTTGTAGCTTTTCGCACTAGCCTATAGAAACATACAACCTAAAAGTCCGGCAATGCACTTGTGGCTCTTGAGTTGCGGGTGTCGATGGGCGGCGGTAGTTACTTACCATCAGGTGACCCGTCTGCTATCGTGCCCCTATCGAATAAAAACAAAAACAACAGAAGTATAATAACTGCCTTCAATGCACTTTACTTATTAGTCTGCGCAATACTTTCCTTGATGCGCGTTATCAGATCCTTATTTTGTTACAATGGGACCACCGCAGGAGTAAACTTGCGGAGAAATCGATTAACATTAAATAAAAAAAATATACAGTACATACAGTCGAACATAGATCCTTATTTTTTCTTTGCAGTCGCTTGAAAAACACAAGTACCATACCACAAAAGTAATACGCGAACAGATATACATATATATTCATAACTTTAGAAAAAAGTAGCCGTACATACTAATCTGACTGGCTAGGTTTAGCGGTTAGTGACTCTGTCAGCTGATCAAGAGCAACGGGTTCGACTCCTACATGGGACAAAAATTAATGTGATCCTTAAATAGTTGTCGCGAATCTGTTCCGTGAATTGTCATTTTAAAAAGAAAAAAAAATCTCAATCCGCTCTTTATCTGTTAGCGAAACAGGGCCACTAATTGTGTGTATCAACCTTGTGTATTTAGTTTTTTTTTTTGGGTGGGTTTACGACGGTGTACTGGGCGGGGTTTGAAAACGCAACAACTCGGTCGCAAGTCCGACGCCTCAGCCATCACGCTACAGCCGCTTGTATTAGTTTAGACGTGTGATTCAAGCTTGAGTAGAATGGGGCCACCACATCTCTTTCAAGTCGTGTCGTAAAAGGCATATAGGGCATGGGACTGTTAGGTATGAGATAGTATCTATACAGTCATACAGTGACCGGATGACAGTGCAATTGCCCCTATTACGTTAATGGGACAAAATCCAAGTTGGCAACATGTGGGTGTTTAATAGACCTCTGACTACCCCTTAAGGGATGCAGGCGTGAGCGTTTGTAAGTATGTATATTTAGTTTTAAATGTTAATTGTATTTTTTTTATATTAGCCTATAATAATGACTCCACTCTGCCTAATGGAAGCAATTAGTGGAGTCTAAAAGTGGTGGTCACCATCCACCATTGCATGTGTAGTCAATGCAGCATGGTGACCCATACTAAACACACACATAGACACGTTAACTTGCACAGATTATTCTTATTTTATCTTACTCAAGAATATTTTATTTTAATCAATTAAAACTAACCCGAGAATTAATATACAAGCTATAATAAAAACCAGTACATATGTTAGTGTGTGACAGCGCCAGTAAACGACAAGTTCAGAGATAAGATGCCGGGCGCGACGGGAGACGGGACGGAAAACGGTTGAAATCTCAGCGATGTGATGTGATCCCGTGAAATATGTCCGGGAAATGTGTGCCGCTCTCACTACGCTTTAATATTGCCCCAGTTCACCGTTATGAGACAAACGATCCGAATAGAATTGTTGTCATATTGCATGTTTTGTACTAAAATGTGTATTAGATTCTTAGATTATACTAAATTTAATTAATGTTTTATCCTTTTGAACTTGGTATTGAATTCGAATTGGTAGTAACATTTAAAAAAAAGGAAGCTATTGACGACTGTTTGGTATCAGTTGGGTTAAGTGTGCCTTTTTAGTTGATAAAAAATATCTTTTACGGTCTAGTTGTTCAGAAATTAGAATACATTTCAGTAGTTTATTCGACTTTTACCTTTGAGGTCATGGGTTTGATTCTCGATTACTGCTAATAGTAATATGCATATATAGGTAATATTTCAGTACCTATTTACAATAAAAAAAATAACTCAGTATGTCTATCCATGTTCTTAAAAAACAGAACAAAAGATAGTGGTGTTGTAATATAATCCAGAGCCGTGTGGTTTACGGTGGAGTAGTACAGGGTAGAATAGGCTCAACCTACTTCTTCTCGATGGTGTCGTAAAAAGTGATTTGGGATTTTTATCAGACAGTATGTATACAGTCATACAGTGCCCTCTGCCAATACAATACACTCAATACTTCAATACACCTCTGCCTAATCCTTAGAGAAAAAGGCGTATGCGTGTATGTGTATTATATTAATACGCGACTGTGCAATAGGCAAGGTTGTGTTTCTGGTGTATGAGTATATATGTATATACATATATATATGTTTATGCGAAGTTTATTTGTCACGGCTTAGATCGTCCAGCGGTTTGATGGATTTTTAGTTAAGTATTTGTTTCTTTATTCTGTACTAGCTTTTACCCGCGGCTTCGCTCGTTTTAAATCTATTACTGGAATGCTGGATGGCGTTCAAGGTGCTAGGTTTTTTTTTTGAGAAACAATGATTTAACCTCCGTTAAAAATACATTTTTTTTTATAAAAAGTATCCTATGTCCTTTCTAATTACTTTGAGAATATGTGTACAAAGTTTCATGATAATCCGTTGAGTAGTTTCGGCGTGAAAGCGTAACAAACAAACCTTCACATTTTTTTTAAATTAGCCTACCATAATGACTCCACTCTGCCTGATGAAAGGCAACAAGTGGAGTCTAAGAGTGATGGTCACCATCTTCATTGCAAGTGTAGTCAATGCAGCATGGTGACCTACACTATGGCGGCCTGATATTAGTTAGGATTATAATATTATTAGGAATATTTCTTTCTAAACGACTGTGTAGAAACAGGACATAACCATCTGAGTACACAATATCTTTACTATAAATATTTTTGTAAACTATTTAAATCCTCACTGTAAGCGACGCACTGCGTATATGTGTATACTATTGTAAACCTATCCTGATCTAGTATGTTTTTTTGTTTTGATTAATAAACGTAAGAGGGCACTCGCGGGGACAGTTCTTTCCGCGACACCGATACATACACACGTTGTACGAGCCCACTGCCCGCGAACGCCCTCAGCTACCTTAAACCACGATTCTTTATTTTCTATCGCCTACACTCACTCATCCCATCTGTTCCCGTGGGTGGGCATCTAAGCGATTGGTCTGTTATCCATGCACTTAATGACTGTATATGTATATCAGTATATACATATACAGTCATTAAGTGCATGGGTGACGGCCATAGGCTCACCTGCTATTGCGTAACTGTCACTTAATTAAGGTTGACAAGAATTGGGCGTTTTAGTCACCTCTGCCTACCCTCTCAGGGGTATGTATGTGTATGCTAAATCCTTATTACAAAGTTAGCTCGTCAAATTATAATTAAAACAAATATTTCACAATGTGTTTAAAAGGAATTTGATTTCACCCCTCAACACTGGTGAGTGATGACTTGGAATGTTAATTGGCTATAATTGGAATGCTACTTATTTATTTATACGACAACTTTGCTTTATTAATATTTTGAATACAACACTGATTATCAGAAAGCGCAAAATTGTCTAAATATTTGTTGATGCTAAGCATATAGCAGTAATTGACGTGGAAACCCTCTGCTGCCATATTTTCTCTTCTCGTTTAGGTATACAATAGTTTATTTAGAAAAATTTCTATATCCGACTTCAATTTTTTTTGAGTTTTTTTTTCAAGAGAGTCCATGGACACCTGTAACTCGAGAATGAGGGTAGGGAAAAGGGGATACAGGGGATTAGGGGAGGAGTAAGAGGAGAGGGGGAGTTTGGCCTCCAGTAACCGCACTTACTCGGCAATACAATGCAAGCATTGTTTGTCTACCGGTTTTCTGTGAGGCCATGGTAATACTCAGGTCGACTCGGCCCGGATACCAAGGCCTCACAGAAAACCAGTTGTGAAGTAACACTCGCGTTGCATTTCACCAAAATTAGTGAGGTTTCCGGAGGCCCAACTCCCCTCTCATCATTCCTCTCCTCTGACCTCCCTTCCCTTTTCCCATCTCCTCATCCCCGTCTCTTTACCCTCCCCACATACCCTCTTCCTTTTTCACCCTCAAAGGTACGCAGCGCACTTACGAATCTTCAGTTGCAGGTTTCCATGGACGGTGGTTGTCACTAACCATCAGGTGACTCGTCTGTTCATCTGCTCCCCTATAATATAAAAAAGAGGTAAAATATGCTTCTAATTCAAGATGTCGCGTAATATGTATTTTTTACTCCTTGATGTTTGCACTACACAGGCGTTTATTTCCTTTAATTTCAAATGGGACGAAACTGTAAAAACCTAACTAAGGCAATGCATACCCGTCCAATTAAAAACAGAATTTTCCAAATAGGTTATTTAATGACGAAGTTATGTGGTAATAAAGATAAATATAACGTACACCGACATGAGAAGGTTCAACTGTATGAAGTCCGTTCAAAAAATTGACAACATATTTTTTTTATTGTTTTTTATTGTTATAAAAAGACAACTCCCGCATTAGGATTCATTCCTGTGTCGCGGGGGACTTTACAAACATTCAAGCAACGGACACAAAGAACACCCAGACTCAGAACAACAATTTGAAGATTACACAAAGTGTTGTCCCGTGCGGGGATCGAACCCACAACACTCGGCGCGGCAGCGTAGTTGAGGTGACCACTTAAACCGCTACGCCATCCGTGCAGTCAATTTTGATACGCAGTTATTAGAATAAATATTAGAAAATTTTCCGATTTCAATGAATAAATTGGACAATTCCACCTGCGAACGGTATTCGTATTACTATCCAGTTCATTTATAATTGTTACTCCTGGTGCGTGCTTCTCACATCGATGACATTATTAATTCTTATTACAAAAGCCATTTATCAATGTTAAACATCAGACGTGGATAGCTTTAATTGTGAAGTAGGCTTCTTACAGTGTTTGATACTTGAAAATACATTTAAACTAATATTATAAATACGAAAGTTATGCCATCTATCTATGTGACTGTTACGTTTTCAGGGTTAAACGGCTTAATCGATTTTTATTTCATTTCATATGTTTTATTTTCAACCTTTGGGAAAACAATTTTTAATCGTGTAGGTACATAATAACTTTCTACATTTTTTAAATAAAATACAGGACACGGTTGTCGATGTCGGTTTTTATTGATAATAACTCAACAGTTCAATTCGAAATGATAGGAATAAGCGCCTTGCTTTTTTTTTTGGCTCATTTTTTTAATATTCATTTTTCGTCACAGCCTTAAGCTATCTCTCCTTATACAACTTTGGAAAAGGCCCATAGCCACTTGTTTAACATATATTCTTATAAATTTATTAATTGGTTTATACCTACTTAAATTAATGGTAACATCACTGACTAACATTAACTAATCTATTATTTATAGGTGTATACGAAACATATAAATGTATACATATCTTACCAAAATCACCCTAAACATACGCCACACGGTTGAAGTTCCAATATCTAATCTCGCAAATTGCTTAGACAATTATGTGTAAAGATATAGCGGCGAGGTTATCGCCTGCAAACATGTGCAGACGTTAGGGCGGCGACAATCGACACGCCACGATCGTCGACCGGCGCGAGTAAATGGCCCGCGCCGAGCTTGTCCGCACGAACAACCGGCGACGAATGATCACGGACATTCGGTCTGCGTACATATGTGGCGTTTCGATTTCCATTCCAAATTTAAAATATTTCTCTGCATCTTCTTAATTCAAATTTTAGATTATGCTTTACGAAAATTTAAAATTTGAATGAATGATTCATAAAAAACTTTATTTAATTAGGTTTATATTGATGAAACACTTTTGAAAACATAATCAATAACTTTTATCATAGCAACTAATATAGATATAAAAATAATACAATAATATTAAACAGTTGTTCTCCTCGACACGGTCCGTATTGTGAGGAGGTTCTTGTCTTTGGAGCCCTAACCTTAAAGTGTGTTGGTCCCTATACCCGATGTCGGTGGTCTAGAATAGAATAAACTTTATTGTACACCAATTACAATTATGTTACAAAGAATCCACACAAAAGCCCATATGTACAATGGCAAAGCCTTATCGCCAAAGCAGGCAACCTCTGGATGGACATAAATGATAATAAATATATAAGAAATAATGGGGAGTGGGGTAGTTTTAGTATAAAAGTATATTTGGAGAAAGCAATGAATATTAGATACGTAAATAGTGATCCTTGAAAATCTTTTTTAAAGCTGACAGAGTTTGAGCAAGTCTAATAATTATCGGCAAAGCATTCCATAATCGAACAGCCTGTACTACAAACGATATATGGTCTGCTATTTCTTTTAATGTATAAAAGTTTTTTTTTTATATTTAGATATATTTAAAACGTGTAATTTATATGGTTTGTAGTTTATTAAGGGAATAATATTAATATACTTATTTATTGTACATCAAAAACACTTTAGAGATAACACGGCACGGTTGGTACAATGCATATGTATATTACTTATTTTTTTGACTCTTTGTATTACATAACGTCGATAAGTGCGGGTATTTATTAGTATTATTACAATCAAAAAATAAAAATTTGTTCATTAATTAATAGAAATGTTCCGATATTCTAAAAGTAATTTAATTATGGATACTTTTTTATTTAGATTGACTGTTGTCAGTACGCGATTGTTCTTTTTTAACCGACTTCAAAATAATTATTACAATTTGATAAAATATTTGTGTGTGTAAGCAACGCGACTTCTCCGCATCTGCCAAATTGATTGAATTTATTACAGTCAAGGTTACATTTAAATTTACTATCATTCTTTAAAAAGTATGTTTTTCATGATGATGATAAAATTTACTATGGTTTAGTCGCATTGAAGGCGGTTATCGCAAAAGATCGTAAGCGCTCTGATAGAAATTGAGTGTGACAATAGTTGGCGAGTATTCACCGGGTGGTCGCCGGTCGACGTAGTGCGAACGAGCAGACGTCCGTCCGCCGGCGGCGGTCACAAATCTTCCGTTTCACTCGTGCCCAGCCTCCGAGCGGTGAGTAGAGGAAACAGCACGCTTCAAAGCACGCGGCTGCGTGATACCGGCTACTCCCGAAATAGACCCCCCTCGCGGGGTGCCGGCCCATCGACGTGCTTTTAGTATGCTGCGCGCATGCGAACCGCCCGCACCCTTCTGCGCTCCTAGTACTTGCAATACTATATTCGCGAAATTAAATAACAAACCCACTAAATAAAAAAGTCATCGTGCTAAATAGCATGCTGTAAAACTCAAAATGGTCGCTATGTTGGCCAATCCTAAATGGAGCGAGGACCTCACCATTCAGATGATAATCGAGTACGAGAAGCGCGAATACCTCTGGAACCCGGTGTCGGAACACTATAAAAACAAGAAAATAAGAGAGCAAGGATACATTGAGATAATAAATGCGTTGAGTTTGGTCGATGTCACCGTTAAAGAATTGAAAAATAAAATAAAAAACATACGGTCATCGTACAGCGTCGAATTAAAGAAAATTCGCGCGGCGAGGAAGGCTGGCGCGCATGCGTATCGCCCAAGCGTCACGTGGTTCGAGCACGCAGACAGGTTTCTACGGGCAATCGTCACACCGAGCTCGGTGAGTTTATATTTTTGTTGTTTACGACGCCTACATTGTTTACTCTTGCACTACAACGCTAAGTGTTTAATGTTTGTTTAATAGGTAGACAACACTTTGCTGGAGATTCCGGTTAGCGATGATAGTGATGCGGTGCAGGACCTAAGCGAGCGTAAGTCACCGGAAAAGAAAAGTCCACGAAAGCGTCGCAGCTCAACACGCTCGTCCACACCGTACGTGCTCAACACGCCGTCCCCGCGTCCTGGAACGCCTTTCGGCTTGAATCAAGGAACGTTTGGTATACTCCCTTCGGTTACATCAGCTCCATTTCTCAATGCCCCTGTAGGGATCGCTACACCGCTAACTACCTCTCTTGCTACTATCTACCCGATACCGTCGAAACAAAAGAAGGGCAATTCCGATAGCGGGGATCACACAGATCTACCCCAAGATCTAAGCCAACATTCGGAGAATGGAAATGAGAATGAGTTTGAAATGTTTGGGAAATTGATTGCAAGTCAACTACGAAAGTTGCCCTTAAGTTTGGCGTTAGATACGCAGCTTAAAATACAGACATTAGTAAACGCTGCGCGCATCCAAGCTGTCTATCAGCAATATAGTTACGCGGGCCCATCTCAGGAAGCTCTGTCAGTTCAAGCTTTGTCCAACGGGATTCTTGCTAGTATGGCAACCCAGAGTACATACGCTTCCCGTTCTTTGGGTTTGAGAAATGATTCCCCTGAAGATATGAACAGGGATTTAAAGACCGAATATTGTTTGGGTTCAGAAACAGAAGACTAAATTTAAGTAGAAACTTTGACAACTCACGCTTCACGCGTGTTCGCTCACATACAACCTAAAGTACCTCACAATTCTCAAGATGAGAATTTTGCTCACAAATTTATTTATTATATATGTTGTAATTTAAACTGCGTTCGACGCACAATACGATCACTTCCCTGTGATTTGGATAAGGATATTAATGTCGTTATTTATACGTGTTTTAGATTGGGTATTATTGTGATCGATGTGTAGCATAAAAAAATTTAAAGTATTTTCTAAAAATTAAATTAAATTAAATTAAAGAACATTTTTTTAACCTAGTCATTTCGTTTCATGTAGATCTCGATATTTCGGCTGTGTTAATTTTATTTTATGAACGAATAACAAAAGTTACCATTTAGTATTTTTTTTAATAATATTTTAAGACTTTTTGTTATAGTAACCCTAAATGTTAAATGTTGCCAACATTACGAATTTATTTTATTGTGATAGGTTTTAAATAGTAGATGTATGTGTTATACTTATAACTTATAAATGTGATTATAAAATATACATTTTATAATTCTTTGTAAAATGTGGTAACTACGTAGTTACAGAAGTCTGACTTTTCAGACTTTTGATGACTTTATTTTCGTTGATGTCTGAATTAATATTTAGATTTTACTACCCCTAAACTAGTGTTAATGCATGCTAATAATGTGAAATTGAATACCTCAAAATAGTGACATTATGTAATAGTACAGTTTATAAATAGGAATATTATATATCTGTTGTTCTATGTGCCACAATTAGATTGTAAACAGAATGTGATTTATTGACAAAATAAATATTTTATAAATGTCATAATATCGTTATCTTCTTTTATATATAATCTGTCTTACATTTATTTATAACCATATATTATTCATAATACAGTGTCAACCTTAAAACAAATTGGCTGTTGACTGGCCTGTATGTCTAGTGGTTAGCGATCCTGACTGCTACGCCGAGGTCGAGGGTTTGATCCCCACCCAGGACAAATATTTGTGTGATGAGCACGATCATTTTGTTCTGTGTCTGGGTGTAATTTATCTCTCATGTGCTTGTATTTAGTAATATAGAAGTATATTTATGAGCGGTTTGATTACCAAAATACAAGCTCTGTGTCTCGTTGGATCAGACGGCCGTGTGTCAGATGTGTTAGGTTATTATTATTATTATTATTATAAATTACTTCGTATAATATATATTATTATAAATTTCTTCGTTGACAGTGGTCAAGGATAGCGTAATTTGACAAAATCCTATAAAGCAAGTATCACGGGCATTTATTTCAGAGTTGGCACCTTGTCATAGTGCAGACCGTTCTTGACCGTCTTGTCGTTGAGTAGTAGATCCCAGGCGAACAATGACTGCCAAATCTACTTCCGATATGACGATAGTGTCGTAGGCAAATTCAAGACATACATTTTCCTTCAGCTAACAAAATATTATTCTCATCAGTAATAATGACGGATAATCACTAATTTGTCAAATAATTAAAATTTCTTACTACTTCATATATTCGTTGAACAATAATTATTTGAAATCATTACTTTTTCGAAAAATCAACACACACATACGCACCGCAGCAATGGCTCTATGAACGTGAAATTATTAGAAAAGTTGATAATAGAATACCGTACAACCCTGTATCGATCCACGAATGCCCGTTTCCAAATGATTGAACCTAGTAAGAAGAAATTACGCAAACTCACGGCAATAATGTCAGATTGAAATCATAGACAAGACTATTGTAAGAATGAGTACCACCCAACGACTAGTAGGCCGTCCACGAACACCGGTTCCTCTAATAAACCACACCTAAAGCGCGTAAGCGTGAACCTGCTGTATGTCCGAAATATAGTCTTCAAAATGATGATTGAAAAGCGGTTATGAATTTATTAATGAGATTACTCGGATCAATATTAACTTCATTAAAAATCGAAAGACACTATAATGTAAAGAATTTAATATCCTACAAGCACGTTTTCATCATTTTTGATTAAAATTTGAATCTTCAGAATACATTTAAAAAAACTGCAATTTTATCGAAAAATAAACTTCAATTGGCCGGCGGCACGTGTTATTTTTTTTTTTCAAAAAAGAAAATTTTCCCCGCAGTTTTTCGTCAAAAGGAAAGTTTTTTTTGGGCGCCTGAAAAAAATTAATTTTCAACGACCACCCTATTGTTTATACAGGTCAACTGAGGAGAGGAGTATAAACAATAGCTCAAGCAAGTCAGGGTCTGGCTGGTGCCGGTAATACAGACTCATCATTATATAGATTATGGCTCTGTATACTCGTATAAACTAATAGTCTAAAGTTTTTGGAACGATGTTTTTTTATACTATAGGGGGACAGACGAACAGACGGATCACTTGATGGAGTTGGGCCTCCGGACCTCACTCATTTCGTTACTTCACAACCTGTTTTCTGTGAGACCGTGGTATCGCACCGGTCTAGCCGGCCCATTCGTGCCTAGGCATGGCTCTACCACTGATTATATTGATAGTTCCTTAGGATTGGAACATTAAGTGAGGAATACGTCTTCTTCCCTGATTAAGAATCTTACCTATACTGCGGGCGACAACAGCACTTCGCAAATCCACAGATTGCATCTCGCGCCCCATTACGGTTTATTGTTTATCGTAGCGATAATCGCCACTCGGCAAAGCAGAATCAGTAATACAGCCAACGTGTAGACGTACCTTTATTCATAAGGGTACACTATTTATTAGATGTTTTGTTTGAGATTTAGAACTAAGATTTTATAGACTTAGATTTTTAACGTAAGTCTAGTTGTAAAATTTAAATAAAATATTTATGAATTGTACCTATTTTGTTTTAGTTTTGCAAAAGTTATCATTGAACTAAGGAATATTCCTTGGCTCAATGAAAACTTAAGCAAAATACACTCTTTTACATATATAGAAGAGTTAAGTTTGCTTAAATTACAATACAATAAAAACTCGATAAACGATTTATTTATATTTCATTATTTAGTAGCAAGACTAACGCGTGAATCAGACGCGTTAGACATACAAACACTCACGCCCATATTTCCCAGGAAGTAGAAATAGGCGTATCAAAAATCCAGATTTTAACTAACGTAATTTAATCCCTCTTGAAAATAAAAAACTAGATAAACAATTTATTTATATTTAATTATTTAGTAGCAAGGCAAATGCGTGAATCAGACGCGTTTGTCTCATTCTTTTTTTTCTTTTGTGGTGGTCCGTGTTATAACAAATTAGCAAATCATGTGACATCCGAATCCGACAGTACAAATCCGGACATGTGACTTTTAGCCTCTAAAACAAATCCGATTATGGGACTTCAAGTTTTCGGCAAGCCGTGATTCGCAGTTCTAAGCTAGGGAGTGAGAGTGATGTATATGTTAGAAAGGGAGAACGATACAAGTACTAGTGGGGTCTCGATATGGGCCGGGTGTAGTTGACGGTAGCTTACGTTGCATGCGGTGACCGCGAGCGTGTAGGAGGCATTAATCGTTTTGATACTTAGTACGTTAATAAAACATCATCTATCTACGTTATGAAATGTTATGTTATGTATTGTTAGTTACAGATGCATGGTTATAATTATTATTTACCAAAATTTGACTTCAGCGTTGTCGTCAGCAAATTTTTTTCAAAGTTCAGGAAAACAATAAGTAATTTATAGAAACAAGTAATTCCAAGTTTATTGTTTACCTACAGATGCATTGATATAGTTCAATAAAACATACTGTTACCTTTTAAACCTATTGTGTTTTTAAATTGTCGTTAACGTGTATTGAATATTGCCGAAATAATAAAGAATATTGCCGATAGCATTATTTCCTTAAGACATTCTGTCGTAGTTGTTGTCATTTTTAACAGTGGTAGCGCCATCCTTATGCAATGCGATACCCACAGCCTCACAGAAAACCGGTTGTTAATCAACCCTTGCATTGTATTGCTTAGAAATGAGTGCGGTTCCCGGTGGCCCAACTCCTTCTTTCCTCTCCTGTCATACCCCCATACCTCATCACAGGTTGCAGGTGTCCATGGATGCCGGTTGTCACTATTATGTACATACAAATTTTGTCTTAAATTATTGATGACAAAATTGCTCTTGTAAAATCATGGCCTGTACAGTTTTGGTACTATTCTTTTTTTAATATGAAACTAGCAATGGCCTGTGACTTCGTTCTCGTGGTAATTTGGAATCGTAAATTTTTGTGGGATAAAAAGTGGTCAGGCTAGTCTATCTCTGTGCCAAATTTACACCACATCTATTAAGCCGTTCTGTTGTGATTGAGTTCGACAATCTATTTTTTTTTAATTTGTTAATAATAATACTAGCTTGCATCCCCGGCTTCGCTCACATTGTTTATCGATAAAAATTATCGTGTGTTCTTTCCCAGGATTTGAAATAACCACCTAACAAATTTAATCAAAATCGGTCAAGCCGTTTAACTGTAACAGACAGATATATAAATAAAGTTGCTTTCGAGTTTATAATATTCGTATAGATTGAGACTATCATGCATCTCTGCTCAAATAATCACTAGTTAAGATAATTTAGTCCTATTATATGTATAAAGTTAACTAATTTCGCACAATATTCATGTAACACGGCCCAGAGCAAGCACCTAACACGTATTTTATAAATCACTTTCTCTTCGCTACTTTACACTAGTTTACACCGGGCTCTTTATAATAATTGTCGATGCGCGGTCGGCGGTCACGATTAGGGATTACGGTCTCTCCCTCTTTCAAAAAGGCGAGAGGGAGAATTCCCACCCCACTTTACCCTGCTGGCTTTTTTCCCGCGCGCTTGCACTTTGCCACAGAAAGCAGAGTGAATATTGAATTATGAATTAAGATATGAAGCTAGTTCTCTTGAAGAAGGCGTTTCACTCTGATCTTGGAGCTGCGGAATAAGGCTCGCTTACAAAGTTTGTTGTTATGACAGTTTTCAGTACACATTACCTTAGCTTAAGTGTTTTTGAGATAACACTTTAATGATATAGAGTTTTAAGGAAAGTACAACTTCAAAACATTTTCAAGACTTTCTTCTTTGTACTTAGGTTGTAAAATATATTATTCAGTTTGGTTATTTTTACAATTGTCGACTGAACGGATGGCGTAGCGGTTTAAGTGGTAACCACGCCACCGCGCAGTGTTGTGGGTTCGGTCCTCGTGACAACACTTTGTATAACCCTCAAATTGTTGTTCTGAGTCTGGGTGTTATATGTGTCAGTTGTTTGAATATCTGTAATTAAAAAACAACACAAGAAAACAAAGGTAACAACTAGTGCGGGAGTTGTGTTGTTGTCTCTTTCTAAGAGTTCTTTTCTAAAATAACAAATAAAATAAAAATCATAATTAATCAAATCATATTGGCCGTTATAAGTCGCTTAATTACACATGTTCCACAAAAGAGCTAGGTTAATTATACATATATACATATATAGACTTGAAGTATAGAGTAGAACCTTTACATAAATTGTGAAGTAGGTAAATAATAAAAAAAAAAAAAGTAATCTATAAAGCATGACGTAACGGACGCACTTTTTAGTTCAGTTTTGTACCACTAATGTTCAACTATTT
Organism: Tyria jacobaeae; assembly: GCA_947561695.1. Taxonomy (NCBI): domain Eukaryota; kingdom Metazoa; phylum Arthropoda; class Insecta; order Lepidoptera; family Erebidae; genus Tyria; species Tyria jacobaeae. Next base: position 5,132,166 of record OX387230.1, on the reverse strand, counting down.
TCATCCCATACTCAATTTAAGAGACGGTTCAAAGTACGCACCTAGACTATTTCACATACTCTCCCTTATTATATATCATAGGTATCCATGTACTTTAAGTTTAGAATTAGATTCTGCTTACCCCTTCAGGGGTATAGGCGTGAATTTATGTTTATATATGTATGTAAAATCGAATTCAATGCACTGACTATTGTCCAGTGCGACAGAACTTTTAATTTAGTACAAAATTCAAAAACTATTGTCGTGCCATATTTTGCGGGATTATGTACCGAGCCAGTGTCTACACTCGTCCAATATTAAAGGCAACTTGAGGTCCCTATAGATAAAAAACCGGAGCGCGGTTGACCCTTCAATGATTTAAATATTCTATGAGGCGACAAACTTTTCTATTGTATTCTACGGATATTCTTAAGTTAAGTTCAAAGAGTTCGTGACGGGGATTACATTTTTCTGCTTACGACGACACCCCCATCACAGCGAGATACGACCTCAAGTCGCAATAACAACACCCGCCTGAACAACAGATGTAAAAGAATTTATACAATTATCAATTTTTTTCAGTCTTTTTCTTGACATATCAACATAGGGAAAAAGACTGAAAATAGAATTACAGTATACAATATTTCTGAATCAATCATATTTGATTCACAAATATTGTATATTGTAAATAATATTTTTTCCACAACGCAAACAATTAAAATGAGCCCTCAGACGTCGACGACAAAACACTCGCCAAAACGTAAAACGACGGCTCCGTCCGTATTCAGCACGCCCACTCACCAATAAAGTAGTGATTCCTCATCAGGCAGCCCTGCGGATCGAGCGATAGAGCCATAACGAAACACAAAGCGAAGCGGCGGCGGCGCCCGGACAGAAACCAGTCCTGGCAAATTAAATATGTAGGAGGCAAGCTCGCACCCACGCTGGTCAGGGCTGTGCCGACTACGCGTCGCCTATTTAATTTGAGCATATTTATTAAATGATACCTTATGAGGGTTTTTTTTTCAAGAATATAGATCCTAACTACAGCACTTGTTTTAATAACGGTTACAAACTTTCACAATAATGATAGCTTATTTTTAATTAAATATTACTTTAAATGAGTTTATGTTGGAGAAAATAAATAGAAAAGGAATATATATGCACTGATACTATGCAAAATTTATTATAGTAGGTTTTTTATTGTATGGGCGGACAGACGAACAGATGGGTCACCTGATGGTAAGTGACAACCGCCGTCCATGTACACCTGCAACTCAAGAGCCGTAAATGCGCCGTCCGCCTTTGAAGTTAGTGAGGGATGGGCTGAGGGATGAGGGAAGAGGAAAGAGGAGAGGGGGAGTTCGGCCTCCGAAAACTCAATAATTTCGGGGAAGCAACGCACAACAGATTTTCTGTGTGGCTGTGGTCTCCCACCGGTCGAGCCGGACCATTCCTGCCTAAGCAAGGCTCTACCACTGTTAGTGGTGTTTTGTTTATTATACTATACGTACTTAGTTTATGTTGTATGTAAAACACATGAACTTACGAATGTTAATTGTGGTAATATTATTTCACTCAGGAAGAATTAATTACATTTTGTAATTATAACTAAGTGAAATACGAGTGACGAGTTTATCACAAAGTTTATATTATATAAAGACATACTAATCTTCAAATACGTATTTGACCTTCAATAAACTGAAAACCTTTTAACGGCGCTGATATTCTTTCTTCCTTTCATGCATACATACATACATACATACACACATACGTTTACGTCGGTAAGTAGAGATATATTTCACTCCCAAATGTTTTTGACTGCGATATTGACTACATAACCTTTCTCCTTACCTGTAAGACATAAATTGACAATCTCCTATCACTTTCTATTCACTCATCAGAAATGGGTAGTGATATTGTCCCTTAATCACATATTTTGAACCCATGTGTGATGAGGGGTGTAACTAACGCACACGTACGTAGATACAGTCCTTCAAAACATATCAATGAATGAGTATACAACATACGGTTCGTGTTGTCTATCGTTGTTGCTCTTTTTGCTGTTAAACTGTCATAAGTTCTACATTACTTACATACAAGACGCGTTCAGGGCCTGGTAATAACTAGTCGTATTTTGTTAAAGGTCTTAATTCACTTTACAAACATGCGCTAATTCGTGTATTCTAGAAGACGTTGGCAGATGCGTTTTCGACGCAAACATTTAGCTGACTTTAATATAATCCCACTTAGGTAATAAAGGCAAGCTTATTGCCATCGTCCGGGCGCTTTGGAAATCAATATTATTATTTAACATTTTTTTTAAGTTCTACCTAACGATAATAATATCAAAACAATTTCGTACAACCCTAGGCTCAAAGCGTTCGCGTCGAGCGGGCTGTCATTAGAGCCGGCGTTAGCGACCCGCGCCGCCAGCCAGACATTTTTTATGCAGCCCACTACGGACGCCGCCTGACCAATGAGTAGGTACTGATACCTACTTTAAATCGACTGATGTTGACGCGTCGTGAAAATTTGTGATCGTCATACCTACCTCCCTAAAAGAACTGTAATAATATAGAATAATATATTTATTTATAAAGCTAGTAAGGGATCGGACTGTTATCGGACTATTATACATATATACAGTATATATACAGCCCAAATTCTAATTGTTAAAATGTGGTTGTTTAATACACAGCTGTGTAACCTTTATATGACTTTAAATTAGTTCTAAGAATCCGTAGTAAAAGCGATTACATCTTGCGCTTCAATTCGATGCCAAGAAGCTGTGTATGGGGTTTGTACATTTTTATTGAGAGTATACAGATTTTTTATCAAAATACGTACAGTAATTTTGGTATTTACGTAACCAACGTCCAGTTTACGTGATAGAGCCATGCTTAGGCACGAATGGGCCGGCTCGACCGGTGCGATACCACGGCCTCACAGAAAACCGATTGTGAAGCATCAAGTGCGTTGCATTTCCCCGAAATTAGTGAGGTTTCCGGAGGCCCAACTCCCCTCTCCTTATTCTCGCCCCTTATCGCATCTCCTCATCCCCGTCTCTTTCCCCTCCTCGCATACCTTCACCTCTCTTCACCCTCAAAGGCGGGCAGCGCACTTACGACTCTCCAGTTGCAGGTGTCCTTGGACGGCGGTTGTCACTTACCATCAGACGAACCGTCTGTTCGTCTGCCCCCCTATAATATAAAAAAAAGTTATTTTCTCTGCACTTACGACTCTTTAGTTGCAGATGTCCATAGGCTTCGGTTGTCACTAACCATCAGGTGATAAATTGTTCTTATTTAAATCGTGATCGATTACATTTTCATCCAATTCTAAAAAGGGGAAGTTATTAATTTTTTTTTTAAGTAACGAATATGACTACCTTGGCTTGGCGGCAAAGTAGTGTAGTAGCTTACTTCAACTTAAAGCCTCTTTGTTGCCCGAGGGAGACTGGTTTTAATCCTGTTATATGTGCATTATTTCGGGATTTTAAGTATTATGTATAAGGTACGTTGTATAAGGTAACTATGCAAATTTGGTCTAAACGTCGAGTAAGAAAAGGTTTGATTCTTATAAATATTTCAGGCGATTATATTTCGATTTGTACATACATTTTACAAGCACGCAAGATTGTTTAAAAATTACTTAAAAGTTTTATAAAGTTTTTTCAATAAAAATTATATAGCATTATTTCTTTCCTAATTAGTTTTAAATCTGTTTGCACGATCCTAATTCTGTTTTTTTTTTTTAATGTAAAGGATTTATGAACAAACGGGTCACCTCGACGACCTCTTACGACTCTTGAGTTGCAGTTGTCCATACACCTGCAACTCAAGAGTGTTAAGTGCACTACCTGCCTTTGAGCGTGATAAGGGTTAGAGGGATGCGGGGAGGGGAAGAAATAGAGGGGGTATGAGGAGACGGGAAAAAAGAGAGGGGGGATGAAGGGAGAGAAAAGAGGAGGAGGGGGGGAGTTGGGCCTCAAGAAACTTCACTCATTTCCTGGAAATGCAACGCAAGAGTTACTTCACAACTGATTTTCTGGGAGGCCGTGCCGGCCCCTTCGTGCCTATGCTTGGCTCTACCACTGTCTGTACAAACAATTGAATTTAATTTTGAATTCTACTTGAAAGAATAACTGACTCACACTGAAAAAAAAAGCAATAAACTTCTCTAAAGCAAAAACCAAAAAAGGTTTTGCAGTTTTTGGTCTGCATCTTTGAGTGACGTTTTTACCCGACTGCGGAAAAGAGGTATGATAAAATCGCCTTAATAGTTGAATTGACATGGGGGAATTGATAAATCTTATAGATTTCGAGACAATTATATATATATATACATTAGATATTGTTGTTTAGTACAAGGATATGACGAATAAGAATAAACTTTAAGTATTTCATGTACGCACCAACCGCTGTTCATAATGAGGATCCATCAAATGCTTATAGAACAATATGTATTCGCCACCTTGAGCGTTAATGATAGAATACATTAGTTGGGCATAATGTGAAACGTGACTCGTTAAAATGGGTGGTCTTCTAACCCAAGTACCTACTCTGCAAGGGAAATCTTTAAGTATTATTTATTCATATACACTTAAAACTTATTTGTGATAAAACCTTTTTATGAAAGTCCTTAATCATAGATAAGGTACAGATCATTTTATCTATCAGAATATTAAAAAAGAGTATTTAATATTTGTTTTTTTTTTGTATTGACACGATTGTTAGACCATTTACTATTTTATAACAATCTTTTATGAAACATTTAACGTAAACCTCATCAAACCTGTATTGTGTAAATTAAATTACTTACCTAGATTTGGTTTTTATTAGACTGTATGTACTTTGTACAGATATCCAGATATTAAACAGCGGTAGAGCCATGCTAAGGTACGAATGGGCCGGCTCGACTGGTACGGAACCTAAAGGACTACCTAAAGGAAACTGGCTGTGAAGTAACGCCTGCGTTGCATTGCCCCAAAATCAGTGAGGTTTCCGGAGGCCCTACTCCCCCTCATCCTCCCCTCTCCTCTTTACCATCTCCTTATCCCAACTCCCTTCTTTCCCCTTCCCGCATCCCGCTGTCCCTCATTACCCACAAAGACGGACAGCGCACTTGCGGCTCTTGAGCTGCAGGTATCCATGGACGGCGGTTGTCACTTACCATCAGGTGACCCGTCTGTTCGTCTGTCCCCCCATAGTATAAAAAAAAACATACTAGATAGTTTACTTAATTGATCTTAGTAATCTGTTATTTTGTGTCAGTAATATCGATAAGTTGTTTCTAAAAGCTCAAAACAAAATCATTATCACACGGTGCGTGTCTTTAGTATTCAAGAAAAAAACTCGCAAGTGTAAGTTATCGTGTTGCGTGGCACAAGTGGCCTAAAAAACAAAGAGTATCCCACACCCCATATTGAAGCCGGGTCGCTCGGTGGGCGCGGCCCACTGTACGGTGGCGATGGCGCTCTCGCCCGCAGGCCACAAGCTTTAACTGTACGTTGCTATGCTCTCCACGTATAACCGCACGGAACATGCATTTCACGCTTTGAAGAATTATATTTTGACTGTCTCTAAAATATGTTTCGTGTAATGGTTGTTAAAACTAGCTTTTCTGTTGCACAAAACTATATTAAAAATAGCATATATTATTTAAATAATTCTACATACAACTTTGATAAAAGCGAATAAACGTGATGAATGTGATGATAACTCAGACCTAATTTTCGAAATAATGACGACCTAATAAATACATTTATCACAGAGCGCACACGTAGGTACCGGGGTGTCATAAATCAAAGAAGCATCAAGCCGGAGCGGGCGGCGTACACGGCAGCCCATTAAAATGGCTCGGTGACAAGGTGACGTGCCCGCCGCGAGGGCGCGATAACGCGGCCCGTATCCTGTGTCGTGCGAACTAGGGCTGCCTCATATAACTCAATATACTGCTTTCAATAGATATGTTCTTTCGTAGAATAATTTGAATATTTATTAACATAAAAATGTATTAAAGCTTAATGCCTATTATAAATCTGTTTTATTTTAACAGGACTTTAAAATATATCAGCAATAATTTAGAGATAGTATTGAACCGTGTGTACGGTGGTATCTATTTTCTCAAAGAGCGTCGTCAATGCCTGAAAAATGCGTTCCCGTTTATATTGTCTTTTCATATAAGAGCATGACATAATACGTAAACTTATTGACTGTCAGTTACCAAATAACACAAATTAAAATTGTTATATCTTGTTTATAATAATTTAAGATTGGATATTATAAGTATAGTTTCTAATACGTAATAAAATTTTGTTTTAAATCATTATGATTGCTTACTTCTTTATCTTTCGTTTAGTAGCGCTCTATACTAAGTTATTATCATTGTTATCGATTAATGTTTTAACATCTTTTGAGTGCACTTAGCACTTACAGAAATAGTTTTCAAAAATGCCTACCGAAACATTTTATTTGGTTACTGCTTAATTGCTGTAATAATAACACAACGCCAGAACGTTTGGTCGTCGTATACAATACAACCCTATCCGTGATCTGGCTCGCCTGCCTCGTCTAATGTTTGAGTATCTATATATGTTATGGACGCCTGGTACTTTCAGAGGATTACAGCACGGCTGGCTGCGCTTCTCCTTTTGCGTTTTATTTAATTTCGGTGTGGGCATGTAATAATAAATTCTCTTATCCATGTATAATAACGACAAGTTTAATCACATATAGCAAACATTACTACTGACCCCTCAGCTCCGTAGCTGCGGGATCTCCGTAGCTAGCGTATATTCTTAGTCTTTTCAGTAACTGACTATATATTTGATTAATACCCTTGAAACCTTAACTTTTGAAACATACATATATTATCTTTTATTTCCTACAACGTAACAAAAAAAGATACAAGTTTACTTACTCTGTTTTTAAAACACGTAAAATAATTAAATTTCTTCAAACGATTTCGGTGAGCACATTCATTAGTCGTCTATTGGGCAAAAACTTCATCAGATCTATGACTGACGAGTTTAATAATACTAGGGACGCATAATATATACGAGAGTCACGTTATTACACAAATGCACATTATTTATGTCGCATGAAATGAAGTGATAGCAATTCGGTGACACGTTCCGACGCAACTTTTATAAAGACTGATATTGGCTTAGGGCACAGACCTATTCTACTTCTTTTACTCAAAAATAATGTTATTTTATGTATCTATGTAAAGCGTTAAATAAATTAAAAACATTTAAATGGCTGAAATTCTTGTGAATGTCAGACATATTTTCTTCAATGAAGAATGATACTTTGAAATTTTATTAGTAACTAAAACAAATTTTAATTGCAAAATTGGGAGTAAAAAATAGGATAAAGTGTTTTATTTTAAGCTTTATTGACTTCTCTTAAGTACAATTTCTTCTATCTTTATCACTATCATTTGTTATCATTTAGAATAGCTAAATAGTTTTTTTACAAAAAATATACTATTATTTATCTATATTACATAGTTATAACATATTAATGAGAAATTCTTAAGATGATAAACTTATTATACTTATGTTTTTGCAAAAGTATCAAAACCAGTCCCACTAAGATACTGCGGCGGACTGAACGATGCGGCGCGGCGACACGAACGATGCGGCGACACGCGGCGCGATGGTCCGGCCCGCGCTTCACTGAACTTTGTTCGTATCACGCGTTGATGGCGGAGTGCCAACGTAAAGTAGCGGCAACAACGAACGCAAAATATTATACTAAACTAAACGATTGACACTTGGTTATTCAAGCACGAAAATTTGTTACAACATAGATATCCCATAAATATATATAATTACTTCCATCTTTTTACACGACTACCCGATAAAAGAATGCATGGATGTGTATGAGATTCTTTTTTCCACCATAACTTCTAAATACCTTAACAAAATTAGATGTAAACAGTACGTTACAATCCTGATATAATCGATTATATTTAATATAATCGGTGACATTGGCTATAATTTTGTTTGAAGAATAACTATGTGTATAGCGGCTTCTGTATATTTTTGCTATAACATCATATTAACAGTTTTTTAAAGGGTTAAGTGCTGTCCGTCGCGGTAGCTTTCGGGTCCCGGGCTGAAAGTGATCTCTCCAATGCCATTCTTGGCAAGTTTGGCGTAACGCCAGCTGATCACACCGCAGTCTTGGACCAGCATTCGCACAATATATTAGCCCTATTAGTTTATACCGGTAGTTCTCTTGAACTGAAATAGTATTTTGGTAGGTTTTTTTATAATACTTTTACTGGAGACAGTAAATTAACTTAAAAGGTGATGAGTCCTTACAGCAGCAGAGCTTATAAAATTCCACATTTGTATTGCATTTTTAGAAACACGCAAAAGATGTGTTTAGTTGCAATTTCGTTAATTTGTTGGCAATGGCAATGCATTTAATTTTAATGGATCACTCACACAGTCTACAGATTAATGCAAATAAAAAAATCTCGAATTTCACGACTCAACGTATCGATACGACTCGGCCGTCAACATCGCCGGCCGTACTAGAAACAAACGCCTCCTATCTCATATCTCACACTGACTTCTGCAAGCCTGGTACTTTTTGTAAATTTGAAGCGTAAAAAGACGTATCTGCAGAGAGAGGGCCTTGCCTTATCCACCCGCGCGGATCAACTTTTATGTCAAAATCTCCTTAATCTGCAATAGCAATTTAAAATCTCTTTATAATGTCCCAAGTGCACGTTGTGTTGCTGAAATTCGTAAAATAGTAAATAAATATTCTAATTATTATTTTATTTCACATTAAGCATACACATAACGTAACACATATATGTTGTACGTTTTAAACTTTTTTATACAAAGTAGTAGAGACTAAAATATGCGTGTAGCATATAACATAATCATGTCCAGTGGGACATAATCATATATATAAGATATTTAATTGTTAAACACTAATGACAATCAGGTGTATCTATCCAACCTTGGTGTGTTATGATGGAAATGTGATCAATTAATTTATCACAAGCTAATAAGTAAATTATTTATTGTAACATACATGCAACTATATAAACTACTTCCAACATTATTTAGGGCTTATCAAATTTTCAAGTTTAAAAAAAAAATTAACTGCTTGAAGAAGGCAAAATAAATTGTAGTTAGTAAGTACAAAGTTTGCGAAACAAAATAAGTGCAACAAGGTAAAGTAACCTCTATTTCGAATGTGACTGAAATACTAGGAGCGCATGAACAAAGAGAGGTGGTCGGCGCGCTCTTGAGCTGTGTCGCATTAGTGAGGCGGCACCTACATAATTTAGTTATAATGACGGCGCGCGCTCGTTACCTCCCGGGCCATTAGGTGCCGACTACCTACGATGACGTCGCTCACGCTTCGTGTGAATCCACACCGTACATAGCGATATAACTTTAGCTCATTTATACATACCTAGTAACTATATATATGTATTTTGTTATATACTAACATAGATTTTTGTTAATAACAAAACTGAAATACCTTATTTTTTAATTGATATAAAGTCACAATTAAAAATAATTAATAACAAAGTAGCATCTAGGTCTCTAACAAAAAATACAACTACAGTGATATGTAAGTTCAAATTGAGTTCAAATTCTGACCTTTCAGTAGGCTCTCAAAGTTACATACAAACTACTACCATGAGCATTTGTTATTGTTATATGTATACATAATGTTATCAAATATACCTAAACAAATTGTAGTAACCTATTAGATTACTACAATGAACCTTTGAACTCATCAGAGCAGGGAGCCCCTTATCTCACTATCGCAATTTTTCTAACAAAAAGCTACCGGATTATATACGGTCTCTCACAGGACGTAGACGTGCTTAAGAAGACATCTGTCAGATGATTACGATCCGAGAACCGTGACATAGTCTCGGTTTCCCGAAAAAAACTATGTAAATGTAGAAAAAAAAATAATATAAATGTAGGTGTATAATATTCAATAGCCAAAACTAAGAGATATGCCATTAATCTGTGGGATTTTAAAAGTGGTAAGCGAAATAATTGATTGTTGGACAGCGATTGATAAACACGCTTTAAATTTCAGCGATTTCATTTGTGGAAGGTTTGCATTGTTAGTTTTTTTGTGAGGTCGAACGGTCGTGTTTACGAATCACTCATCAAAATGCATAACATTTCACGAAAACTTCTGATGCAAAATCGACTAAAATTGTATCGATTGTTGGAAACTGGAACATAACAAGTGAGGTGGAGCCCCTAAACAGTTTAATAGCCGACATCGCTCCGTGATACCTCCCCTTCGTATTTTTCCGGCCACTTGTTCTGTTCCCCCTCTTCATCCCTCACTGAACTGACACTCAACATGACTTTAGATGCTTCTTTTTAGGATCTTTTTCTATATTATCGTAGTCTATACGTTGTGAAATAACTGAAAATGGGTTTATCCTAAATCGAGCATTTTTATGAAATGGTGAATTAACATAAGTTTAAAATATGTATATGACATATAATATTATTTTAACGACTGGAATGAGAATTACAGGAAAACGTGACTTTTGAACGGTCGGTGTTTTAAATTTGATAAAAATTAATAAAACGTCATAGTAGGTTAGTGTCTTTACAGACTTCAAATATTTTAAAGCTTGTTGTCTCTATTTATCTCGAGTAAGTTCAACTCATCACAAAAATAAAACGGTCTTTATAGGATGTATCCATCCATCCATCCAATCATTTGAATTATTTTTTGTGATCTGGATTGTCATGTAATTTTACAGATAAAAGCCCGACAGCAGATAATTGAAATAGGCAGAACACGAATATTTTATGAATGAAACAGCAAACCCTAGTCGAATTCGAAATGTTCCTTCCACTGTGTTCCTTTAGCTAATTATATCTATAAAAAAAAGTTCTTGGAGTTTCTTTGTCACTTTCATGCATAGACCGCGCATGCATTCAAAATAATAGAAAATTCGTTAAAAATATATTTATATAGCTCTGAAGTAATTAATTACGACTCGCCAACCGTAACGTTTTGGTATCAAATCGGCAAACTTGAAACGTAAGCGCGATGTGAACAAATTAATGAGTTATTTTAATCGGCAAACGTTTTAGATCGAAATGGAATTTTGGCAAAATGAGGAATGATTTAGTTTTAATGTACTTCATATGTTAGAAACACTTGTTGAAATCAAAATGGTGGCCCATTAAGCAGTGAGAAATATTTATGATTTGAAAAATAAATGGTCTGAAAATTATGTTTCAGTGCGGTCTCAATATCTTAAGATCAAATATAGGTGTTCTCTGGATGGTTATACTATTGTATGTATTTGCTTCGGTTCGCACAAATACAGTTTTGTTCTATTTCTATTCAGGAGAATGATTTAGCTCCAAAAACAGATTATGGCCTAACAAACGGTTCTTGTAAGTCAAGAGATTACTGAATAGTCAGTTATTTGCTATTCCATAATGTGCGTCGTCATTATTTATAACAATTTGCCGACTGCCATTTGATACATTGTACTAGGAAAACATGATATGTAAAGAACTGTGGCTGGCACCATGGATTTTATAGTCGTCATTTACCTATTCCGAATAGATTAGGGTAATAATTATTAAGAAATATAACTGCAGACTTTAAAGAAACAATGTGATGATTTCTAATTATATTGTTAACAAGTTTCTTTTTTATTCTCAAAGCAAATGTTGCCTTAACTCAAAATCCTTGTATATATTATGTTGTGTACAGAATTATAGATAAAAAAATACAAATACTCAAATGTTTACTTGTCTACATCATATTTAAATGACACTCTCACGTCTTAAAATTATTAGTATAAGTTTTTTCATTTGGACTTTAACGTATGAATGTGTATATTACTTCCAATAGTTAATAACAGCCGATATAAATGCCAAGGCTAAGAAACTTGTCAGAACAAATATACTTATCTTTATCTAAACAAAAAATAGGAAAGTGGACCAAAAAATATCAACAAGTAGTTATTTCGAACTGTTTCGTATCGGAATGAAGTTTTGTATCTACATTTAGTTTGTATAACAATATAATTTGGGATCTTGGAGCTGATCTGATGAAGAAGCCAACAATTGAATCGTGGAGCTATTCAGCAGCTACTGATAAACAATTCCTGTTTGAGCTTTCATTATTAGTTTTAACGAATCTAGTAAATTGTCCTGGGACACAAGGCATTTTTTTTATTTGTTTAACTATATTTGTTTTCTTTTGTCTACATTTTACAAATTATCAACTACGTCCTGATTGCTGCACCCTGGATCTCCCATTACTATAGACATATCTATCTACTTTCTAGTAATGGCGCCGACCCACCATCTAGCGGCGCTCCCTGCTCATTACGCGCGCCACTTTCGCTCCACTACGTTGATTGATTGATTCATTCGCGCGGCCTGTAACGATAAGTGCTCAGTTTAGCTTGTTATCAAGTCTGCGCTCCTAGTAATTTTGCGTCAATTGTATAACGCTGCCGGATTTGTTGTTTACTTTTTGTTTTCGACGACGACTAATCTAAAAATAGTTACTACTACCTGTTACTTACTAGCTGTTAGAGATGTAATATATTATTAAACTATATATATATATATACTATATATATATATATTTATCGCTACGCCTATATTCCTTAATAATATACTTTTAAAAGTAAATTCCGCGAACGGTCATCATATAATTTCTGTACCCGACTTTACCGGCTTCACTGACCTTCCGATTCCTCCGATTACCGATGCTTGGAACGATAAAAAGTTTGTGGTTAAACAATAAAATGTTTCTTTTTCTTTATTGACCAAGTTATTTAATTCCGCTTCGTATTTTAAATAAAGTCATATTAAACATTTTTTCTATTATATCAATAGTATTTATTGTTGGTAATTATTCACTGGGTCAATACTAGGAACACATAAATAATCGATCTAAGCAACTCAATCAAGGTATTTTGTCTTCTTACACACTAATAATGGCTACTTGTAGGTTTTGTGTTCATATAAGCTACATTTTCTATCTTATAAGAGTTAAATGTTCAGCATCGAGGTTTTAGAAATAAGGTCCGATTAGTCACACAACTTGTCCTATTCGATCCCAACTCACCGTTCACGTATGTTACAACATCGACCTTATTGCACAAACGTATGATATATTTTCATTTGAAAAATTCTGGACACGGAAATAAGTCTGAATTATGAGTAAAACAATTAATGGTCACATTGGTGCCAGATTCAGAACAAAGATCTGTAAATGGTATAACAAGTTCCCCCACGGTGCTATAACCTCCACGTATTACGATAACAGTGAGCAAAATAAACTATTTTATAACATTCTCTTGAAATGCTCCGGTTACCGACAGCCGAGGCGGGTACGGGACATTAAATACATCCAAACATTCACGCCTGTATCCTCGCAACTATTTAGTCCTGTTTACGTAATAGAGAGCAAGCCTTATTCTGGCACTTTTGGGAATTAGATGGCAAAATTTGGAGTATATTGACAGGATAAGGAAGAAATAGCTTATACAGATGGGTTAGGGAGTGTAAGCAATCGCTCAAAAAAGTCAGGGTCGCACACCTATAAGTTCAACTGAAGAAGACCGAACCTTCTTTACTAATATTTACAGTGGTAGAGCCATGCTTAGGCACGAATGGACCGGCTCGACCGAGAACTGGAGAGAATCTACGCAAGCGTTGCATTTCCGTGAAATTAGTGAGGTTTCCGGAGGCACAATTCCCCCTCTCCTCACCCCTCGTCCGCCCTCTCCTCGTCCTCTATCTCCTCATTTCCCTAACGCATCTCCCAATCCCTCATCACCCTCAAAGGCGGGCAGCGCACTTAGGACTCTTGAGTTGCAGGTGTCCATGGACGACGGTTGTCATTTAAAATCAGGTGAATAGGGTAGCGCCATCCCATTTCATCCCGTGGCTGTTGTAAAAGGCCACTAAGGGATCGGAATGCTATGTATAAGACGGTATATACGAGTATACACTCATCAGTCAGATATAGAATGTTCTGATGACAGCAATAGGCCTGCCTTGCTTACTTCTTGACATGCTTCAACATTACGAAAATGGTTTATGGTTTGCAAAAAGTAAGCGTTATTGACGCGTCTGCTTATCTCTTCGAGGATATATATGCGTGCGGGAATATGTACATATGTATGGAGAGTTTTAACTTTTGCCACAGCACTTAAAAAAATGTGATAAAATGTTAAAATACTTAAGCAAACAAAAATGCCGTTGAAAGCATCTTTACGGGCGTTATTTATGGGAAACGTTGACTTGCTCGGTTTACGATGGTGAATTGTTACCGGTTTATGGCAGATACGGCTGTGCCGGTATCTCATGGCGTTAAAGTGTGCCATTATCGGACCCACGGCATTGTGCGAACTGTAATTATAAAGATGTTTGAAAGCTTCCACTGATATTGTCTTGGTAATTTATAATTCAGTAAAAGATTTTAACGAAAGATAGATAGCCTAATTCTGACATACTTCTGTCGGTCGTAGCTCAATTTCTATCCGACTTTAAGGAGGAGAATTTCAATTCGACTGAATGTTTTAGTCATAATTAAAATAGAAGTATCATACATATTTTATCAGACATTAAAAAGACAAGGTTCCTAAATAAACAATTTTCATTTGTGTTTGTATTACTTGATATCTTTGCTGTTTGTAAACCGATTTAAAAAAAAATTACATACATACATACATCACGCCGGTATTCCGGTATGAGGGTGAGGCAGAAGCCTAATTAACGGCCATATTTAACCGATTATAATTGAGTCCCATTTACGTAATAGGGGCCAAGCCTATTGCCGTCATCTGGGCGCTTTTGGGAATTAGATGGAAAAATTATGAGTAATTTGACAGGAAAGTGAGGATAGAATGGGAAGGTGAGGGATATGCTTATACATATGGATCGGGGAGTATAAGCAAGTCAAGCAGTCAAGCAAGTCAGGGTCGCATACCTATAACTCGAACTGGCTGGCGACGGGAAGTGCGAGTCTTCTAACCTTTTTTAATTGAAATGAAAACTTTGGCGTTGATCTAATTTTAAATTTTTTAGAAGTTATTCCACCTATAAAGTGGATAATCAAATTATTGAAATACAGCTTATTACTACTATGATCGGCGCATTGAAGACGGTTATATACTGTTAACAAAAAATATTTATTAACAAACAGGTAATGTACTAGGAACGACGGCCAGGACTTTTTTATATAAACTTGGCATATTTGTAGAAAAAGTCTCTTTGTCTTGTTACGTGATAAATAAAGCTTCAATTATTAATATACACATACGTGCATACATACTCGCACGCCTTATCCTGGAAGGGGTAGGCAGAAGAGTATTAAACGCCCACTTTTTGCTGACTAGTCTAATGTCACTTATAATGTAGTCTCACTTATAATAAAGCCTCACTTATAGTCTCACTTATAATATAGTATCACTTATAATATATAGTCTCATAACATCGTCGCACTCACAATATAGTCAGTCTCACTTATAATATGGTATCACTTTTAATATAGTGCCACTTATAATATAGTCTCATAATTATTATTCATAACATAGTCTCACTTATAGTCTCATTTATAATAGGGGTAAGGCTATTTTTATCAACATGACATGACTGTATTCATACTGTCTGATAGATAACAGCCTCTTGCAACTTTTGGAAAGAGAATGTTGGACGAGGGATGGGATGGAAAAGAGGAGAGAGGGGGATTTGGGCCTCCAGTATCCTCATTCACTCGGCAATACAATGCAAGTATTGTTTGTCTACCGGTCCTGCCTAAGCATGGCTTGCCGCGGTAAACAATAAGTAATCGGTTAATTTTAAGCTTATCGAGAATTTGAGTTAATCGGTTTTCTATTCTACTTAGGAACTACTACGCCTTTTGTGAATAAGAACATACAAAAAAGTATTGTTCAGGACGGAATGACATATAACAAGAGAGAGATTCAAAGAGAGTTGTTTTATAAATTAACATCAAATTTAGTGAAGAAGAAAGTGACTGACAAATATTTTAGTTGAACATATTTTCAGTAATAACAACAGTAAAAACTCAACAACAAAATGATGTGTGTTCTTAAAGAGGCAACCGGACTTTGTAGCAGGTTGAGACGAGGCGGATCGAGCAGCCCGAGGCATGTCGAGGCCGCCGCGCCTTATAATTAGAGGCGCGTTGATAATTACGTTGGGAGCGAATAATTAATCTGTGTGGGCGAGATTGTAGGCGGCGTCTGTCGTGCCTCTCGGTTTTGTGCGTTTATTAATTACACACAATACATACTACACAAACGGTGCATCGTTTGTGTAGTATGTGTTGTATTGATATATCTATAGTCATGTGTCATATAATTAGATTTAAAAATAGGAATATGATTTTTAGAGTAAGCACCTACCTACATATATGGACATTTTTGGAAAATAGGTACGCAATGAATGACGAGAACGATGTGTTCTGTGAAATCTTATTATCAAACATATTTATCTTTCTAATCTGTCTGTGTATAAAAAAATCAGCATAATGCGGTCAATGCGAAAGTGGGGAAGAATTTAGGCTACTTTTTCGACACACCACGCGGACAAAGCCGCGGGCGGAATCTAGTATATAAGTAAAAGAGGAAGCGCAGATTGCTAAAACTATTTAATACAAAAATATTTATTCATTTATGCATAGTAGATATATAAAAGGTTCGTTGATTTCCAAATTCGATTGTTTCATCAGAACTGAATCAACCGCATTCTAATTACGCGTCATCAGCGTAGCTACGACTGCATGCGCAGCCAAAGCCCAGCCCCGTACAAGCCCTGAGTCTACTGTCAAGCACATATGTGCTATGTTTTAATAGAAATAAAGATGATTTCAGCACCTTTCAACTGCACACCTAGGTTTGCAGAATCGTAATTACCGAGCGTTGGTGAAATGGTAGCTTGTAATTTATGATAGCCTGGTACCGCCGCGCCGGTGAATGTCGTCACCGGTCGGAGTGGTCAGTGTTTTTTACCGGAAAAGCGTTTTTATTAATTAGACTAAATATGGCTTGTGTTTTATAAATTATATGTATTTATACTTTAGGTATTAAAATTGACTAATGTATGTATGTAGCGTAAATGCAATTGCTTATTCTTTTAAGCAACATTAAATGTAATGTATAATTTTCAAGAGCGAATGAAGGTTACAATGGCTATCTCACAGGAAATCTTACAAAACTAGATTTTCTTTTGTGTTACTGGGTCTAATAAGAATTTGAATTACATAGATAACACTCAGATGGTTTAACCGATTTTCGGAACTGTGCATATTTGAAAACATACGATTTCGATCAAATATGTCTAAGAAAACTATCGGTTTTATCACATTTCAAATAAAATAAACCGCACCAAAATCGATTCAGCCGTTTGGGAGCTATGGTGCAAGTGTGCAACGTGCAACAGACAGACATACACTTACGTCAAACAGCGACAACGTCAAGCAATTGAAAATAAAAGATACACTTGGCTTGTACCCCGGTGCGAGGCGCGAGATACGACGAACGGACACTGATGCAAGGAGACATCTTGCTCGTTTGAGACGTAATCATGTTTTGACGACACCGCCCATCCGTATCCACGTTGCATTGGCATCGTTAACACTGCAGTTTATATGTAGTATGTAATGTACTGCAACAAATTAAAGCTAAAACAAGGCCGAATATCAAGCATTTTCACTATATATTTCCAACAGTCTACATACGTACTAATATGATAAAAATCACATTGTGATCCACAGGAGCAGAACCTTAAAAGTAGGTAAACTGCGGGGAAGTGATATAAATAAGTATAAGTACTTAATATAATAATAAATTTCATATTGATTGATTCGAATGAAACAATTTAACGATATTTTAATTGAATGTTTTACAAAATAATGTACAATTCGTACAATTCTTCTAAATAGATTTGTTGTATCTTTGAAACTTTTACAAACACAAAAAAGGTTACGTTTACTGTAGTATTGTCTAGTATTCCACTAGGGCTACATAAAACCGTAATAGATGCCTGCGGGTAATTGTGAGAATGTGCGGGCAACGGGCTGACGAGAACTGCGAGAAGAGGCGAGACGGCGGGATCGCGCGGGCGGGAACAAGTGCGTCATTAGCGTCGAGTGATGCTTGTAACGCGACGCCTGCCTGGCGCGCCGATGAAATTTATCGGAGTTATATAACCTGTGCATACTTATGTACTCCCAGTCCTTTTGATTCGTAATTATAAATTAATATTATATATTTTGCAGTTCACAACGCGTATTCGTTAAAAATGGAGATGTCTCTCTAGCTTTATTAGAAAAAAAAAAAAACTATCATAGGCTGCTTAACTTACGTTATACATCTTTCATAATCGTACTTATGCTCTGTAAACAATATTTAAGATGACTGGTTTAGATCATACATTTTAAACCCCAAAAATTAATTCACAATTTTCTCTGTCACCTATATAGGTATATTCACAATTTTCATGTTGCTGTGGCTGATACATACAGATATAACTGTCAGTCTATCACCCACCGTTTAGCTACCTACATAGTGGGCCAGCGGTAGGTGACCGCGATCTATAGTCTATAGGTATACTCGTATACATACATGGTGACTATCGTTTGCGCGGTCACCTGGGTTCGCGCCAGTTTGAAACTTGTCGCACGCTCGTAAATTGCTCTCAGCTTGCCATAGAGATGTCCAAGGAAGTCGATTATCGATAGTAGTACCTAAGAAATTAAAGGAATGCATTTTTTATGTAGTATATTATTACTTTCTTTTGTAATTGTTTAATAGATGTATTTATTAAAAGTGAATCAAAAATGTAAATCGAAAATAAAATAAAGAAACTCATTATAATTACAGAAACTATAATTAACTTTAAATAAGTATTCAGACTAACTTAAATTTTGCAATATCTGTGTTTTTACACCTTTGAGGCAAAACATTTCTTGACAGGAACCTAACAGGAAGTATTCCTAATCAAAAAATAAAATTCATATCTTAATTTTAACCAAAGTCCATTATTACTAAACATTAAGCACCCAGATAGTACACATAAAAGCTTAGTCTATACAGCTACACTGTAAATATTCAACTAAACCAAAACTAACTTCCACCAAATTCCTCGTCGTGTTCATAAAATTTCAGAATATTCAATATAAGGGTGAGTTTCGGTAAAGCGCCGTTACTTCTCCTCGTATAGTGCTAGCATAGTTGATGTATTATTAAATATCGCGGCTGAGTACAGAAGTTCGTGGTGCGGCTATGTTGGCAGTCACAACACGTACAAGAGACGGATACCGTGTTTACAGACGCTAGGGCTGTACCAAGTAATTATAGTCATTTTGAGTTTTGCCGCCGCCGCCGCGACGCGCCACCCTTGTGTTACGAATGTTGATGCACGATCAACTTTTTCAAGTATTTATTTGTATTTGTAGTGTAAGAAACGATAGTAGTAGTAAATAATTCCGCGTATAATCTTTCATACTAGTCTCTTATATAACGCGGGGCCTAATTTAGACTCTAATAATAGATTACTTGATTAGTTAGAAATCGAGTAATCTTATTTTATCAAATACAAACTAATCGCCCTGCGATTGAGACGTATTCACTATTTTATATTTACAATTAGATAATGATTTCTATAATGGTTAATTAATATTCAATTTATTATTATTGCACTAATTTTGTAACTTAAAATGTTATTGATCAGTAATATAGTCTTGGTTCGACATATTTTTGATATACAAATATGTATGGCTTGCTATATAACGAGGCGAAAAGCCGATAAATTCGAGTTTTTAATATTGTATAATATAAAGCTTTTTTTTTTTAAAGAGTTGTTAGGCCATTTATATTAGGCCTTACAGGGGCACTTTTGTAAAATAGAAGTTTGTATAATATGAAGTCTACTTATTTTTTTTTTATTTCGCAGTCAGGCAGAATAAGCTTAAAATTAAGTAGCATACCAATCTAGTCACTAGAAGTTCTCAAGGTCTTATTTTAAAGTTAAATAAATAATAATAAAATCATTAGCATATTTTATTTACCAACCATATACTTATATGCATGTACCACAGCTTCTAGCCTCGGAATGGAAAATAGTAAATCCTGTGTAACTGTAACTACGGCATGCTGTTGTCAGTTACTAGGGCATCATAGCAAGCACATAAACCTCTTAAACAGAAGAGCCCTTGTCATTTTGACCGCTCGGTAGATCCGGGTAGTTTGTGATTTTCCCATATATGTACTAGTTAAAGGCTGTACGTGTTATTACTTACTTAAAAACGATTTTTTAATAAGATAAGTACATTCATACATACGTTCCCGCCGGAATGTCCTAAGAGGTTGGCAGAGGGGTAATAAGCACCCACATTTTGACCATTAGAATTTACTCCCATTAACGCAATACGCAAGCCTATTACCGTCAAGTGAGCACTGTATGACTGTATACATTTTATCTGTTAGATAATAGTCCAATCTCTTAATCGCCTTTTACGACACCACCGGAAAAAGATGGGGTGGCCCTACTCTACTTAACTGTGAACCACATGGCGTAATATTTTATTATCGGCGTTATAAAAGATATTTAAATCAAGAATAGAAATTATTAAAATTTGAATGAGAACTTTATAGCAGAGATATTATTTATTAGTTTACTTATTGCCTGACGTTAAGCCTCGCCGTTTTGATGTTATGTGTGGTAAACGACTCTTTAATAATTTTTATTTTTTGTACTATAGGGGGACAGACATACCGATGGTAATCGACAACCGCCGTCCATGGATACCTGCAACTCAAGAGTCGTAAGTGCGCTGCTCGCCTTTGAGGGTGATGAGGGATGGGAGGAGGCGAAAGAGGAGGAGGCGGATGAGGGGAGAAGGGTAGTTAGGCCTCCGAAAACCTCACTAATTTCGGGGGAAATACAACACAAGCGTTACTCCACAACCGGTATTCTGTGAGGCCGAGGTATCGCACTGGTCGAGCCGACCCATTCGTGCCTAAGCATGGCTTCACCACTGCTATCACCATCTATCATATGATGATAGCAGTGGTAGATGATATATATCATATATCATAATCTTCTTTAAATAGCAAATACATTTCGTATTGATTACATTTCTTTTAATTCCATAGATTTGCCCTTATTACGTCAGTGACACCTAATTCTTATCCTGAAAATAGTTATATGCTTTTGCCTCAGCCTCAGCTTATACCTTATATAGGTGATGGGCCCTTTGATGGGATTAAGGTAGTAATTATTATTATTCCTTGACATGACTCTGAGCTGTAACTTCATCGACCTTCTAAAGATCCTACAGGTACATACTTACATATATATGTATGTACACAGGTTTATGTGTAACACAAGTTTGTTCCGTCATCTGACACGTAGATAAGTACAGTTGGATGCCGTGTTTACTGAGACAGGGTTGACAACAACGCACGGGACAGACTTATTTTAAAGCCAATTAATTTAAGTAAAATTTAGTTACGTATTATATTTCTAAATCAAAATATGAAAAAAGTACAATTTGAACCGGGTATATACTATACTGTTAATTGAGTATGAAATTATAGTTCGGTAAATATAAAATAAGCGTAATTAGCAAAGAAATAGAAATTACGAAATAAAAATTATTTTATTTTAGCGTTTCCGTATAATACTAGTAATCCAAAAGCTTGATAACGCCTAAATTAAGACACGTTGGAAAAAAATATTTACAAAAAATACCAAAAAAATAATTTTGTAAGTTGTGACAGCCCTTCACTAAGTACATAGTATCTACGCCTGTAGCTACACATAGGTGTGCTGTGTAGTGCCGTCGACAGAATCACCTGGTCTCGCAATTTTACGACCAGCCCGCCGCTTCCACCGCCTTTCACGAGCGCAGTGATGTGGTTAAAATATATCGATATATTTTTTTTCAGTGTTTTTATATTTCACTTTGAATTATGTATTTGAAAATGTACCTTCAAGATTGCAAACTATCAATCTATCAATCAATTAGCCTTCTGGAGTCCACTGCTGGATATAACTCTAGTCGAGTACGAGTCTTACCTAATGTGCGCCATATCATCTGGTCCTCCGCTTTCCGCATCCACATAATAAGATTATAGATAAAGGTTTATTAAGTGGTTCTTATTATGCTACAAACATTAATAAATTTATTTCTGGCCACTGATCGATAAAAATATTTGAATACTAGTATTTGTTAATCACAAGGAAGGTTTATGACTTATATAATATTTTGCGTCTTTAACGTTTACGTTATTAAACATAGGATATACACTGTATAAATTACCAAATTAAGTTATCAAAGGCCGGCAACACACTTGTGACCCTTGAGATGCGGGTGTCCATGGGCGGCGGTAGTCACTTACCATCAGGTGACTCGTCTGCTCGTTTGCCCCCTATCGCATAAAAAAAATAAAAAAATTACCAGAAATAAACCAATGTTGTAAGCGTTTTTTGTGCACGATAAATGTTGTCCTTTTTTATTATACGTAGTGCAAAGCTTTTAAGGACTGACTTGACGTTTTAAACGTCAAAAGGGTCTAACATTCCGCTGTTCTGAAATCTCCTTGCTTAGTACATCGATATATTTCATACTTATATAAAAAAAGCTTCACATCTCTAAGCCTCAAGTGTACTCGGGCTGTGTCGTCCCGGGCGCGCCGACGATGGAATTAAATCGCACGCACGACACTTCCGCCCCCCGCCACACCATGCCTCCATCCCTAGCGCTGTTGCTCCCGTGGCTGTCAGGGTTGGCAGACGAATCTTTCTCTTTTTTTTTTGTTTCTAACAAGTAATAAGTTTACAAGGAGTAGTTCTTATTCAATGATAGTTTTAAAACTACGGTTCTTATTACACTTATGGTAAAGTAAATACATTATTAATAATTGTTTGAAAACTCAAATAACATTAATACCGGGTGTACAGTGACAGTAATGTACCGCTATAAAGCTAATAAGACGAAACTGTTCGCTCCTACTTAATTTGCTCTTAGATAGATTTAAGATAAATCGACCGACACAAAGATAATTTATATTTACAGTTCTTAGCTACAGAAAGAATTTGTCAGCCCTAAACCTCATCGCTAGGGGCAAGCCGCGCGATGACACAGAGGTGACTGATACTCGAGGCACATGTGCTATATGGGCACGTCACTTAGCTTACGTCGTCTTATTACCAACTACGGCGCGCTTAGGTTTTCTAAATTTGAATTGCTTCTTTAATATTCTGATAACCTGGTACTCTGACTTAGAAATAACGCTTGTTTTCTTTACATAGAGTATAATTTTCTGCGTTTTGTATTTTTCTATCAAGTTTATATTTAGTCTCAGCACTCTCAGCCATGTCTCAAACTTTAAACAAATATGTAACAAAAAAGATGAGGTTTTCAAAAAAAATAAGTTTTTTTTCAAAACACGCTCTTTGGTCACTTGGTCTCCTGGTGGCTTTTTGAAAATATTTGATTTCTTAAAAAAACGTATATGTCCATATATTTTTTGCACATATTGACCTACATAAAAGTAAATACGTACTCGTACTTTACGATACATATTTTGAACTGTTGACGTGTGAGTGCACATTTATTATAAGAGCTCTGTGATCTGACGATCTAGATTTTTATAAAACCTAATCGTGATTAGAGGTAAGTTAAATAATGTTTGGAAGCTTCCAAGCACCAAATCGATAAGTCTGCTGGTAATAGGTCCGTTTGCTTCTTATCGTCAAAAATGTTATTCTTGTGAAATTTGGTCCTGTACATTTCCGCGATATTAGATGTATAACATAATTATGTATGATGTATGTACATATACTGCAATAAGCTGCATTCTTCATCCCTAATAGACGAAAAGAGTTTCAATATTTTTATGATATTACAATTTCAGAATGAGACTGCAATGAGACCTTTTGATATCGGTTAAAATGTTCCTAAAGTGAAATGTAAATATGTACATATAATGTATCAGAGATAACTCTGATATCCCGGGGGCTGATGGCGGTACAAGGCAGCTAAGTGACTGATGCCTGAGGCATCATATGTGATGCGAATCTCGGCTTTCATAACACGCTCTCAGCCTGCATAATTTGTATAATATTCACAACTGTATAAAGTAATTTTACAGCCATGACAAAAGAAATTTATTGAGTCATACATACAGTCAAATAGTGCCCGGTTGACGGCTTGGGGACAATTCTATATATAGCCGATAATTCGATTGGCAAATTGTGGGTGTTTAGTACACCTCTGCTTACCCCTTAGGGGATACAGGCGTGAGCGTATGTATGTATGGAGAGTACGAATATTACGTAACAAAACTAAAACTTATAATTTATTTTTATTATTATGATTTTTACATGATTCCCAAGAAAGGAATGTTTATGTTTTAGGGTTCTTGTATCCATAGATAAGAATACTCTTAATTGTACATCTAGTAATGAAAACAGTAATTTAAAAAAAATATAATTTCTAAAGCTAATTACAATGAATGGATGGATTCGATGAGAGCGGAGTGTGTCGTAGCTGACGGTGTATTTACAACTTAAAACATATACATACAGCATCATAAAAGAGCATATTAGTTTATACAAATATGACAGTTACCACGAATGTAGTACATACATGTGTAAGTTTCTTCATTCTACCATAACTGCTAAATGCACGAACAGATTTGGATTTTGTTATCATTACAATCATTGCATCAACTTGAACTGGCTGTATCTTTCTACCTAAAGAAAAACATTACTGTGTTGCCCGTAATCCGTTTCTTGTGTAGGTTAGCTGTGTCTTAAATTACCAATAACTACTTGTGTAATAATTTTGTCTATGACTCTGTAAACAGGAAATCATTTCGGAATGAGGCTTACAAAGAATAATATCGTGAATTGTTTTTCGCCGCCATTTTTGTTGGAAACCGTAATAAATGTGGCTGGTGAGATTCACTAATTCTATTATCGATAAGTCGGACGCGCGATACGTGACTTATCATTCCATATCGATAACTGAACTTTATTTCTTTGAACAGATAATTTAGTAAGTGCTTCAATTACGCTGATTCTTAAAGTTGTGCATGTGTATTAAAAGGGCGATGTATAAAAACTCTGTGACAAACTCTAATGAAATATTGTAAGTTTTTGTAAGTTTCTAGATAGAAGATCAATAATTATACTTTAAATACTCTAATTTTTAATTTAAACCTAATTCTGTGAAGTGAATTACGTGACGTGAAGATGTATTTTATGTGTACATTGTATTTTAGGCACTGTTAACAAATTGATCGAGTGTAAAGTAAAATACTTTAGTTTTTCATTTACTCGCTGTAAATATAAAGCGTAAAAACCAGTGGAGTGTGTATATCTGACGTTTTGCCGCGCTGTTAAGCGCCCGAGTATCGACACGGGCGGACTATTGTCATTCCCGCGCTACGTTCACCGGGCCGCTTGTTTATGCCCCAAGGCTCCCCCGACCTCCTCCCCATTGCTGCTCCCCTGGTAGTTTTTATGTTCTTTTATTACGTCACGTTCTCGTTTGCTCCCGTTTACCAGTTAACTTGTCTTTGTTAATTGCGACTATCTTCTAGTTTATTGGTTTTCCTTTATACTTAATGGTATACATTATTACGATCTTTGACAACGCATATACATACATATACTCTAAAATACTTTTGCTTACAGGTTAACTAAAAATGAATACAAGAAAATATATTATAAAAATCTGAAACTTAAAAGATTTATAAAAAAATATATAAGTAATTAGATTTGGTCTCATCCTTCTTAACGATAATCCGAACAGGTAAGTATCAGTATTCAGTATTTATTCTTTTCCCACTGTGTACATTTAATAAATAAACAATCGTCTGATATCTAAAGGTTTTATTGTTTCTTTCTACTTCCATTGACTAGACAGAGTTAAAAAAATATTTGAGGTTAATAGAAGAAAGGATAAAACCACATATACTACTGCAATGCAGACTTGCATATCATATGTGATGCGTAAGATCCAAAAACTTACAAAATCGTAGTAGATTTACATGAACCATATATTTATATAACTACAGATTATAAAAATAAATTTCTAGAAACATTAGAAAACACTTTTCTTCTAAGTTGGCATGAAAACATTCAGCATTAAAAGTAACATCACTAGGATATCATAAAAGAATAAGCGTAACCGCAATATATCCCACAATACGTGTCGGTTATATTTTTACACGCTGTGGACCGTTGCCGCCGGCGTGCGGTCGCCGGGATGCGGGACTTGGGAGCCGTCCATGTATATCCTGAATACAAAAGCCTCGAAGCCTTTGTCTGAGCGTAGAGTACTAACGTATTATTATCGCCATAAGCGTCGGGCCACTGGCAGTAAATCGATTCAGAAATGGTAGCTATAAATTAAAAAAACTAGGGAAATTTAAACTTGCTCAAATAATTTTATATATTTATGAATAAACCTAATTATTGCTTATTTCTGTTTTCTTAAATGACAATTCATATATTTTTAGTAATTTACCTGGTCAGATATGTTGCTACCGGTGACTTCTAAAACGAAAAAACAAGTATGTAAAATGTAATGTACCTTTCCTTTCTAGATTTCAAAATTTCAAACAGTATTTCGGGTGGCTCGCACTTATTCAACCCTCTACCGCTAATCCGGGTCAAAGTGACACTTGACAGGTAAAAATCGTCTCTCAACAATAGAAGGGACCCGATTCTTTATGAGGGTTACTTATGAGTGCTTTCTGGGTGCTTTCTGTATCAGCCGAGGTTTTGGACGTGACTTTATTTTGATTTTTTAAATTATATTCAGACAGTTCCAATCTCACAGACACTTTCGTTTCTAAAATTATTGCGGGATTGTAATATCTTAAAAGTTTATGAATTCCTGGTTGTTAGATATAATGTTATACGCAGTATAACGATCTAACGTTGCTCGTTTCAAGGCTTCCAATATAGCATAGTTGCTTGTTTTATACGTTCTCGTTGTGTAAGAACATTTTATCTCAGCATTTATGGCCGAAAGCGGCGAGCTAGAAATTTTAATATTTCAAATCGGACGTCATATTATGTGTGTACGTGGTGCAATACTGCAGACTTCTACTAGTGAAATCTGGCACGAATATCTTACAGACCCGACCTAAACAGTCTGACGATAACTGATAGACATGAAACTGTCTAAAGAGTACTTTCAAAAACTATGTACGTTTAAAAATGAGCTGGTTACTGAGTATGTATTGTCAGCGTAGTAAACGGTTAGCAATTTTTATAACTTAGCAGACTGGTGGTGTGACTGGCACCCACTAGTCATACATGTAGGGACAGAACAATAAGTACGTAATACTGCTGATTAATCCCTGGATTCTCTAGGAACTGGGTGCTTCAACATTCAGCCAACTCCAATTCGAAAATAACTCTTCAGTTTTTTACATCGAATAATAAATAACCGTCGCGAAACCTTTTAATCATGATTCAGGATCGTACTACTTCGTTAGAGTAGTTCATACGTAGTTCAGCTTGTCTTCGCTAGATGGTGTTATTCTATGTTTCTACTGTATGTGTAGTAGCCACACATCCTTTCAAGACTTTAGTCACATATATTAATTTATTTATTCCCTATAATCTTGGAACGTTCAAGTGTAGAGTGAATAGTTTCTCGTCACTTTCCATCAGATGAGTTGGAAGACAAACGTCTATTCCAATAAACAATTAAAAGAAAGGGACTACTCACCTGAACTTAAAATTGCCAAGTTTCAGTCTGGTACTTAGTTAAGAATTCAGTCTCACCGCTGTGGAAGTAAGACGTAGAATCAGATCGACTGCAAGTGTCTCCACAACGTTCTTTGATAGCTTTGCGACGGCTGTAAAACAGTTGCTTGTGGCCCAAGTAAAAAGCGTTATTGAACATGGCAGGCCTTAGGGTGACCATTATTGGGTTGACATTAATGTTGATAATTGCGCTATCTTTTAATTTTATTGGTCGAAAAGAGTTTAAATTAGGACATTTATAAATCATGAGGCTGTCAATAAATGGTGTTTCTTTTGCCAGAAAACAATAATAATAATCTTTAATAAGAATAATCTTTATTTAGAACATGAAAAATTATTACAAATGTTGTACATATGTTCGATAGTTACCACATTAATTAAAAACTGTGTCGTGGTTATTAACGACCACATCCAAGTAGAAAACGAAAACAGCGTTCCAGATTACATATTGAATCTTAGGATATATCTAAACATTACATTTACTAAAGCAAACGCAAAAATAAGATTTGTGTATTAGTGTGCGTGTGTGTCTCTGTCTATGCGTGTGTGTATATGGGTGCCTGCGTGTGTGCATGTGTGTAGAAGTGCATGCAAACAATGAAATGAAATGCAGGCATTCTTATCTTTAATCAAATTCTCCAATTCTTCATATGAGAGTACAGCTAACGATTGGTCAGTAAGTCTATTACACCCTCTGGATAGGTGTGGATAAACGTATAATATTTGTTGAACTTTGTTGTATAACATGGGAGCGAAATAAATAAATTGCCGTCGAACTACTTGCAGTCTAGCAGAATATGAAGGGCAGATCCTGTCAGTTCTGCACGAACGCCCAGGTAGATGTGTGTATGTTGTCGTAATATTTAATTGAGTACAAAAGAGTGCCATACTGTAGGAACTTAACATATGTTGTACAATTTTTTGTTAGAGAAAAAAATGGTTAATATTGTTTACAATATAACATTTGTACATGTGCCATAATATTTAACAAATATATGAAAATATTGTTTATTAGACCTAGGTGACAAAATATGACCTTGTATGAGTACAGTTTACAAGGAAATATATGTCAGTACCTATTTTTGTTTAGCCCTTAACTGGGTTGTCTACAATCCACCGTACAATTTTTTTTCTACATCGCCGTCGTCTCAATGGTATAGTGTATTTTTTAAATTGGCTTAACTTAGCTTAGTCTTAACTATAAAATATTATTAGGTACTCAAACTATAAATCAAAATGCGTCCTTGTTCTTTAGACTGTCTGGTCACTATAGTTTTAGCCAACTAGATGAAAGTGTTAGTTCGCAAACAAACCGAACGGCGGCGACAGACGAGGGCGGGTCGCCAGCAGTTAAGAGTTCTTTTAAACCCTTCGGGAAAACATATGGGCACTCTCGGACTGGTCGGTTTCGACGGTAAATTACACAATCCTTTTTACACATTGTCTTGTGTTATTTGACCTTTAAAGCTTGGAATATACAATAGTGTTCATATAATCTATATCATTATGAATGTTAGATTTATCTCGATACAAAATTTTTGGACACAACAAAACATGAATTCTTGTTTGAATTATTTTAGACTTTTCTTAAACTTATTAAGAAAAGTCTAAAATAATTCAGAAACAAGTAAAATTATAAAAAAAATATAATTCCAGCTGTATTAATTTCATCCTAATTTGTTTGATAATGTTACCAAGAAATGTTTTTTTACTGTCTACTGTACCAATGATTTTAATGTCGAATTCCATCAAGCTGTCCGTGAGAAACATACATACAAACATACGTGTAAAAACAAAACTTTGCAGCATATAATTACTAGTAATAACGTAACTATAGCCTATGGACTTTTGCAATACAGTGACTGAGAATCACGTAGTGATCATCATGTAAATATGTACCCTAAAGCGTCGGCAACGTAATGATTAGGTCCGACGTGGACTTGCGCGGCCAGGTGGTGCCGATGTCGAACTCTATCCAGCACTTTGCAGACTTGAACCTACACAGAATATGAATGACAGAATAGTAAGGACCCACGCCGCCTAGTATCCTCATTTAAAATAATTTACTGATGAAAGTTGAAAAGTTCCATCAGTAAATTATTCTAATTCCCTCTTCACCCTCAAAGGCGGGCAGCGTACTTACGACTTTACGTGGTAGAGCCATGCTTAGGCACGAATAGGCCCGGCTCGACCGGTGCGATACCACGGCCTTACAATTCCCCTCTCCTAATTTCCCTCTCCTGACCTCCCGCCTCTTTTCCCATCTCCCTATCCCCGTCTCTTTCCCCTCCCCGCATACCCTTATCCCTCTTCACCCTCAAAGGTGGGCAGCGCACTTACGACTCTCCAGTTGCAGGTGTCCATGGACGGCGGTTGTCACTTACTATCAGGTGACCCGTCTGTTCGTCTGCCCCCCTATAATATAAAAAAAAGTTGTATCTATTGATTTGACGGTGCTTATTATACGCTATAGGTATTCGCGGAGTAGAATAGGGTCACCAAATCTCTTACCGTGGGTGTCGTCAGAGGCGACTAAGGGAGTTGGCTGTCTGGATACATGCCGTGAGTCAGTCAGTCATGCAGTGCGCGGATGACGGTAGTAGACTAGCCCCTATTACGTAAGTGTGATTTAATTGAGATAGCAATAAGGCGTGTTTGAGACACCTCTGCCTACCCAGTCGATGGTATAAGCGTACGTATTTGTAAATATAACTTCATTTCATATCCTCTAGTTACCTCACAAGTCAATACATAATTATAAATGGCATCTATATTTACCGCTTGAGTAGTTAGTTGTTCATCTTTAGTCGTATAAGGGGCCAGACTCGAGCGTGACAACCCTGTGTTACACATATCGTGTTTGTACTTTTGACATGTCACGGCACGTGTGACACTTCACAAGAGCGTAGTAGGGTTGATATTAAATCTTTTATTTAAATTTGTTACTGATTTCTGAAACGACTTTTTTATATTTAAAAGAAATAGAATGTTGTTCAAATATATTCAGATATGTTTAATTTACCCCCTCTTTCAGGCACAGTAGATTTTTAATCTATTTCTAAAATGCACCAGCATTCCTTGCAGGTTGTGAACCGTTTGAGATAAATCGTTTGTTAGGTAATAAGATTGTATTCAATGTTGAATCCATTAAAATTTAAAGAATGTATTCCAATTTTAAGAGTGAACCAATAATTGATGAATGATGATAACAATTGACTTTAAAAAATTTAGATAACTTCTATGTGCCTTTCCAAATCCTCTGCGCAATACTTTAATTTTCTTGCTATCCCATGATCGACTGTTTATTTCGTTATAATGGGACCAATGCTTGTGTATACTTTTTACAATTTGACAATTGGTTACTCACAGTCGAACATAGAACCTCCTTTTTGAAGTCGATTAAAAATAATGATAAATGAAGAATAACATTACATTTTTTGTTGTACTAAATACACCTTACTCTTCGAACTTGTGACACTTGACTAATATGCTCATTTTAGTCGAAACATCAAACTTCTCCTTTTAATGTCATATGTATTCAGTTTCCACGACTCATTTTTATAAGTCATTATGTATTTAGACTAGTTTTTCCACGTCAATTAGTGGAATACTTTGAAAGACCTGTACTTTTAGTGTATGTTTATATGTGTTTTAGCCAGGTGAACATCTGATAATCAATAAAAAAATTGCATGGACGAATGCTTAAAATCTAATTGGATCATCACGCACAACATTTCCACAAACTACAAATTTACGTCGCAAGCTGCCGAACGATCAATCTACCCACACTTATAGTAGGTACTGTTACTATCTCCTCTTACAAACATAGAAATGTATAGATAGAGTATAATATATGATGGCGAGTCTTGGCGCGCTGCCGCTGTCGCGAGGGATCTCGGATCAAGTGTCGCGGGGTAGCGGAGATAGGGATTACTAGGGTTGTCTCACGTAGAAAGGCAGCCAATTAATTTATAAATACGTTATTGTAAGTTTTTGCCTAAAAAAGAAAGATTTTGCTTTCCATATTTTGCCATTTTAGTGAGAGCACTTGGACTTTCCGGCAATAGCAATATCGAGTTATAGGTATGCGACCCTGACTAGCTTGAGCTATTGCTTATACGCCCCTAATCCGTCTTTATAAGCAATATTTCTTTTCTTCCCTTTCCCGTTGTTCAACTTTATCATCTAATTCCCAAAAGTCCCCGGATGACGTCAATAGGCTTGCCCCCTATTACTTAAATAGCACTAAATTATAATCGGCAAAATTTGAGCGTTAATTACGCTTCTACCAAAATTGAGCTCGTTTGGTGGTTGTGTTGATAAGGTCACCATAGTTTTTATCTTCAAGTTGTTCAAGTAACTGAAAACAATTTTTTATAAAATAAGTTTAAGCCGTTTGACAACCCTAAGTAACTCACGTTTCGTGCAACGAATGTTAGGGGCCGGGCGGGCGCGACTAACGAGCGCACATCTAGCCTGGCCCGGGCCCCTGATCGCTTCTTAATCGTAATAATATATAGATTTGTTATACGTTTGGCTTTTAAGTTTACATACTTCCTGCTTGGTTTTGGACAGACCACCTTTGGTATTTAGTTGCTAAAGGAGGGACAGAACAGTATATCATATTTACAATAATGAGAAACTAAAAAAGAACGCATTCGCTGTTATCGCTAGAACTTTATTTGTTCAAAAATTATGATGTTGTTACATCATAATTTGTTATCATTTAAACAGCAAATAACGCACTAGCAATTATTTCCGTGTTACGGGGGACGGGGATGTAATTATGAATAATATTTTTTTTTCAAAATTAAGTCACATAGATGAAGGCAAAGCCGTGCAAAATTAATTTTCATCATCATTTTGATACAATCACACTCGAACAGTCCTTTCAAGTCAAATGTCACAATTAGCTATTAGAATAATTACGTGACTAATTATAATATAACGTGTTACGTTCATTTGGGGCTAGCGTGAACTATTTCCACACAATAATAGCCGCCCCCTTATCCCAGTCCGCATACCTCTAATGTCCGCAACAATCGCATTTGAGGTTTAAGGGACGACAAAAAAGTTTTGGTCATGGGTACTAGGGCGCAATAAGTATGAAGAGGGTTCGAATTTCGTCTTGTCCTGCTCTAGTTATAAAATGGTTCTTGTGGGAGAAAGTGGGACTTTTGGTAGTATTAATGCTCTTTGATATTAGGCTTGTATGAAGGGTTTATTATTACTGTTACCTTTACATAACTTTTCCAATGCGTAACACAATTTAACAGTCAATTCTCTATTCAACGTAATTGCGTTGTATGAAATGTACACTTCAATATTGTACCCAACGAAGCGAGCAGAAGTAGGTCCGTATAATAATGTCGTCGGCGTCATATCCGCTTATCGGTGTACAAGACAGACCGGATATTCCCCACTGTCTGCTTCTTCCCACATCCGGCGCCCGTCCACTCCCACAAGTAGGTGCCAGGGTAGCATATCGCCGGGGAGGTGTGCTTCGCCTGTTTTAAATTGTTCGGAATTACTTGCGGTTTTGGTTGTAAGAGGTAACTTCGGTTTATTCTTAAGCTGTGAATTTGTATATAACTGTTGACGTATCACCATCAGCATATCGCCGTATAGAAGTTTACGTCACTTGGGGGATAGGCAGAACGTAGTAGGGGGCAAGCCTATTGGCGTCAAGCGGCCACTGTATGACCTTATACATACTGTCTGATAGAAACCAGTCCGATCCCTTAGTAGTTTTAAAAATACTTAAAAACTTTAAATATAGAGGTATAAAAACATACAGTACACAAATTCTTTGATTAACTTAAAAATACAACCTTTGAATTAATCTATTTATACATTTTTAGGTTTAAAGTATATATATAATATCATATAATATCTATTATAATATTGGAAATAGAGTGTAACAAATGTAAAAACATGAAAATCCAACTATTTCATTGTAGTACAAAATTCACATTTTTATATCTACCCACATACGACTACAGTCCCATAATGGTAGTTATTCACGCCCCACAGGCATTGGGGCGTAGCGTTAATAATACATATACGTAAGCTCAATATTTTTTTTAAAGGAACCTTCGTTTAATTATTAGGAAACTTTATTTATTCAATTCGATTTATGAATTAGAGCCTTAACTTTTTAGTGACAAGAAACATCAAAACGAAATCCAACAATGGTCGCGGCACAGGCCGAAAATATTTTTTTTTTTTAAATTGAATCGCGCCGTGTCTTGTATTATCAATATCGGTACCATTTACAAGAAAGTCGCTATTTCAAGTATCGAACACTCAGGTGTGAGCGAATGATGCATTGCCCGCAATTCACATCTCCACCTGTTGCTGCTCGCCGGTTCGATGTTTATCTCAACACGTCCTTCTTTTAACACTTTTTATTCTGCTGTTTCTTTTCTTATTTCGGGAGAGCAGATTTAAAGACGGGAACATTTTATGGTAGGAACTATTTTATCCTTGATTTACTACCTTCACTCATTTACGATTTTTATTTTACATTTAGATTGTTCACCCTTTAAAATATTATGCAGCTGTTATGCTTACGAGGTGAGTTGGTTAAAACCAACAACACAGTTTTGAGTTACAGATGTGCGACCCTGCCTTCCTTGAACTATTGCTTATACTCCCCAATTAATCTATGTAAGCAATATAGCTTGCCCTGTCTGCTCTGTCCTCCCTTTCCTGACAATATACCCTAAATTTTCCCATTTCATTCCCAAAAGTGTCCGAAGTCTATTGCCGTCAAATAGACTTGTGGGAACAAGTATCACGTAAATGGGCGTTCATAACGCTTCCGCCTACCCCTCCAATAATATCGGCGTGAGTGTAAATGTTGCTAAATATTCAGGTGCATTAGGGACCTTATGCCTTTGGTTTATATGTACCTGATAACTTGTAGATTTATTTACTTACTTATTTATAACACTTTATGCACAAAATAAAATAGTGTCATGGCGGATTTATGCCATAGACATTGTGTAGTCACTCAGGTTTCTAGTAGTTAGCTTAATAAATCTCTGATAGGCAATGGGCTACTGACTGTACAATGTGAGCAACTATTCTAACTGCAATAAATATTAAACAAATGTCCCTCTTGTTGAACCACATCGACCAAAGGTTCATCCCTTCCTTCCGTAACTTTTCCTCATTTATTATATCCTAGTACAACTTTTTAAAATTATTAACAAATCAGGAAGCGAAATATCGATACACTGTTCTTCTACGTAATATACGTTTTTAAAATCTACAGCATTAGCTTAATGAGGAGACTTATTAAGTCAGGGGAGACGAAATGTATGTTGATTTCAGTAAACTACTTGCTTATGAACTGTGTAAATTCAAATGTATGGCTGCCACTTTAGTGAGGCTATATCTGTGGCGGTGAACGTTTATTATTATGGGATAGGGGGCAAACGAGCAAACGGGTCACCTAAGGGTAAGTGACTACCGCCGCCCATCGACAACCGCAACTCAAGAGTCACCAGTGCGTTGTCAGCCTTTTAGGTAGGAGTACGCTCTATTCTTTAAGGTTTGAAGGTCGTATCGGTCCGAAAATACGGCAGACGAAATTTTGTTCCACAGGCTGGTTGTATAACTATTGTAATTTAATCAAAAGGAATATATGTGCTTTATATTTGTGTCTATCTAATATTTATTTCTATGTGCAATGCAATCAACCATTGTGTGTGATCTGAAAATATTCGCTGTTTTGTTTCATAATTAAAGACGATTATTTGAACAGTATCAAGTAGTTTTATAACTTATGCAAAAACTGCATTTCAAATTGCTTATTTAATCTGTGACAACTACAGATAACACAATAAACAACTGCAAATTGGTTGCGCCAAAGATTTATCTGAATACTTAATAAATTTTAGAAAGAAAGAAAGCTCAGAATGCATAAAACAATTTCATCAAAGTCGCCGTTGCGTTATAAAGTCGCGGTGGTACATCGGGCACCAGGGTGGCAGCAGGCGTGAGGCGTTCGCCGATATTTCGTACAATTTATTTTTATTTGGCGCGGGAATTGTCTCGGCGCGCGAATGGCGCGGGCGGGCACGTTGCTAATTGGCGCGCCCGACATAATAGGGATGTGAAATACTTGACTTGTTGAGGTTGAAATGTGAAATACTTGAAGCGCGCAGTCGAGTTTCTCAATACTCATATACTTCTTGTTTTCTGTGCTCAGTAAGTAAGTTTCTCAATACTCATACATCTGAAGTGTCTAGGGAGCAAGTACGTTTTAGGATATCGCCGCAGTTGAGGATTATTATTTTAAATGTTTTTGGATCGTTATTGATTCTTTTTTTTAGTGAATTTCACTATTTGAATAAAGAATTTTCTTTAAATTTTGAGTAAAAATTGAAAATCAACTGTCTTTCTTATGCAGGTGTGTAATAGCATTTTTAAAAAACCAGTACAATTAATGCATCGTATTTAAAAATAGTACATCGATATTAAGGGACCACATCGAGGAGAAGACATGTTGTTACAAGGTTTGATTTGGTCTGGACTCAGGACTGGACAGACTGGACTCGAGCAGAGAGTGGTCCAATTTTTGAATGCGAAAGATTAAATTCAATATTCTTAAGACTTCAAATGTTTTACTTCATTCAGTAAGACTTCTCAAAGTCACAAAGATGAGAAAGTAAGTTTCACCATTTTAATTAAGATAAAACAAATAACTGCTTTATTTTCATTCCTTGGTTGCTAACGACTCCATTGAAAAAGATGAGCAACTTTGCGGCTTTTATTGCCTGCCTACGTATCTCGAGAGCATTTTCCTCTTTTGAAGAGTTTTGGCTCTGCTACAGTGATTGCATTCTGTAGAAACTTTTCAGTAGATTTTAATAAATTAAATAAGTCATTACTCGAGTGTAAAGAGATACAATCACTTCTCAGCACTAGTGTGCGCGGATGGCGAGCTTCGCCCATGTAATTGCCGGGGCCATTAGTCCTGCCCCGGGCCACTTTCAGACCGCGGGGATAAGGATCTCTGATGATACCGCTGTTTCGTCGCCACCCGTCTGAAACTTATTTTTTTTGTTCCAACAAATAAATTCGAAACGACCTTTTCGGTAAACAAAAACTGCGGACAAAGGGTTTTTAAATTTCGAGCATAAAATTTTAGGAGCGGCAAAAGCTGCACGCTTTTAACGACATACTTTATTTTAGACCGAGCTATACATGTATGTATGTATGTATGTATCTATATTTTTGTTTCACCACATAATTTTTAAGCTTTTTATGGTTACACAGCCATTATGTAGGTAAACAGGTTGCCACTAACGACTAATGGACACGTATGCTTTATTTACACAATAGTTATTATATAAACAAGTAAAATTATCAAAAACGTAATTTATAATAGCCTAATTAGTGCTGTACCTACCGATATTAACGTGTTTTATTATATTATTTAATAAAAATCGAAACAATTTATTTTATATTTAAGTAATGAAAGTCAAAATAGTTTAGTGAACGAGGTTTATTAAAATCTTTTCTCATCGTTGGTTAAACTGAGTTTTTTATTCCTTTATTTTGTAGGTTGAATAGGCGAAGAATAAGAATTTTCACAAGTCAAATACAAAAAATAATAATAATAATGCTGGTAAATTAAATGAAGAAAAAAATGTTTAACACTCAATGAATTATGATCAAATATCGACCTACAGGCGATCTCTAGTACTTATTACTATTTGTGGGAACCGTAAGCTGGAAGTCACTGCAATGCAGGTCATTTATTTTGCATACTTTGAAATACGTAATGCATAGTGCGGTGCTTCGCAACAGATTCCATAATTACAGCGGTCCCGGGACCGACGTCCGGCTAATTACAGCGGTCCCGTGCTCCCGGGACGGCCTAATTACGGTCGAGCCGCGATCTCGAGCCTAATTACCTACCGCGAGTAATTTATGAAACAAATTACATGATTCACTTTGCTCAGCCCAGCCTGGCGTGTTGTCGTTTGATTTTGAATTAAAAAGACCCATCTTGATAACATATAATTTACGGTTATTATTTTAATTTTAGTCGTTATTGCTGCTGTAGAATAATTTTAAGTAATACAAAGGTCCTGATTTGGATCAGATTGCTGCTTTCTGCATCAAAATTATAGCGCCCTCTGTAGAACGTGGCACCTATGTATACATGACAACTCCGTTCAAGTTTGCACTGTTTGTATAGACATCTAGTGACACATAGCGGAACTAAATAGTATGAGACTTATCTATTCATCCAATAGATGGCGCTTTCGCAATTTATTTTTTATTTTTAATTTAAAATTATTTCTTTGATTACAGAATGCGCCAAATCAGGAACCAGTCTATAGGAAAGTGGCTGTTGTAGAAAATTTCTTCGATATCATTTATACTGTTCATGTGGAGTTAGAAGGCAGGCCGGGTAAACATGCTGGACAGAAGCGTACTTACAGAACAGTAAGTAATTTAAGTATTTTATTCTCTGAATGCTATTTAATTACTAATGTCAGAATTTGTATAATATGATTTCATCTAGTTTTATATTGGGCTCGTAGAAGTTTTTCATTTATACCGTTTAACGTCATCTAGTGAACATTTTTCGAAGTTACAGAAGAGCTTCCCTAACATTTAATTTTAAATTTGCACTTGTATCTCTTTACTGATAGATGGCGATGCTCAGGATTTTTTAATTTTTAACCATTGACAATAAATAGCTACTGTTCTCATGTTTATGCATTGCATATTTTATTTACTAAGTCCTCTTTCCTGTGTACCTAGTTTTTATAAACCTTTATCGGATAAAGTTACCCATTGTAACTTAATGAGGTGATATGCAATCTCCTTGAATGTAGTATTTATGGTAACAGTGACAACTCTGATCATACGTTTGTCACAGCGCTACCTATATATAATAGAATAATTATGGCAAGGATATTGATAGATAGGTAAATAAAGCCACATTTCTTGGTTGGTTTTACGTCTATTATGGTACACTAGATCAGTTTTGAATTTGATTAAAAAACATATGTAGTACATAACTGACTAGGTACTTCTTCAAACATCTTAATGTATAACTGATGTAATGACATTCTAAATCTATCAAGAGACTGTTATGTTGATAGTACATAATTTATTGTAATATAAAAAACTAAAAAGCTATAAAGTATACTATTAATTAAGTAATGTAATCTGTATGCTGTTTACTTTAATACCTAAATATTAATTTAATCATAATATGAGCTCTTATTTAGCGCTTCTAGTCAACAAGTTACGTTATTATGATCCGGATAATTAAATATGTATCAAAGGGGACTCCAAAACAGCAACTTATCAGATTTAAACGTTTAGAATTAGATTTATACCAAAATATTAAGTAGACACGTTCAGGGAAAGTGTTATAAAGCCACGGTATAAATTCGAAGTCATTATCGAAGCACAACTTTACTAACAAAACAAAAGAAATACGTTTTCCCTTAATCACGGATGTTTTCGCCTACAGATCACGGAGACGTACGCGTTCCTGCCACGGGAGGCAGTCACGCGCTTCCTCACCGGATGTGCGGAGTGCGCGCGGCGCCCGCGCAGTGCCTCACCTCCACCCCTACCTACACCCTCCCCGTCCCCAACAAGACACCCCACTTTTCTGCCCTTTATACCCCACAACGTGCCTGATTACACACGAAACTGGGAATCAGAAATAGATGCAGCGCATTCAAACTATTACGAACCGAAGTTTGATTATACCGACCTACAGCCTCTTAAGAAAGTTGAAAGCCCGAAGCCGACTGATGCTGAAGAACAGGAACCCACATACATTGAATTGACATCAAAGAAAATAAACGGATTTGAAGGATCACCTCTCTTAAACAGAAGATCGCCGACGGAGCCTCCATTCAGGGAGGAACAACCAGTCAGAACAGATCCAGAGATAGATAAAGATGAGAATAGTCTTATTGATGTAGAAGACGTAAACCCTGAACCTCAGATTACAATACAAAAGGATGAAGAAACAAAATCTGAAGGTGAAAGTACTAAGACAACAGAAAACGGTGGAACTAATGACAAGACTGAATGTAAGAAAAAGTACAATCCGCTTGACGTTGCAAACTTAACTTCAAAAGATCCACCGAAATCAAGATCGCCTCCACGGAAGAAGTTGCTTCCTTCTAGTATGGAGTGCTCAAACACATTTGGAGGGGCTCCTAAGCCATGGAGACCAGACGGAGGAGTATTTTATGGAGGTGAGGAGATGGATTACAGCGTTCCAATAACTACGGCGTATTTGAAACATATGAGAAGTATGGCGTACCAGGAGCGCATGGATACAGAGAATAAGGTGAGGTTTCTTTTATTATCAACTGTCTACTTTAGTTATAAACGGCACCTGGTCTATTTAGGGAAATAAGAAATGCACTCGTCAACAATTTATGCAGATATTATTTTGTACTTTAGGTGTTTTGACATTATTTCAACGCTTCCATTGAAAAGCTAAATAAATGATGAAACGCGTTAACACATGAATATACACCATTAGTTTATTGAAGCCAGGTATAGTACACCTTCAATAAGCTAATGGTGTGTATAAATAATAGGTATAAATTGTTGACAATCCGTTAATTTGAAATTAACGGATTTATTATCATCATAAGGTTGAGATTTTCTTGAAACGTAGCTAAGGTCACTTTTTATTAAGACAACTTTCAAACAAAAAAATATCCGTTCAGAAGTAATGATGCCACAGACAAATGTAATAAAAACGCTTATAACATTTTATCTATGTATTTATAAAGATATTCGTCAAAATATTTTTGTGGAATTCTGCGTTAAACACATTTAGATCCCGTACTACGAGTAACTTGAAGTATCAAACCGCACCGACCCGATGAAATCATTTTTGTTCCAACAAATTTACAATGTAAAATAAACATATGATTTTGAGAAGCGGACCGCTTAACCCTAGCTTAAACTTTTGGCAACAAACTGGAGGAAACCTGCGGCGGTCGGATCGACCCCAAACGCGCCTTTGTACTGGGCCCTTTATACCCAACCCTGTTATGACTCAGAGATTCGAATTTGTTGTTGACGTTGAAATTATTGTACGCAGCTATTATGTTGTAGGTTTCATTCAAGTTATCCACAGTAACTTTATTAGCTTGAGCGATTGATACCTTTTGACCGATTTAGAAAGGAAGGAGGTTTGTTTTCTTTTGATTTCAAACGGTTGAACTCAAGATTGGTCTCATATAAATTTGAAGGAAATTTATGTAAGTAATGTAAGTTTTATGTAAGTAACCAAATCGCACACAACACAAAACAAATATGTATTTACCAGAAATATTATAATTCCTATCTGAATATAATTTTAATGCACTGCTTTGATTACGATCGATGTCTTCAGTTCAAGCTAAAGAATTACTTTCAATTTGTTAAATTAATTCAATAAAAAAAATTAATGTCTCTTGGTGATACAAAATAATAGCTTTTATTGAATGTATTTGGTAAACAACCAAATGCACTCAAAAAAAAATCGTCTCTTAAAAAAAATCAACATTTCTATCTGTCAGTTTATTTACTTGTTTCCGCTAATCTCCAAAACGGGCGAACTGATTTTATTTACCGTACTTAGCATTTACAGACTAGTTTCGAAGTGCCTTATATCTGTAAAATTACAGTAAATGACATACTTAAATGTAAGAACGCAATACTGCATTCTACTTCTTCTTATAGTGCCTCTTCATTACCCGTGTGGTTTTAGGTGGAGTAAAATACTGGCACCTGATCTCTTCCCCTGGATGTCGTAAAATAACACTAAGGAATTGGACTGTTATCTATCAGACAGTATGTATACTATCATATAGCAATAGGCTTGCCTCAGTCAAATTGAGATACTCCTGTTTTTTGAAGTTGGCTAAAAACTTATTTTACAACAGTAGCAACCGTCGTTAACGTATGGGATTTAAAAACAAAAACTTAAAAACTTAACGGACTAATTAAAAACTTTAAAAGAACCCCCTACGAAAGTGTCTGGGGAATACCGCGGTAGATGGAGGCTTTCCGCAATCTGAGTTTATGGTAATACATACTCTAGCACTGTTAGTATTTCACTATGGAATATTTTTAGTCTTTATGTCACTTTATATTTAGAAATTATTTCGTAGCACACTTGACCGGTACCATTTTATTCCAATGTGTTTCTAAAATACGATATGTTAAAAAGTGTGGTACACATACTACATTTTAAAATATGAAGACTACAGATGTTATGTATAATATATATGATACTAAGCTATGTGTGCAAAAATAGTTTTTTTTTTGCCCGAAAAAGGCAAAAGGCTTGCTTGTTATTACGTTAGTGGGACTAAATTCTAATTGGCAATATGTGGGTGTTTAATACACGTTTGCCAACCCCTTAGGGTATAAAGGCTTGAGCGTGTGTATGTATATATATACATATTTGTTCCTAAAAGTGCTTTTGTTCATCACTTTAGTAAATCTTTTCACAACGGTAACTAATTTAATTTTTTGTAACTGTCACAGTTTTTATATAAATATGCAACATAAAATTTATTATTTGCTTCCAGTTTATTTTTTTTTAACATTTCTAAAATAGCCAAGGCCAAAAATGACGAGATATTCCTAATTGTAAGAAATATTTACTATATCAGTATTCGCATTGAACTACCAGGCTCACAGAATTGATAGGCGTAAGTCTGTACCTGATACATAATCGCGTAAAGCTCGCTGTGTCCCGCCGACCCGATTGATTCAGACGAATGTCCCTTACAAAGGACCACAGGGCGTCACGCCATAATCGGGCGCCGCATCTTTTCTAACTCATTTTTCTCGCTTGGGGCGAGCGGGCGAGGGTGGTGGGTGGAAGGTTTCATCAGCCTGAAGGGGCGTCACGGTATTAGACAAGACACAAAAACGATGCCCGACAGAGAAGTGGGCAAGTAAGTTTTCTGATGACGGTTATATTTGCTATATCTTATATATAATAGGCTTCGCAGAGCTGAGTTATGTTACACGCAACTCGGAGTTTGATATGAAATAATCTTGGTGTAATTAGGAATGTGTGTGTGATACTGATAATGTACATATTTTAAAAGTTAGGGGAAATATATTTTTTTTTTCAACCGACTTCAAAAAGGACTTCTCAATTCGACTGTTTCTTTTTTATGTGTGTTACCTCAGAACTTTTGAAGGTGTGAACCGATTTCGACGATTTTTTTTATTCAAAAGCTGATGCTGAGCTGGTCCCATTTTAATTAGGTCCAGTTCAGACAATGGCATCCACGAGAAAACCATATGTCTTAAGTTTGTATTTAGCATGTGCGGGACTAATGGACGAATAACTCGATATGACGTAAACCGATTTCTATGATTCTTTTTTTATTGGAAAGGATGAACATACTTCAATTGTAGTTAAATGAGAGCTTGGTCCAGTTGTGACAATGGCATCCATGAGAACACCATATTAGTCTTACATTTTATAATAGGCGCATTGAAGTCGGTTGTCTTCTTTTTCAAAGTCCGATTATTAATGTTTGGAATAAAATAGTATGTGAACGTGTTTTTTTTGCAAAGGCATCTGTGTTTGCAAAAAAAAAAGTTATCCTAACTGAAATTATATCTTTGTTGTATTTAAAAAAAAACCTCAGTAATATACTTAACATTAATTGCTAGAGCACATAAAGCTCATATTACGCGACCGAACGTACAAAATATCCTACTAACAAAAAGTTTATGTTTGACCTTTTTCGTGTGCCTCCCGAAGGGTCAGTCGGGCCCGTCCATAAGAGGGTATCGTCCCTTCGACCTCCCAAAAGTGCCTTATCCCCCTCGCCCCCGCATCGCACTGCGACTTGTAAGATTGATTGGGGCTCCTTCAGTCCATTGCCGACCCCCCTTGCGGGATATTCGACCCTTCCCCCCTTTTTTCTCGGGTACTTGCCACCGAGATATAGATTAGATGGAACGGTTTCTTGAGGGATTACTGTCTTTTAATACAATTATTATTTTTCTGAATAGTTTAATTTAATTTTTTTTTCAATTGTGCTAAATAATTCTAACCTAACTTGTCAGTTAAGACAGCAAGGTACAGAATTTAGAGTAATATCTAATATTTCTTGTGAAGTTTATAAAAAAATTGAGACAAGGAATAAAATCAAGATCATATTAAGACATGTGGAACGATAAATCTATTACACAGTGTATGTACAATCGTACAGCCCCCGTAATAATGCAATAGGCTTATAGGGGGCAAGTCAACTGATATCATTATAATTACGTAAGTGGGAATAAAATTATGGTAAATAGTGGCATACGAGACGTCTCTGTCTACTCCATCGGGGATATAAGCTTAAGTGGATGTAAACACGTAATATGTTTCATCATGTTCCCATAAAATCTTTTGAATAAAACCGCCATATGTCTCATCCAGTTATCATATTACTCCACCACCCCGCTTTTCTCGTCGGGGGCTGTTAATAACACAACAGGCTATTTTATTCGTGGACCGGCACTTGCGGGCCGTGCGCGGCCTTAGATGTCGGAGATTAGAACTAAGTTTACTTATACGTTGTTTTAGCAAATCTCTACTCATATGTTCAAATGTACCACGCAATTTGAATTTCAATGGAGTTAAAGAAATACTGGTTACTGTTAACTGTATCTTTACCGACTTATATGTACTATGACGGCAAATAGAAATACAAGACACTGGAAAAATAACAAATGAAAGTGCTTGGAATGTCGAGAGGATTATTA
Organism: Tyria jacobaeae; assembly: GCA_947561695.1. Taxonomy (NCBI): domain Eukaryota; kingdom Metazoa; phylum Arthropoda; class Insecta; order Lepidoptera; family Erebidae; genus Tyria; species Tyria jacobaeae. The sequence goes on along the minus strand of OX387230.1, from coordinate 5,087,582 downwards.
TTTTACATACATACATACGCTCACTCACGCCTGTATTCCTTAAAGGGTAGGCAGAGGTGTATTACAACTTAACACAACTAACACCGTAGGGAGAAAGCCTTGCCAGGCTCAAGAAAAGACTTGGTTTGTTGGTTTCTTAGAAAAACAAAACCATATTTACGTAATTCAACAATGCACTATACACATAACTTCAATAAATTTCTGTTTCTAAACAATCGGCTTTATAAAGAACAACTTCTGTTTAGCTTATCGCTACGTTTAGAAATGATAAACATATATAATTTCATACTAACAACTGTTTCTATTGAAAATTACTTAAGTATAGTATTATTAATATACCCGTATATGCATATCACTCACACCTTATTGCCGTCCTAATCTAGATAACTATTCATATGATTGATTTTATAATTTTGACTAAGAAGTGAAAAGTCGTAATTAAAAATAAAAATGTCTCCTTTCAAAATAAAAATAAACAAATAACAGTAGTCACCGTGTAATCACAACATTTGAAATTCGTTCGACTCTCGATCTCGAGTGCTAGTAATTATAAAGTTGTTCGAAAGCAATTCATTTAATAATGAATTTATGGGCGAAATCAATGCGTGTGCATCGTGACCTTGAGCTGTGACATAATTAAGTTTAGTCCCCCAACGATCGATTCTGCTTTTCATTACCATGAGGGTCCGTGAGACACCCGCGTGCATGAATGGGGTTGTTCTTTGTAATGGACAAGTGATGTAAGAGCCCAACATGCGTAAATGATTTTAACTTCTATGGTTATGAAAATTTAGTGAAATTTAGCTTATACATTAGTTTCTGTTAGGTTGAGCAATCAGAGAAGAATTTCTTTGTACACGTGTTTTGCTTTTGTCATTTCGTTATCCATTATGTTTTGTATTAGTAGTTACTAGGTCAGGCATTGATTGCAACTGCTCAATCCTTCATTAAGTAAAAATGGGTAAAAACAATATCGTCTTAACACATTCAGCTCTTACGCTTTTTTCTTGAGATATATCGCTTATTTCCTAAAAGCCTTTTTGCAAAAAGCGGGATATAAGTGTTATTCTTAGAGCAGGTTTAAATCAACCAAGTAAAATTTACCCCACATGCCGTGCCAAGTCGGGTTGAAGAGCTAGTCACAAATAAACGCGAGCTTAAAGCCCTTGCGCCACGGGGGCGGGTGCCAGCCAACTGGCAACCACCCCCGTTGTCATTTACCCTACTTACCGTCGCCGTCGCTACCAGGGAAGCATAACAGCAGAGAATTTTAACGGAATTAGTCGCGAGGCTGCTTGCCGCCTGCAGGGCGCCGTAGTAAATTCACACATGTACCTAGAAACGTAAGGCTAAGGGTAGGAGCGCCTGCCACCCACCTCCACGCCTAGTTTTAGCGCCTAGTAACTCGTGCACGAGGTGTCTACACGCAATGCCACAAAAACAATATTAAATGGAGGATTTTTTTTAACTACGTTTATTATGTAATGCTTATACAAATATATACATAACTGGACACATATTTAATTTGAGGTTTAGTTTTTACTCTCTAGTGAGTTTTAATGAAATAATATTGCTTGGAAAATCCTGATGCAATATCTACTTTTTAAAATCAACGTTACGATATTATTTACTACTTGGTGGGGGAAAAGTGAAACCTACCGAAAAAAGAGAAAAACCAGAAAGGGAACATTTAAAAAGTGACATCATATAAAGTATTGTCATGACATGGCATGCCATTATTGATGACATGTTTACCAAAATGACGTTATTGGTACCACGCGGTACCAGCCAGTGAAACAGGGTTTAGCAAAAACACTCGCAAAGCTCGCTAGCAAACTTACAGCTTAAAAAAAAAACTTAAAACTGTATTAGCAATAAACTCATGTAACAGCATACTTATCGAATAACGCTTTACAAAATAAAATAAAATAATATAATATACATACTGATAAAATAATATAACATACATAAGAGGTAGCACATACATCGTGTAGGACCCAACTCGAAATGGACTGTCACATCTAATAACTGAACTTAATGATAATATTTTAATAAATAAATTGCAGTTACAAATGCAACATAGGTATCAAACTAATCTCGTCGTTGCCAAACAAACAAGCAAGTTGATTGATGTCAGTTATATTATTTGGAAATACAAGTTTTTAATGTCGCTTTAGTTTCTAACATTAATTCTAAATAAAATATTTAAAGTTTTTAATCTGTTCATTTTAAATAGAGACGGATTTTTAACCTTTTTTATTTTTAAAATTATGTTTTTGAGTATTTACGTATGTATGATGTTGATGGATTTCGACATGACTGTAATCTTAGTATCAATATTGGAGTGACATTTAGTTACTTTCATATTTTTGTTTTTGTTTTCATTTACAGATTTCATAGAATAGTAATAGCAAGTTACTTTAAATAAAATGTTCAATTTACAGATGTGTTACTCGAAACGTTACGCCTGTAATAATTAACTAATTCCAATATTTAAAAATAAAAATTATGTAATTATATCGTCTGTACAGGTCGTTTCTTTCTTACATCGTAAACAGGGGAGCATAGAAGCACGGAGTAGTAATTCAGTGTGCTGCTCTACAACATTGTCTTGGAGTTACTGTTGACTTAGCAGAATATTTGGGTTTAACGGCGAAATCTCTTCACCATTTATAAGAGCCTTGTATGATACTTGCTTGAGTATATTTCATAGTCTAGTGTTAATTGGAATATTTACCATATTTATTGTTTTTTCTTTTTATTTAAATCTATGCCACAAGTAATTTGTGAAGCTAATATTGAGATACCAGTAGCTGCCAAATACATACATATATGGACTTAAATGAAGTTTTTAAGAAATTGTAGAATTACTTCATTGTTATATTGTGCCTTTAACACTTCATTTATTAATAAAATAATATTATCAATCTGAACACCCAAAGTTCATTTTATATATCAGCATATTATGAAGACTTCCAAACTAAAAAACAGCTTTAGTGTTACCCCTTCTCTTAGGCTTATTATTTTTTACCCAACTGTTCTATTTGATATACATACATAATTATATTAACAAAGACAGTATTTTTTTCTTTGATCGATGGGACAAATCGGGTAAATCACATCGGGTAAATTTCTTGCAAGAAATGCGTTTCTGGATTGTGTTGAAATTAGCGATAAGTGGCTATATGGCTATATGAACATTAATCTGCATGACAAGGCACGCATAACACACCTCTAGATATAGTCTCTCATGAGCGATATCCGAAACGGTCTGCTAAGAATGTCACTTGAGACAATGCACCAATTATTGGACAATGGGACTAGCCTAGTGCCTATACATTACTAAAGCTTTACATCTGTTCTGTTACCCTAGTACTAGCCAGTCATTTCACTGGTTGTAATATAATATTACTAGGACGGCAATCGATTGACTCCATCGAACGACCAAATTTAAATAATTCCCAAATCAATGCAGTCTCACACCGGGTTTAGTCCATCCATTTTATATATTTACCGACGGGGCAGACGAAAAAAACCCGATTGCATAAGTTATCTGGAGCTCCCAATAAATGTTTCAAGGGTGCGTAAATCATTACTGAAACCCGCTACCCCGGGATGGGCAAAGGACGAGGTCGAGAATAACGAAATAATGGATGAGGTATTTTACTAACTAAATATAAATAATTTAATAAAACTAATTATAACTGACATGGTTATGTATGGGTATTACGAAAATGTTGTTTCAAAATTACAATAAACAGATAGAGTTCTATATACCTATATGTATATATGTCAGCAGCTAAGTTATTTCTTCTATAGTAAACACGTAATTCTGTAATAAACAAATTTGAAAGTATATAAACAATAGGCTTGCCCCTATTACGCAAGATGGACTAAATTAGGTTTCGCAAAAGGTGGGTGTCTGTGACGGCTCCGCCTCTGCCTATCCTTTCGGGGATATAGATATGACTGTATATTTGTTACTACATATAACATCTTTTATATATATACATATACTGTCGGAAAGGCAGAATAAGTAAGAATTTATAAAATAACATGTATTTAATTTATGACATCCTGGTAGCAAGCCACGTCGGGTCCAGGGTATCACCCGCGGGAGTCCTTGCGACGCACAAGCCCTATATAATCTGCACTGACAGCCGAACCCTCCACTATATACGCATTATCTTCATATATATTATGAAATCCTAGTATTCAGTAGTGACATTTTCCTTTATTTTCACATTACTTATCAAAATAATGGTTAACTTTCCATTTAAGTAAACAAAACAACAAACAAAGTATGAATTGTAATTAATTGTGTGTAATTTTGTAAAGTTTTTGTAATATGTAATTACCGTATTTAGTATCAATACATAATAAGTTTTTTTTTATATTTTGCGTAGCATAGCTTTTAATATTCCATAAACACAATCCTGACGCTTTATTTTTGTAAACACATGTAGTTTTTATTTTAGTTTTCATTGAAAATAAAACCTAATCTAACATTATTACTCAACCGCACTGTTGTTTCTGCAGGTAATTTAGTTAGTTACTAAAAGGTTAGTCCAGTTTAGGGCGCGCATCAGAATTTCACACAATAATGGCGTGTGCTATTTTGTTATAGTAAATTGCATACAATTCGTAATAGTTTTGAACTCATACAATTTGTCGGACAGCGCGGCGGGAGTGCAGCTATGACTTTGTTTTTAAGGTATATTTTGAACGGGAGCTAATAAAATATGCAGGATTTGATTAATGTGTGTCATAATCAAAGTATTTAAAAATATAATCTGTTTTAGGTAAACCCATGTGTATTATTTGTGAGGAAAATAATTCTGATTCAACATAACACTTGCAATTGAAAATCGAATATCGATGTGCGGTACATTTTGCAAGTTAATCAGACTCCTGGGATGTATGAATTAAAAAACTGTTTATTAAAACACTTAACTAAGTACAGAACGCTCCTGCCCTGAATCTTAGTAGTCACTTGCCGTGTTCTTATATAAAGTATAAGCAAGTAAAAGTACTCCATTCGGCAGTTTTCTCTGTTCAGACCCCTAGTTTGATAGATGTGGAAGCGAAACTTTTTCTAGGGGTCTCGTACCCCGCAGTCCGTGGGGAAGCTTTCTATTAAATAATCATTTTGGTGCTGTAGTAGGTGCGTCACTATTAACTGTGCGAATTAGCGCTCTTCAAGTTTTATGGGATCCTGGTACTGCGTTCTATGTGAGATGAACAGATGACTGATTCAATTCTTTTTACACGCTAATTTTTCTCGGTTAGGTTAGATAGATTAAAAATCAATCCTCTCTAATCCAGTATTTTTATTCTTATCAAACTCTTTGTAATGAAAAACTTGAACTAAACTAATCATTAATCAAGAACTCGATAGTGAGAAATGATCATGTTTGAACGATCGTCTCGTCTCACTCACTAAAGAAAAAAAATATACTGTAAGGAGTATTAAAATAGCTAATAAATATACGAATTAAAAGTACATTGTAGCTTTTCACCCGATTGCGTAAGAAGGAGAGTAATGTTTTACGCGTGATGTATCTTTCCTTCTTACGTCCTAGACGGCTTGATGGATTTCGATATATGAGGTGTCATTTGAATAAGTAATAAAGTTTAGTCAGGTTTTTTATATATTTTTATTTTATCGTATTCATTCTTGATTAGCCTAAACAGGCTATTCACTGCCTGACATAATCTTACCGAACCCGGTACTCGGTCTTAAGGCAATAAACACTATAATACGAGTATATAACAATATTTTAAGACATATTGTATTAATTATACAGTTATTCTAGACCCAAATTCAGCTTACCTAGAAATATGAGTTGTAAATATACTGAGACTGAATACGGATGTTGCCTTTCGTATCTGTCCTGAGGTGGTATCACATATGTATGTATTTCGGAGAAACTTAACTATAAACGATTGTAGTAATACTACTTGTGAAGCTCGGTTCGAGTCTAGAAACTTGAGTTCAAAACTAGTCTTGAGTCTGCATACAGGTGTTTAAGAAAGGATTGGTCATATTATAGGTTGGTAGGTGTAGGTTTAGTTGACCCCTTGAATCACTGCACTGATGGCGTAGTGGCTTGAGTGGTCACCTCGCCACTACACTGGCGTGCCGTGTGTTGTGGGTTCGATCCCCGCACAAGACAACACTTTGTGTAATCCTCAAATTGTTGTTCTGAGTCTGGGTGTTCTTTGTGTGCGTTGTTTGAATGTTTGTAAAGTCCACCGCGACACAGGAATTAATCCTAGTGCGGGAGTTGTCTTATAAAAGAAAAAAAAACAACAACATTTTGAGACACTATTATTATCACTTCTTTATAAAAAAGATATTTAACACAGAATCTTCTTAGTTTGGTTGGTGCCAAGGGTCAGGTATCTATCGAGTCGTTCGAGGCTTCGTACCCCACGCCCTTGCCCCCTCTCTTGCCCCCTGGGGCGCATGGGAGGGAGGGATGAAACCTCTTAATTATTGTCACATATGAATTATTTTGGTATTGACGCGCCTCAGCCTCCTCTCGTTAGCGTCCCTTTGGATTTCTTTTGAAAGCTCTAGTAGTGTTATGTTTATCTAGTATCTATAAGCTATGATATGCTTACATATAGTTGTTATAAAAATGTTTGCGTTACGACGTCATAAACTCTAATACAAGTTTTATTACTTTCTGTAAGCGTATTTTAATTACCCCTTCGATATACAGCTAAATGAAAATTAATAATAATTATTCACACACAATTTCTGACGAATACTGCAATATTTGACATTAACGATTTGGATGAAAGGACATCGCAGTATCTTGCCCCAAAACCAACAAACGTATAACTTACACCATAAATATTTATGTATTTTAATGTATGTGTCAAAGGACCAGCACTTATTCTCAATTAATAATAAAGAATATTGTAACGAATGTTATATTCTGACATTTTTCAACACAAGTCAACAGGCTGAGGATTCGCAAGTTAATCCAAATCATATATTACTGTGTATACTGTGTGTTGTCTTATAACTTTGATTTTAAAGGATAACGATTAAATTGCTAACAAATAAGTACGTAACTGATTTATATATGCCGAAATAATATTATCATCGTTATGAAAATAGCTATCGTATATTTTTTATATACAATAACTTTTTTTTTTACTTGTAGGTACCTATATCTAATTTATTATTATGTTATTATATTATTGATTATGTTATGACATTGGCCAATTTCCGAATCGCTTTTTGCCACAACCAGTATTATTCATTAACATATCTAGATAATTTTTAACTCGCAAATAAATAAATAATATTATAATAAAATAAATCATATATATGATTAGAAATATAACAAGCAATTTATTTATTTAATAATTATTTAGATCTTTATGCACATATCGTACACAGGCGGGCTTAATGCCTAAGGCATTCTCTGCCAGTCAACCTTGGGGTGTTGCAGAGATGAGAGTGGTAGGTGCAAAAACGCGTAAGTGAGGGAAATGGAGATACATACATATATATTTTTCCATTGCTGTTGGTTTTGGGACGAATGATGTATGGACTTACTTATCTACTTACTTAAATTTTGCAACTTAATAATAGCACACGATAAAGTACTGTTTTACTGTATAGAATAGATGTATCTCATAACGCTCTACTATTTGGAAACGGGCGGTTGTAGATCAACATAGATAGGTATTTAGTTATATTATATATTTTTTTAATATTAATTTCACATTTGACATTGACGCTGTGTTTATTGATATATAATTTTAAATAGCTTTTATATAAGACAATTTCAAATAAATGTTGAGAAATTTTATGAAATAAAGAAATTTTATGAAACAAAGGACATGGTCTTGTTTTTGCGATGTTGCGAGTTAGGCTTGCGGAAGCTATTTAGTACACATAGACCATTTTTATGGTTGAATGGTTAGGTAGTGTTTACATAAAAATAGTACTTTTTTGGTTAAGAGCGAATTCAGGTCATAGAAAATTTCAACTAGATGAAAATTAAAATTTTTAGAAGACCTTTAAATAAAAACAAACATGGATCTTTCTCTCTAGTTTAAAAAACAATGTAAGTGGTTCAAAAAATATACACATATAACCGAATAATATAAAAAGATTTATGTAAGTAATATTTTTTGGAAAATATGTTTCCAAGATGAGTGTCGGCCATATCTAAATGTTATTCATAAGTATGTGTCGTGTCGCATCTACACTTAAGCCCAGCCTTGGTCTGACTACCCAACTAATGACAACTTTAATTTTCCAAATTCACCTGGCGTTTATTTCACATTCACCCCATACGTGCGCCCCCAGGCCGCGGGGTGTCTAATGTAAGGCCTGGGGTGGCAAGCAACGCTCACGAAAAGGAAAAGGGGTGGTTCAAGCAATTTTTTTCTGATTTCCCCCCACCCTTTTTGCCCGATAATACCCTAATGGTCGCTTGCTTCCTTTTCGGCGGACTTTTTTTTTGTCGTCGAAGATCGAGACGTATTTTTTACTCGCTTGTAATTTCCTCGTTTCCTCCGAAATGAAAAATAAACGGTCAGATTTTTTCTATTGACGTATGATTTTTAAGGTCGCGCGGTTATTGGACGATGAGATTGTAACAAGTTGTAATGAATAGCCGCACGACTGAGATGCCACCACTCGGCTGCTTCACGTTGCGAATGACACGCACGTCCAAGTCATCTAAATTTCGATTCGATTGAACTTTGAAACTGTTTTCAAAGTTAGTATAGTCACTACATTTGCTAATATAATCAACATGTGAAGGTGAACATTTGCTAATATCATCCTAATCTCAATGACTCATCATATAAGCAAAACATTAAGTTAAAATGATTCTGACATTATCATTTTAAAAACAATTCAATTGTTTTCTTCAAGTAAATCCTAACTGTTCAAACAGTGGGGCTACGATGTAGAGACGTTCTTAGTAGCATTCGTGGTGGCCTTAAGATTCTTACCGCACTATAAAATTTAAAGTCGTAAATTATAAGACTCTTACAGCTTATCAGATAAAGTTCCGGTTCTTTTTCAACGCCATTTTACTTCTTAACAAACTTCAAAAAAGGCTCTCAGTCGGTTGCATGTTGTTTTATTAGAATATTTTTTTTTTGAGTTATATTCACATTTATTTATGTTATAAATGTAATATATAAATACGGTTTTACGGTATGTATTTCGGGGTTGCCCGACTAGTTTCCGTCCCGACGGGAGACCTTTCTCAAGGAGTAAGTCTTCTAGACGCGTCGGGACCAGACGTCACACTGACGTGTAACGGAAGTAAAACCGTATATTTAAGTAATTATGTTCTTTTATGTTTGTTAATGCATAATTCCTCAGTAAGTTTTCAACCGATTGGGTAAATTATTTTTCATGTAAAAGGGTTGTATGTATACTTTCTGTTTTGTCGTATATCAATTTTAAGAAAATAATTTAACTTTAATATAGAAAATTAGGATACAATAAATATAGAATAATAAAATTTATCATGATACTTAATATATACAGAAGGTTTATATATTTTGTTCTATGTTAATTTTTGATTTAATGAAATATTTCTATTTTTTCCTGTAATTATTTTTGCTGCAAAGACCTGCTCTTTTAATTAGTAAATGATTTAACAAGAGCTACTTTTCGGGCGGTAGGTGTCATTGCCTTCTTAGATTGAGAAAAAATGTTCCGAAATTCATTTCTTTGTCGGCGTTAATTGTGTTAAGCTAGTCTACCTGCAGTTATTCAATGGATCGCCTATAGTTTTTTTTCAACTCAAGTGTGCAGCTTCTTAAGGCGTATCATGAAATACTGAGGATTGCACACTTTGAGAGCGAGTTTTAGTTCGATAGTTTTTGGTCTGAGTATTTAAAATCTAAATCTAAACAAAATATTTTTTAGAGAACTTTAAAAAATATTTTATAAGAATACGGCATATACTCGATATTTATCAGATGCTTAACATATATTATACAGAGTAGCAGTAACAGTACACACAAACTGTACGTCAGTACTGTACTCTCTCCGTAACTAATTCTGTGGACAATTTTTACGGATTATATCGGATGTCGCAAGGAAATTGTAGGCAAGCCTCGCATGCGAACGTTGGCACATTACTTTTATTTTGGCATCGATAAATTTTTGTACTCGGGTACCTCCCTGCATAATGCATGCAGCGAAAAAGTAGGAAAAATAGAGAAAAATTTCGCCCCCACGACGGGGTTCCTTGGGCACCACCTACCAGGAAAGCAGGGGCGCAGAGAAGGCTACCGTCCGCCAAGATTAATACGGTACGGTACGACCGCCCGACGCCGCAGCTTTCATTAAAAATACTGGGACTCTGATGGGTTAGCTGGCAGGCTTGCAGACTAGTGGCGCGCGAGGGCGCCGTCTGCGGTTTTACACAGAAACAGAACACGCTCAGCTCAAATGAATTCCGAATCTTTTCCTTTTATATAGTGGAGAAAGTGCACAAAGATAAAGAAGTGAAGTCTTTATGATACCACCTTATGAATCACCTTTATCCCAACATTTTATATTAATATTAAAATTACATACATACATACATACGTGCGCTCACGCTAGTATCCCTTAAGGGGTAGGAAGAGATGTATAAACTCCCACATTCATGTAATATGCGGCAAGTCTATTGCCGTGTTCATTTTATTAAAATTAAAGGGTTAAAGGGTTCGTGATCCGAAAAAAAAAACTATTTTTGTATTGTATGTTGCTCGATAGAGAAGGTTTTTTTAATATATACATATAATCAGTTTTATTTTGTATTTTCAAACTACCTACAATATACTATTATATCAATATATTATTATTTAGATACTGCATGCTCTAAAAAAAATCAAACTGTAGGCTTATTCACATTGCGATTAGCGTTTTTGTGTCGTGTCACAACACTAACATAGTCATAACTGTAAATAAAGCCATATACCATACAGGAAATAGTTTCGTGCGTTTAGGCCATCTGAATTCTTATAAAAATAACTACAAGGAATGAAGAAAACAAAAGCATAAAACCGGCACTACATAGATAATATTGTCATCATTCATTCATTCAGCCTATCGCAGTCCACTGCTGGACATTGGCCTCTCCTAACGTTTGCCATTGCACCGCTTTCTCAACCAGTCTATCCCAGTTAATTTTCACGTAAATAATAATAATGCGTTTTAAATAACAATAATGCGTTAAATGCATAATTTTCATTTTTACCAAAGTGACGTCGTCAGATAGGGGAGACATTAGCTTTCAAAATCGTGTGATAATGATGCAGTTTGTCTATTTTTCGGCGCCTTTTATCGCATAGAATCATATCAAATGATTAGTCCAGCGGTCGTAGCAACTAAACAAGTAGTTATATATGTATATATATACCCCTAATTTATTTAAGCCTTCGAACATTATGTTAACTATAACAATAAATAGCACGACTATACTTCAAAACATTTTGATTAATATTTAAGGTTTATTTCAACACTGAACAATTAAGGTACTTTTTATATTTGAGTAATCAGAAATATAAAGCTAGCGGCCGACTAGTCAAAGATTTCATCACTCACTAAAAGTATGTCCAGTCGCCCCTACCTCTTGCATGCTCCACAGTTATTATTTCTTAGCTCTTGCACCCCATGTCCCCCTAGTCGTGCTAAGTACTAAACGGACTGTTTGTAGGCAAAAAGTAGAGTTACCCTCTACTCCCCCCACACCCGCTCACGCTTTTAAACCTCAAGCGTCCAAGTGCGGGGAATATGAAATTTTCGAAATGATAAAGCCGGTAAATAATAACTAGTAGTACGCCGGGCACGGCCGTCTAATGTACTGACGGCAAAAAATATTGTACGCACTATTAGACTGTTTAATAATAAGGGCATAATTTTTGAAGAGTTTTAGCAGTTACTTAATAAATTGTAAACACTATTTAATTCTACTGTCTGAACTTAGTGTGTGTGAATACCCAAAAAGGTAAAAGAATAAAACACTAAGAAATATTCTAAGACCATATGAAAGCTTTAGATGATGTGAGAAAGAGATGATGAATGTGTTTTGAACTTTTTTATAGTTTTTTTTTAATACTCCTACTCTAGGAGACTAAGTAGACTAATACTGAGTCTCCAAGACTCACTGGAATAGATGGGCGGCCCTTTTCTACTCCATCAAGTACCACACGGTGAGACCGGCCCATCTCTCCCCATATCAGAGAGTATACATATGTACATACATACATTAGGTGATCAGGGGACGGCAATAGAACGCCTTCATTCAATTCTGCCAAGTGATGAAGATGCCTCTGCCAACCCCTGAGTTATTTATGTTTCCGAACGATTTAAATTCAGAATTCAATAACTGCATATCGTGTTGCTGTGTGCATTCGCACAGAATTGGACAAAAGTAATTATGTAGGTATAAAGGCTTCGTAAGGGAACAACAACAACATACTACTCTACTATCTGTGAACCTAATATTGTGTAGTTTAAGTAATATAATATTTAAGTCTTACCACTGAAGAGTAGAAATTTACTTTTTATCTTTACATTTAATTATATAATATACAAATATCTTATTGGAACGAAGTTCCTTATCCGCGAGCGAGACTGAAAAAGGTGTAATAAGACTGTTTTCCAAAACTTCTTGCTCCGACCTTCTTTTCGACTGGGGTCCAGCCTAATATCGCTAGCACTAGGCAAGCACAGTTCGATTTTTCAATGCGAATGTGTTGCGCTAACATACGCAGCCCTCGCGGCTATGTCTAGAGGCATCAAGCAATATAACATCCGCATACTGTCAGATAGTATGGCGGTGCTAAGGGCCCTACTGGGCAACACCATGAACTCCGGTCTCATCTACGAATGCCACCAGTCGCTAGAACGCTTGGCCTCGGCGAATGGGGCATTCAATGGCAACTCTTCAATGGATCAGGGGACACAGCAACTCACTCGGTAACGATGCCGCCGACGAGCTAGCAAGGAAGGGATCCACAACACCAGTGGCAGGCCCTACCACACTCCTGCCACTACCCTTCAACTTATATCGCTCCTGGGTAAGGCAAAGGACTCGATAAGTACACAATAGCAGATGGATTGACACACCTGGCTGTAGGCAATCCAAACTGGTATTAACAGAAATATCACCACGTTTATCGCGTAGACTCATCAGTCTTCATAGAGCGGACATCCGAATAGTGGTCGGAAGCATTACAGGCCATTTGGCTCTGAACCGACACCTATTCGTCATTAACGCGACCGATAGCCCCCAGTGCAGGTGTTGTCTGAGCGCGGAGGAAACGGCCGCCCACGTTATCCTGGAATGCGAGGGCGTGGCTGCACAACGGGCAGAAATCCTTGCAGGCGCGAGGACGCTCCTAGAAGCCTGTGAACGCCCCAGGAGGCTTCTGCGCTTCTGGAAGGAGCTAGGCTGGCTCAACTAGTCAGCCTCCTGGACGCATAATGGACCGAACATGAGTCTAAATGCGGAAACAGAGCCCTTTACCATTTGGGGTCCAGCCTTTTATAAAGCAATACTGTTACTTCTAACTGAATTTATATAACGTTTTTTTCTACGTATACAAAGAAGAGAATAAATATAATGGTGTATTTAACATAATTTATAATATATAATTAGGAAATTTTTGTGCAGTTAGTACTGGGGCAGCGGGGTTCGTGTGTCTGCTTTCACATTTCCCACTCGCAACGTAAGGCGGGGTACGGTACACCCCACCGCCCGCTGTGCTCCTGGTGCCTACACCCGCTTTTTATACCTTCCTGCCCGTCGAAAGTAATCAATTTGCGACTTAATTAATTAAGAAAAAAGCTTTGTCCGACATTTAGTAACTTCAAATGACTTGTGTTATTTTTCTCTCCGTTTTTTATTTATTAACTTATGAGCAGAGCATGGCACTTCTCGATATCATTATCACTAAATACTTAAGAACTTAATTAAATTGTTTTCCGATTATTTTAAGAAACTTGAGGAATGGAAAGTGTATTGAATAGAAATAATAGAAAAGTTTTCTTTGTCTTTCTATAACATTATAACTGGACCTATTGTTAGGTCCAGTTCGTTATACACACCATACATAACATATATTTCTTCTTAATATCGAAAGAATTGGAGACAACTATGTTAGAGAAATCTTTACAACAGAGGATGTACCTTCGTCCTTAAAATATTACAGATGAACTTATTGTTGCTTTGCTTCTTAAAAGTTCTTTTAGCATTAATCCTAAAACGTCTAACTTATCTTAAATAAGTTAGACGTTTTATAAAGAAGCAATAAAGCTAATCAGACTTTCCTGTCTTCTTCTTATTGTAAATAATATCTAACTTATTATATATTAAATATCATCTAGCATGATCACATTATGTATGTATGTATATACAGTAAACACGTATAAGTATAGGCTACTTGTATGAAATACACGCCATTTGTTACCAATTTCGTGATTATCAAACAAACCGCTGAACTAAAATGCTTGTAAAGCTCACTATAAGTTTGAAAGGGCGGAGTCAGCGCGCAAACATGTTAATTTACCACGCGACCCAATTCCCCCATCCTAATTCTGTACAGTTTCCACACTAGCAGAGCTACAAATACTTTTCCTTTAGTTTCGTTTCACCCGATATCGTCGTTATCTAGTTAGCCCGGGTCGACGAGGGTCCGAAGGGTCCGGACTAAGTACCAGGACCGCATAGGTAGGTAGGAGGCTCGCGTGATGCTTGCCTCACACTCGCCAAGACTATTTATAAACGCTCGCTCTACGCAATGCCAATGAGGGATGGTGTTCTCGCACGCTGAAACCAATTAGAGCTTATATGATCCTGGTAATAGTATTTTTCTTCAAGTATTTTCCTCTTAAATTATTATTTTCTTTTTTTTTATTATTTGAGACTATCATTACTTTTCTAATTAAGGTGCTGCAATAATAATTTTATTATGTTAAGTTCATTCGAGTGTCGGAAGTATACAGAAGGTACTCTACTATTTCTTTAAACTTTATAAAAATAACATATGTTTACATTCTTTAAAATATAACGTTGTACAGAACAACCACTTTAGCAATATGAAATGGTTGCTAGTGTTATGGTCGTAAATGGGAGAATTAGTTTACACAATTCCATTTAAAGAAAATATTTTAAAACTCAAGTAAATGTTTTTCATACCCGTAAACAAATTATTTAGATACTAATGGTTTGTACCTCATATGGCTGAACCACTTAAAACGGAAAACAATTAAATACTAACTTTAGGAACCCTAATAAGTGTTTTCAAAAATATTAAAATGGCTCTTTACTGTAACAGCCGCTTAAACTTATAAATGCAATGCCACCACCCTAAACATTTCATAGAGCCACCCCCATATAAATTTTACCTTAAAAATCCGCAAATTCGGGGCTCCGGCACGGCCGCTAGACCTTTCGGAAAAGGGTCCACCAAAAGGGATTTGCCTTGGGATCGGGACTTGGGCCCTACACTTATACAAAATGTCCAATATGAGCCCGCCCTGCCAACCCTTGAGGGTCCGACGTAGCTATCCTGTGAATATAAACACACAACTTTGTTGTCTAACCAATGGTCTATTACGTAAGTGGTTGTCATTTATCACTTATCAGCTTATCGTCCATATTTTGATGAGCATTTATCTGTCGTAAATAATAGAAAAATAGTTTTTTAATGTTTATTTAAACTAAATACTTAATAAATCTAGCCATAGACAGTAATGTCTATTTATTTGAAAAGTTCGATATATGAAATTAAGTAAAATAATGAATGAATGATTGAAAATAATGAAAAATCAAATGTAAATAGCGCAGTTGATTGACGGAAAGATTTTATGACGGCAGACAAGCTCGTAAGCTATGTAAGAATGGGAGTAAGACAACAGCCCCACGTTGTATTTGCCCTATGAATGTATGAATGAAATAATCAGTGGCAGATGTCTAAACTGTATCCTAGTACCGATAGATTGAAAAATATTAATTAAGTAAAAAAATACTCTAGTATAAATTCAATTAAGAAGTAGAACTTAAGAAAAAAGGAAAATTTACTTTAATGAATCCTTGAATATCTAATAATCTGAATTATACTGAGCTTTGGATCTCATATAAATATATATAATGTAAAATGAATAACTGTTACTATAATTCTGTTAATATTTAATTTGAGTCTATTTATCCAATAGCAAAATATTTAAAACAGTATTTAGCGAATTACATAGAATTAGTACGTAACTAAAAATATCACTGTAATCTAATATTGTATTTCTGTTTATCTTTTCAGGTAAGAGTTTGAAGATATAAGCAACATATGTATAAACGCTACAACAGAGACAAGACAAGACATTATTAGGTATAATGTTAAAATCATTTATTCGTAAAGAAAAGAATACCCCCTTCCAATTAGTTAGCACAATACTTTCAATCGTAAAATCGTGATATTTACAAAATAACTTTTAATAAAATCCTATAATCGTCGGACTTCGTTACAACCTTCTAAATAAAACAAAATAGTTGAAAATCGGTTGACAATGATGACGAAATACACAGTCGAACATAGAACCTCTGTTTGAAGACGGTTATAAACAGGCATAATTTATATGTATGTCTTGTATCATGTCTTTAAATCGTATTCATAATTTGACGACGCTTTGGTAGGTAGTTTTTTAGAAGAAAATTTGTTCTTTGGTGAGACATTTGTTTGTCGGCCAGTAGCGATTAGCTAAGAGGACCGAAAAACTTTCAACGACTTTAAGTACTTATCATTCTTATTCGATTTATGCTTTTTGTCTAATAGTCCAGCTGTAAGAATTATTGGTTCTTAAACCCTTAAGAAATTCTTCTGTTCCTGAATTTACTTAAATAAAAAAAAATGAAGGTAGACTTATACTTGCTATAAGGTATCTATGCTTCTAATGAAAATGACAACAAGGCAGAGATACTTTCAAAGTCCATTTTGTATTTATAAATACCTGTTGATCTTGGAGAAGTAAATATGATAAAAAAGTACATCTGGTTGAGAGAGTTGTCCGTTTTAATTGTCAGATTTTGAGAAAATCGTCAACAGAAAAAAAATTACTATCGTCATATATGTATGTTTGTGAAGTCTAGTCTAAAATTTTTTTTTTTTTTAGAACTTGCAGACCCGTTACAACTATTTGTTGATTACACATTTTTTTCTAATATTTCCACATTAGAAAAAAAAATCGAACTCACGGTCTCTAGTTCAGAAGTCAGGGCCACTAACCACTAGACATACAGGCCAGTCAATTTAATTCAACTAAATCCTTTATTTAGTGTGTGTTGTCTAGTGAGAGAATCTTTTGTTTATGTCGAAATACAGTTTAAAATACGAGGAATACTAGCTGTTTTTGAAGCGTACAATTTTCCGGGATAAAAGTATTCTATATGTTATTCAATACTATAATCTATCTCTGTGTGTTTATCTAGATCTGTTCGGCCGTTCTGGTGCTATGAAGTAACAAACATGCGTCCCCCATTCGTATTTAAATTAGTAACTAGAAGAGAGATCTCTTAATACTTTATACTTTACTTAGAGAAACTAACTTAGTTGTAACATACTTGTATATATTATTAATAACCTATCAAATCATATCAAAATCATTTATTTCAATTAAACCAATTATAGGTAATGCTGAAATGTTAAGAGATGAATTCAGTCAGAATAAGTCAGTCGTGAAGCTGGTTGCCTGTTCCAATACGTAGATACTATGGAGTAGAACATGAAAGAAACTCTAACCACACTCTTTTTATAAATATTTCACAAAATTTTCTTGTTACACAGTTTGTAAGCGGAAATTAAATGTGTAGATAATTTAATAAAGTACGTATGCCATGTCCTCGTTTTCACTTATCATATTTTACTGTTAAGGTTTGAGGTGGATTGAGGTGAGCCCGCCTTGACTTTGGGATTGTTTTAAATGTATTAGGTAAATTTAGCAGGACAGAAAACACTGACTTTAATAACAATAAACACAAAATTACAGTATATGGTCAAACACAACTCCCATGTTTTTCTGGTAGTTAGTGATCCTGAATGTAGAGCAAGGGGTAGTGGGTTCGAATCCCACACGGGACAAAAACTTGTGTTATCTACAAATAGCTCTTTCGATTATGAGTGTTCCAGGCACAACTATTGTTTCTATGTGTGTAATTATGCGGGAGGTGTTTTATGCAAACAATAAAAAAAATACTCCGTCATTCTTCACCTTTCACGGCTAAATAAAAAACTCGTGATACAATTTCTGGCTAGCACTCAGCTGCTCTTTACGGCGAATACAGGATGTGCTAAAAGTACATACAGGGGTGTCGGGGAAAAAGTTATAATAACATTAATGTAGGTTCTTTTGACAGCTCGCCGGTCGTCGTTAGCAGCCCTGCGCTCTGTATCTTGTCATAATCTTCTAGAGACGTAGTGCTTGTCGATAGATATTGTATATCGATAGATTATATATACGTATTAATTTCGGAGAATAGTAATGTTTTTTGTTGTTGTTATACGGTGCATTTAAATAACATTATTTTGAGAGAGAGAGAGAGAGTTTTTGTACAATGTATGCATAAAATTAAAATGTAAAAAATGATCATTAACTTCTTCTTCTACCACAGCCTCTATTCCAGTACCCTCCTTGCCCATCGGTCTACGGCGATATGGCCAGCCCAAGTCGACTTCTGCCGTGCGATGGCTTCTACCACGCTGGTCCTCTGCCTAATCCACTCATTTCGTTTTCGATTCCGTAAAGTGATTCCCAGCATAGCTCTTTCTATGGCCCTTTGCGCTACCATGAAGTTTTCGTCTGACCGCTCCGTGAGAGTAATGGTCTCGGTACCGTAAGTGAGCACAGGCATTATGCACTCTTCAAACACTTTGGCCTTTCGTTTTATTGGCAGCTTGCCACTCATTCTTTTCAGGCTTGGGAAATACGCTAACCCACTTTTAGTAATTACATCTTCAGTACTTCGATCATTTAAAACATATTGAATACATTATCTGAGAATAGAACCAGGTCATCGGTGAATCTCAAATTAGTAAGCCTTTCTTCCTTTATATTTATGTCTTTATTACACCAATTAAGATTTTTAAAGATGTTCTTAAGGGTCGTGGTTAAAGTTTAAAAGATATCGTGTCACCCTGTCTAACTCCACGAGCTAAATGGAACTTTTGGATTTTCTTATGCAGGTTGACATATGCGGTGGTATTTTGCTGTAGATTATGATCGCCATGTACCTCTCATCCACTCTGTAGTCTACCAATGCCACCATCAACAGCCCAAGCCTCTATCGTATCAAATACCATAAGCTTTTTTGCCATATTTCTTGAGTTTGAGTTGAGGTGTACACTTGCCATAAGGTGACCCGTCTTCTCATTTGCCCCCTATCGCATAAAAAAAAATTTTTCGTAGTCCACGATAGCTATTATATATGCTTTTGACAAATGATCATACACATTTTTTATATTACCTATTCTAATGTCTGTCTTCAAGCTGGATAAATTTTAAAATGCGTATTTAAATAAACTCTGCTACACATGAGCACATCAGTCATGTACATTGTAGAACCAAAGTACATTACGCTCTTTTGTAATTATTGAATATGAAAAAGTGATATATCGACGATAGTTTTATCGACGGAGCAGCAGCTCGCTTTAGGCCGCATCACTAATTACGGGACGCAGACGGCGGCGCCGGGTCGAGCCAAGGGTACACGGTCCTCTCGACTGAATTTTTTCCCTAACACCCCACACCCCACCGGATGGGGTGGGGGCTTCCTGTCCCTCCCGGACCCTTCTTAACATTTCCCTGGCTCGGAGGCACAGAAGGAAGATGCCTCGCTTATATGAAACCCTGGTACCTACCGCTCGGGTTATATACTTTTTTAGGGTCAGACCCTTTGAGGCCTTTCTCTCGAGTTAGGGACCTACATATTCCCTTTTCAGGCCCTTTTTGACCTTTGTAGGTTTAGGCGGCGTTGTTTCGTCGTTATATTATATAAAAGTTTCAGATTTCTCTGAGTAAGGGACGATGTTGACACGGTCGCTATGTGAATTTTTGGTATTTACTATTGAAACTATTCATGTTCATAGTTCTTAGCTTTCATACATTATATTTAACAGTTACGAGATTTAAGCCAGCATAGCTATTTTAATAAAAATATTGTGTAGATTAGATAGTAAGCTGCTTATTATGTGTCGGAATAAGAGTAAGTAGATACCTAAGTCCCTGTAAAAATAAAGCTTTTGTGACGGTTCAGCCTACCCTTTAGGGGATAGAGACGTGTATGTATTATATTGCAATGTAGTTTCAATTTATTAATTTCAAAGCATGAATCAAGAAACTACTTTCATGTACTTTATACATATATATATAATAATATAAAAATTCTTAGCGATTTGATTTGCTGTCTTTCTACGGCAGGTTACAAAAAATACTTTCTCTTAAATATGATAAATTTCTTGTAAAAGGTTCCGTCCATATTTTAAATAGATAAACGTTTTACCTCAAGTTACCAGGCGACTAGCGCGCCGAGGATATGTACTGAAGATTGTTTTTAATCGCGATGCCATCACTTCTCGATGCTTTGACTAGCTACATATTGTTTCAAGAATATTTGTCACACTCGGCCGTCTGATGCCAAACTAAGCAAAGAATTTAATATTGTAATCAAATAGCTGATAAACATACAAGTATTATTATATTTCTAAATATATGTATTACAGTCACACTCGGAAGAAACAATGGTGCTCATCACACATTTTTCCCTATGTAGAAATCGAACCCACGACTTCTGGCTCAACAGTCAGAATCATTAATTGCTAGACCAAGACGAGGAACGGAATACAAAACAAATATATATTTGCTACATCACGTATCTTGGGTAAAATAAGTTTATAATTGTTTTGTTTGTATTGTGCCTCTATCAAAAAAAAATTACACGTATATAAGTATGCTTGTGTGTAAACATAAAAACAAACACGTACACATTTAGACGTCATGTCACGATACAACCCAGCAACAAATATTATTATTCACATTTAAAAATTAGAACATGAAATTTTCACAGCCCTTTATTATTTCCATCGGCAGCACGTAATCGTATACAATGGTATCTACGTCATCGATAACGTAACATTTTTATTATGACACATTATTCGTAATTTATCCAATACATAAATGAGGAACCTTAAAAAGTTGTAGGAACATAAAATAATACTCTACTTCTAGTGAGGTTATGAAGTCCTAGTCATCTGAATAGAAAAAGAGTTTACTATATAAATTTTCTCCGTCTAGATAGCACTTGAATATTTTCATCTCTATCAAAATTTAATAACAGTTTTTTTTTATTTACAAATAATCCTGATACTAATTGTGATGTTAAGATTTAAGAAGTCCTGGCTGAATTAAACAAACAACAATTCAGAATTTTATATTAATTCGATTATATTTTTATGTTTTGCTATCTATCTGCTTCGTTCGATTAATAATCTCAATAATTTCTAGGTGCACCTAATCGCTTAATTGGTATTTTTATTGATAAATTAAAATTTACATCGTGAATTTATGAAGACCTGGTTGTGTTAATTGGTTCGTGGATAGGTAAGCACCTTTTAAGCACCGTTGTAAGCACCTGAGTAAATAAACGCTTTTTGCTTTTTTTCTACAGACAGAAGAAATTATTAAGTAGGTTTGATAAATTTGTTTCTGATTTGAAGTGTAAATATAGTTACTATCGTTGTTTGTTGTATTGTGAAGAAATAGTTTTTAGCGGTAAGCAATAAATTAATATATTAAAATTAATAAATAATATATATATATATATAGCCCTTCCCTATGTATGTATACTACTTGCAAAATGCTTCGGGCATTTGTGAAGTGTTGTCCATCATATAAATTGGTCCTCGTGGACATAAACATTAAAATCAATATATAACTCACATCACTAATTATTTGTTTATGGTGTTTATGTTCAATATTAAAAAAATCGTTGATGTAATACCCGGCACGTGATTACTCGAGAGTACTATTAGTGAATCGATGAATCGTTTCCATTTTTCGTTATCGATGCGCATGAATCGAGATTACATGGCGTAAACTGAAAATTATTAGGTTGGGTAAATCTATAAACATATGTGTTGGTCATAAAGCGTTTGTTGATATGACTGGCATTGTTATATCCAGTACAGTAATTCCTTTTATATCAAGTTTATATATATACACCTATCCATCCCTGAATAGCTTGGTAAAGGTTTATAATAAGTATACCAAAATTTCTCCAGATGCATTTGTGGACACAATAGTGTATTTGCGCTTAGAATAGAGGGACTCTGTGTATTTTAATTCAAGAAGTATCTTATTTTTATAATTTACTAAAGCGACATCGTTATCCGAAGTTTTTCCGTCACTGCGTTCACAAGATATTATCGTACATTTGACATTTCGACTCTGAGATTACAAACGAACTTTGCTGAGTCAGTCGTAAGCGCTCGCCAACTTACTAAGGATTATACTACTTTAATATAGCACTGCGACCGTATGTACCTCCCTTAAGTGCCACTGTCACGAGCCAAAAGGCGAACAAAGTAGCAGAGGCAGTACCCTCCTACACGAAGTATAGCCGCCGCGCGCCACGGGGGTAAACTTTGATACCCCAAAACCTCCACCCGCGTTATGCCCCCCTGGTACCCGACCCACCCACTGCGGGGCTTTGAGGACGTCTTTGAGCCCAACTTTAGCGGGGAAAACCCCAAAATTCAAGTTGGGCCACGTTCCCGATTACAACTTGACGATATCTTTGAAATGTTCTGGTCTCTAGGCATTATGGCCGTAGTTTTTTTTCTATTTTTCAGATGTCTCAGCGAGGATTATATGATATTTAAAAGCGAAAGGGCTTCAAATGTATTTGACATAATTTTTTATATAGTAGATTACGCAATGCAGTAAAAATATTTGTGTGCAAGTGCACGCAAAGTAAACTAAAAGTAAAGTAAATTTTTGAACGTTTTCTCGAAAACTCTACTTTCTTTCTCACAATATAAGTCTCGTAATGTCAGATCGATGATATAAGATCGTAATAAATTAAGTTTAAAAAAAAAATTTAGCCTTCAGACTTTTAACATTACTTATGCTGTAAATTTCATGATTATAGGTTAATTAGCAGCACACCTTGCAGGTTTTAATTTATCTCCGAAATGCTTTTAACTTTTAAAATTTAATGCTTAAATGGTCGTATCTTTAAAATGCGTTGAGTAAGTAGCTTCAAATGATCGCAGACATACATATTTGATGTTACACAACGTGATATTGTTACGCGTTCCTAAGACATACAGGACAGAGTGATCTTACAAATTTGATTAGTGATTTGGTGTTTCTAGCCTCTCTAAACTGGACTCTGTGTGGTTTTCCGTGGAGTGCGATAGGGCCAACAAGGGGACTATTGTCTATCAAACAGTTTTTGTACATACAGTCATACAGCACCAGGATGCCGGCAATGAGCTTGGCAACTACATAAGTGGGAGTAACTTAAGTTGGCAATAAGCGGGCGTTTGATACGCCTCTGACTACCCTTCGGGGGTATAGGCAAGAATGTTGAACCTCGCATTATTCTCCACGACAATCGTTTTTTTAATTCAATAATTTCAATTCCTTATTTTTAATAGGCTGTTGGTATAGTGGTCAGAGATTCGGACTGCTAAGCCACAGGTCGTGTGTTCGATTCCCAACCAGAACAAATGATTGTGTGATGATTACGATCATTTGTTCTGGGTCTGTAATTTATGTATAACATGTTTGTATTTAGAAATACATAAGTATGTTTAGAAATATATAAGTATGCTTAGTTAGAAATCAGAAGGTCCGTTTGTGTTGTTATTATTTTCATTTGCGAATGATATTTAAGAATATTCTATAGGATCTTAAGATCAAAATTTAATAATAATAATATCAACACCCTAAGACGTTCTCGTTAGACCGCCTGGATCGAGGGACTAACGCAGAAGGCAGTTCGCCACGACGCGTCCAGCATTGTTTTTTTATATTAACCTACCATAGTGACTCCACTTTGCCTGATGGAAAGCAATAAGTGGAGTCAAAGAGTGGTGGTGCCTCATTGCATGTCTAGTCAATGCAGCATGGTGACCCACACCATGGCGGCCTGGTGATATGCTTTTTCACACCCCGCTTAAAAGACCCGGAATCAAAGTGGAAAGGGAACTCGTGCACTGGTAGTTTTTATATGTATAGGTTATATGTATGGGTAGGTATATTTCAAAATGTAATTTGTTAGGCTATTTTATTATGATCTTCACCTTGTTTCATAATTTGTGAAGTAGCTCAAAGAAACATAACTCAGTTATACGCTTTTTCGGCGTGCGTTGAGCAAACGGCTCCAAATAAAGCATTAGAACGTAAAGGAAAAATATTTTTCTTTAGTAGATTTAACTCTTATAGGTAATTAACACAGAATAATGATTTTTGTTGTTAAAAGAAAAACAAAAATTCTAAAGAAATGTTTAGGTGCATTTATACATTATATACATTCGTTTATAATTGGACTTTAAAAAAGTCAGACAACCGATTTCAATGCGTCGTCATCGAAATCGGTTGGCGTGATATTGAGTTATTCTTTCATTTGTCGCGCACATGCCTAATGCAAATCGAAGACTTATATAGTTTTCTCATGGATGCCATTTTCAGAACTGGACCAAATTAAAACGGGACCACACGAGAAGCACCAGCTTTCAAATAAAAAAAAATCTTCGAAATCGGTTCACTTAATCGAAATTTCTAAGGTAACAAACATAAAAAAAAATAAAAAATACAGTCGACATGAGAACCTCCTCCTTTTTGAAGTCGGTTGAAAATAAAGAGTTTCATCACCACTACTTTATACTACATTATTAAGATAAAAAAAATCCTGTACTGCATTAAATTTGGGCATGTAGTTAAGAAGACAACAAGTAAACAAAACAGCTTATGGAACAAATTGTCGCCTGCCGTATTTCCGAACCGATACGACCTTCAAACCTTCAAGAAGAGAGCGTACCTCTACCTAAAAGGCCGGCAACGCACTTGTGACTCTTGAGTTGCGGGTGTCCACGGACGGCGGTAGTCACTTACCATCAGGTGACCTGTCTGCTCGTTTGCCCCCTATCGCATAAAAAAAAAAAAAAAGTAAAGACGTAAGACCATTTTGTTGCAATATATATACATATTACTATATAGGGGATGTATGTGTTTGTGTATCTACTTATGTTCCCTATGGGCTCCGAAAATGCTCGACCAATTTCGATGAATACTTTTTCACTTAATCTTCTTGTTCTTCACTCGAGAGCACTTTCCACTGAACTGCCCTGTAGGCGTGTCTGGAGCTCTTTTTATACCCCTAATTGCGATCGTAATTTATTGAATTTCGACTGTCATTTCGTTATTCTTTTCAATTGTCTTCTATAACTTTATTTATTTATTCATTTTGCTTGATCTAGTACTTTCCATTATACTCAAATTTTCTAAAGAAACATCTCCACTTACTGGATTTTTCTATAAAACACCGAAATCACAAACAAAAACCTATAGAAATCGCCGGGGCTTGCATCACGGCATTCGGCTCGCAGCCGTAGCCACTATCGCTTAGGTACCGTAACTTGTCAATTTTTCTTCGAAAAACTTCTGTCCATTGTTTATCTACACGGTGACGTAGGCATGGCGTCACATTATATGTATATCTTAATCCTCTATTCTTAACTATCATACACTGACAACCCTGTCTGTCTTCATTTTTGTCTATCGTTAGCAGCTCTCATCACACGCACATGCCACGACTTTAATGTCATCCACCCATCTTCTAAGAGGTCTACCTCAATTCCTTTTCATATATCCCTGATATTGACAATTTTTTTAAATTTAATAGTTATAGTAAATATTAGAGGATCAACGTCTTTTAAGCCACAATTTATACAGAGCATACATACGTGACAATATAGAACCTCTATATAACATTCGTTAATGCTCCGGCAGGTATTGCTGTCCCATTGGCCTTTTCAGTCGCAGGGATTATAGGACGTGCGTGATCCTGGCTTCTTCTAGCTATTGAAGTGTCATTCCTTTTTCCACATCCCTGACTTGAGGTATTCTTTACCCCAGTTTCCTGTCGCAACCCATTTTCCTTCTACAAACAGAACAGAACGTCAGATGACCCGTCTGTTCGTTTATCCACCTGTACCATAGAAAAAACAGTAATGAATGCAAGGCACCGACTCCAAAAAATAGACAGGGGAAGGAAGATGATTAAGAAATATTCGTTTACACTAAATAAAAACAAACAGGACAGTTAGAGTAAGAACACTAAATACTTAATATATTATAATGATTCTCTTTATTTACATTACTAAACATACAAATTACATTTTTAAATATAAAATAAAAACAAAATATATTAAAAAATATAAAAAATAGTGTCCCACCGGTATCGGGTACATGGACCAAGCTACCGGTGGTTACGGCTCCAGAGACAGGAACCTCCTCACAATACGTGCCGTATCAAGAAGGACTGCCTTTAGCTTCCCTTAACCCAGCTGTGTAACATGAGCCTCTGCAGGTGTTGGTCGAGGCTCTTAGCAATCAACCCATGAGCTGATATGACTATCGGCACAATGATTGCAGAACTCACATCGCACATGTCGACCACCTCATGGGCTAAATCCAAATATTTTATTTGTTTATCTTTTTCACCCTTTATGAGATTGTCGTCATGTGGAATGGTAATGTCCACAATCATCACTAGTCGGTCTATCACCACTATATCAGGTTTATTGGCAACAATAGAACTGTCAGTGATGATAGATCGATCCCAATATAATGTTGCACTACTATTTTCAAGAACTGAGTCGGGCACATACCTATAATTACTAAAAACTCGACATCTACAAGGTTATATCCAAGAGCAAGTTGTTGATGGACTATCCTGGCCACTTGGTTATGTCTGTGCAAGTACTCACCATTTTCAAGACGAGAGCAATCGGAAATTATATGCCTGAGGGTTGCACCGGGACGATGACATGCCCGACAAATGTCAATTGTGGCATCCTTTAGGATATGTCTCCGATAATTATTCGTCATTACAACTTCATCTGTAATTGCACAGATAAAACCTTCAGTTTCTCCGAAGAGGTCACTGAAACGTAGCCAAGACATAGTTGATAATAAATCTACATCGATAAAAACGTCCATGCAGCTCTTTGCTCTTTGTTTTTTATTATAATTATTATTATATGGTCACGCAGTATTCCTGTTAAGGGTAAGTAGCGACTGCAGAAAGCGTACACACACACACACGCACACACACACACACACGCACACACACACACACGCACACACACACACACACGCACACACACACACACACACAAACACGCACACACACACACACACACACACACACACACACACACACACACACACGCACACACGCACACAGACCCATTCAATTTTGCGTTAAATACATAATTTGTCATTCGTACTTATGAGAATATCCTATTTTTTTTTAATATCATTACAGATGTTACCACAACACCAGGTTTAATTGAAAGTACATATTTTAAAGTACAAAGCTCTGAGAGCTGTTTTCTCAAGAGTCTTGTCAGACAAAAGACATCAACGTGCGATTATTTTATTTTTATTTTTGATTAAATCCTTTTTTATTAAAGAAATATTTTGAACAAGCAGTTATAACATTTTTGGTTATAGTAGTTTTGTAATTATTGTTGTACTTAATTGGGTAGATGACGATGCTTAAATAAAATTATTTCACTAATTCAGGCAATAAGTATTCTCAAAATAATTGTCACTTGTCATTCGGTTTTACTGTAATGTTTTTAATTAATTTTTTATTCATCAAATTATATTGATGGCTTGACGGTATATGGATATGGATTGACGATACGGTGGCGTGACGTAAAAAAAAAACAACGAATGAACGAACGAACGAACCACAAAGAGTTAGGAATTATTATTTTGCCGCGGGGGACTCGACAAACATTCAAACAGCGGGCAGAAAAAAACACCCAGACTTCGGACTACTACTTGTGGATTACCAAACACTAATTTATGTCCCGATTAGAAGTCCCAGCAGTGAAGACCACTAACCACTGAACCAGCAGGTCAGTAATTTAGATATCTAGTTATCATCAAACCTTTTTTGTCGTATGTCATAATATTTACGAATTTTACAAAATATAAAATTAAAGTCCAGTACTACCAGTTATTTGATTTAGTATATTCATCTTTATTTAAGTTGTATACGAATGTAAATTTATACATATTATTATCTACAAATAATGAGTCTTCTTATTATATACATACATTTAATATATATTTGCTTGTTCGTATTTTATGCCGTGCAGTTCTTTATAATTATCATCATAAAATTTGGCATATATTTGGGATTTTGTAAATAATACAGTAAAGTACCAGGAACAAACCAAATTTTCCGATACTAGCAGCACAGGTCCATAAGGAGTTTGTATATTAGCTGGCAAAACTATCAGATATTTATCGATATGACCAGGCGTAAAGGGATATGATAATACTAGGGTAGCAACAACCGTAAGTGGTATAAACAATGAGTAGTAGATGTAATGTTTATTTCGGTACTAAGGGGGGGATTTTAGTAGCTGAGTAGTAGTAGTAGTAAAATATACATTGAAAAGCAGTTCACATCGTTTTACAATGATTAATTAATACGCTAATAATTTGGACTTTAACTTTTTAAACAAAAATCGATTTTTCAAAAGTAAAAATTGTTTAAAATAATTTTATTTGAACGCATAATGCTTCAACATTCAGTGAAGTTAGTTACCACTTTCCATAAATTATAATACGATATTAAGGGAGTTTTATGACGGAAAATAAACTGCGGCTAAAAAGGAAAAGGGTTTTTTATTATTTTCGAAATACCTACAGCCTGAGGCGAGAAAGCAAAGCTATCTATCGTTTATGATCACCCAAGTTAAGATTGGGTTTTACTCCTTAATGTATTTTTGGTAATAATCGTTCTGGGCTCTAAAACACATTACAATATTAACAGATATATATAAATATATACATATATATAAATAAATACATATATATAAATATATACATATATATAAATATATACATATATATAAATAAATACATATATATAAATATATACATATATATATACCACCTACTTTACATTTGATTTGTACTACACTATTTGTGAAAATGTTATAAGCAAATTATGTTGTCAGCTAGTTCAGTAATTAAATAAAATTAGACAGTTAAATCAAGTTTTTGTGTTATGGTAAGTAAATGAAAAAATATGTTTTTCTAAATTAAAGTAAGACAAACATCTTGTTTCTGGTTACTAGGGCAGCAAAAACTGCGGGAGGTGCGATTAACTACTTTGTAAATAAGCAAAGTAATACTGCAAGAAGAATTACCGACTGGCCGCCAGTGGCCGGGTAAGGCAACCGGATATTTCTTTTAGCTGTCCAAAGAACCCCCCGGTCATAATGCCCTAGTGGGGGCCGCAGGGGGGGCAGATATAAAGATACAGGCCCCCCACTTATCCCGGGACCATACCCGGTCCTTTTGCTTTTATAGGGGGTGTGTATAAAACCGAATCGCCCGGTTTTAGCTGTGCTAGAGTGTTACGATCGGGGCCGGCGGCAGCGGTCGCATTATGCCGACGGAACGAGACTATATCTGATGTGGCTATGGTGCCCTTGTACTTATATACAATGTTTAGACGATGGTTTTGCTCATTTATTAGTCTGGCGTTCAACGGTCAATAAAATGTTGAAGGCTCTATAATACACGGAAATTAATAGTGAAAAACTGTGCTAGGCAATGTCCTATTGTAAGTGATTATTACTTTTGTTCTTCTTTTTATTATCAAGGGTTACTGCAAGTTGCAATCTATAATCGTGTCGCTTACGGATTTCCCCTAAAAAATTCGCTGACATTTTTATTTAAAACAGCCTGTATGTTAACCTAGCGTACTATTCTACTATTATTTTTAAATCAGCATCATTGTTATAAGTCAGTGTCATTTCGCTAGGGGCTTAACGTCGTAGTTGAGATCTAATTTCCATTCTTAATTTTTTTATTAACTGTAGGTATAATAACAGGCACTGTAGTGCGAGGGAAAAAGCTTATGCAGTTTTTTCTAAGAGTGAAAGTGGATTTATGACGTAGGATACTGTTTTACAAAACAATCGCATTTGCAAGAAATTTAAAGTTTTTTACTCATTTGAGTCAACGACTGTTTTTCGTGAACGATTCATTGATGCCGGAACATGAACCTCTCTGTCCTGCGGCATTCGCTCACGTGGAGGGACGATTGTAACCTCAAGATATTAATTTCTCTTTATTACACAGGCGACATGTGCGTATAGGAGTTATAAGATGAAGGTAACTATGTTGTTTCATTATTCGAATGTTGGAGGGTTCGGGTGGTAGGGTGGAAACCGTATAAAAACGACAATTTCCTCTAAACGCGCGCCGCGCCCGCGCCCGCGCCTGTCTCGCCGCGCCCTCCGGTACTAATTAACTGCCACGCGGTTATGTCACCCTGGTACCCCTGTTTGTAGGGCGGTGTTCAATTTTTTGTCTGGAGGTTGACAGCTTGACCTTTTTCTATAATTTAATATGAATTGGGTATAAAGGCACATAAATATTTATTAAGAACACTTGGTCCATGATCTACAGTCTTGCGCTTACCAAATTGGTGATGTTTTAAAGAAAGGACATGCCAGAAATACCCGAAATCATCGGGTTTATATGAAAGGTTTTTAAAACACAGGAAGCTCGACAGGTATATAATAATAGAAGCAAGTGGCGGGCTGTGGTCTCTGCCAGCAAATCCGTGAGATTTATGTATTTATGTATTTTTTATATTGTTCTGTTAATTCACCGACGAGTAGCAAAACACAATGGTATGTGGGTTTCAATTATGCTTTAATTTTATTTAGTGGATTTTTATATTTGATAAAGGCCTTCAACTAAATTTAATATAAATGTTCACTATGAGACCCTGATGACTTGCCTTCACATAAACCTCATTTTTGTTTGATATTGAAATGTTTTCAAAGAGACAACTTTGTAAGCACATCACTTGTTGAATATTTTATAAGAGACGAAAGATGTTTTGTTACAATATGTACTGGGATATCATAAAAATCCAACCTCTTTACCTCCCGAAGAATTTGGTCGTTTTATATTATTTGCATGCGATTTGAATGAAGATTAGTACCATTGACGAAGTGTTTAAATAGTTTGTTTTGTTCTCGGCATCCATCATTTCGGGTGTGTGTGTGAGTGTGTTTGCGCGTGTGTATTTATGTGTGTGTATGTATGCATGTGTGTGTGCGTGTGTGTGTATGCGTTTTTGTGTGCGTGTAGTGTGTGTGTGGTGTGTATCTAGTATATTGTAGTACTACAACACACAACACCGGCCCACTACTATCCACCTGCACAAACCCAACCGTTTGTGAGCAACGCTTGCGCTGCTTCACAAACGGTTCTGTTAGCCCAGTGGAATAGTTTGTCTCTTATGTGTGGTGGTTTTCAAATTTGGATGATATGCGACCCTGAACTACTTGAGGTTTAATTACACTTCCCGATTCTTCCGTATAAGCAATATACCTTTCGTTCCTCTTTTATCCCCCCTTTAACATCCATTGTTTTCGTATGTGGGACTAATGGGCGTTTAGTATTCCTCAGCCTCAATTGTTGGACATGCAGTCGTGAATGCATGTTCCTATGTATGTATGTATGTAGGTAGGTACTAAATTCTTCTGCTTCACCCCTACATCTGTAGGTGGTAGATGAAGGTATGACGTCATATGTTCCAATTAGGTACCTTTAGCTTTATTCACGATGACAGTGGCGTTGTTGTTAACTCAAGTCTACACTATCCTGAACAAGACTGTAATAACGGTATATAGCCAATAATAAGGCTGTGAACACAAGTTCGCTAAACGACTCAAGATCTTCGTATCTTTGGCTTACTTTGGTCAAACCACCTAGTCGTCAAACCAGCAATATAATAAACGACAGTCATTAGATATTAGACCTTGTTTGTGTCTGTTTAAGGCATGTAATAGGATAATAGGGGTCGGTACTTACATGTACCTGTTTAGTAGTTAATTATTATGATCGGTTTGTTGTGTTGCAGGGAAAGGGCGGAATAGGACGATCATGGCAAAGGTTGTTTTAGATCTTAATGAAGGATTAATATGGGATGTGAATCTACAAAAGCTAAACCCAAATCAAATGTATGCGTCATTTTTTATTTGCAGAACTTGTTTATTACTGTTTGTATTATTATTTACTAGCTGTTACCCATGACTACGTTCGCGTGGAAAATTTTGAACTGTACATTTTCTAGAGTACAACGTATAAAATGTGCAAGACTAGAAGCTATTTCCGTGCCATATTTTATGCCGATCCGTTCAACCGTTTTAGCGTTATGGAATAACAAGCGTCCTTAACAACTTTTGCATTTTTAATAGTATTAATATAGATATAAATATCAGTTGATAGATACAGATGGGTTATTTAACGATACAAAAAAAAAATAAGGATAGGGTTCAGGAACATTGATATTATATTGGACAAGAAGGATTCCGCAGGACAATTCATTTTAAATAACTTACTTTAAAAAAGTAGACAACCGACTTCAATGCGTCTATCATAAAATTTAATTAAATTTGCAGTAAGTTTGTGCGTGACTAACGGACGAACAACTCAATATCACGCCAACCGATTTCGATTATTCTTTTTTTATTGGAAAGGATACTTCAAGGGTAGTTAGATGAGAGTTTGGTTAGGTTCTGTCAATGGCATCCATGAGAAAACCATATAATTTTTAAATTGTATAATAGACACATTGAAGCCGGTTGTCTACACTTTTAAAGTTAATTATTG
Organism: Tyria jacobaeae; assembly: GCA_947561695.1. Taxonomy (NCBI): domain Eukaryota; kingdom Metazoa; phylum Arthropoda; class Insecta; order Lepidoptera; family Erebidae; genus Tyria; species Tyria jacobaeae. Next base: position 5,054,599 of record OX387230.1, on the reverse strand, counting down.
TGACATATAGTGTATAATAAAGTTTATGATATCTAAAATAATAAGTGTATGTTACTTTGTTTTGGACGAAACTGCGAACAACTTCTGAAAGCTAGTGCCTTTAACTTTACTGATATTGCAGTGTCTATTTCCAGACGTTGTTAATTTTGGACAGGAAATCCTCTAATTCTGTTAGGAGCTGACAAGAGACTTATAAAAAGAAAAAGAAAAAAAAACAGTTTGCTCCGGCCAGTTGACCAATTTGACGAAATTTTGATATATCAAGAATTTAGGATCTACAGAATTAAGATACATACTAGAGATCGCTTTGTGTTATAATATAGAATATAATTATTGAGTATTGTGTAGATTTTCGTACCATGACAGGTCAATATATAACTAGAAGCGTAGTTTGATACAGCTGTTTAAAATAATGGTCTTTAAAACAAGTAGATAATTGCTTTTAATAAAAACTACAATTAATTTGGGCTATATTTTAAATCGTAAATCGTTTTACACGCACACAATCAAAACTCTAAGTTATTGAAATTTATGAAGTCCTTTTCTGAAACGTTAAAAAACTTTTATGAGAAAATGAGTAGGTACATTTTATTTTTTATAAAAAGACAACTCCTATACAATTTGAGGATTACACAAATTGTTGTCTCGTGCGGGGATCGAACCTACAACACTCGGCGCGGCAGCGTATTGGCGAGGTGACCACTTAAACCGCTACGCTTTACCTAGTCAAATGTAGCCTATTTAATTATCTTAATTTTTCCACATCCCATCCCATCCGACAGGTAACTTTTATGCATACTTTATATAGGCATTACACGAAATACCTTAATTTCCCACACTACTTGCGACTCAGTACAGCTGTGCAAAATACATACATTTATATACACAACTTGTAGGTACATATATACGCGATGCGGCTTCTTACCTAACTATAGCTTCCTAATAATATAAGCAGAGTTTGAGTGATAAATAATTGAGAAAATGTTCTTATTACTTTATGTTAGCCTGGTAGGACCTAAAAAAAGAATTATGTATTATGGAGTTTAATAGTGAGTTTGTTTTTAATCTAGCACATTTTTCTATAAATTTTTCTTAGTTATATATACGTAGTTCTTCAAGTGGAATTTTGTGTTAGATTATTAACCCATAGAAGCAGAACAGTAACCTAAATTTCAAAGAAGAGAAGATAAGACAAATGCAGAAAGTAGATTACTTGGATTCTGGATACCTACGAGAAATAAAAACAACACATTCCGTAGACTGCTGACTGACTGTCTGTGATTTTATATTTTACATAGAATACTGTGCTCGAAGTAATAACATTAATTAATCATGGAAATTGTCGACTCAGTTGATACTGTTTACAATGAATACAACAATAACATTCAGCTTAAATGTATGTAGCACACAAAAATATACCCAATTCAGCTAGTTCCAAATAAGCACAAAATGCGTTCAGTACTTCGTTCAATACTGGGTCAGAACTCAAAACTATCCTGCGCTTCTTTTTCCGCCGTATAAATTACCCGCATATATGTAAACCTATCGCTTTATATATCATGAAACCCTGGTACCTCACTCCCGTATACATATATGCATGTATTAACACAAACATACAAGCTTTATTGTTATGTGTGTATGTAATTGACAAAGAGTATGTTATGTATTGTATAAGCGTGTGCGTAGAGATTGTCTTATTACATCTACATTATCAGTTTATAGTCATACAACATTGGTTAAATTGATTTCCTAATTGATATGAGGCCATAATTATAATAGAGATATCCTTTACATAAGCCCAATTGAATACATAGACTAGGAGGCGTCTTGTCTTTTTGGTCCTTTTTATAAACTGATCTTAGTTAACTGTTCTTGTAATTTAATCTAGTATAGCTCATACAAATAAATTAAACATAGACATCACATGCATGATAATTTGCTTGGTGTGATTGCAAAGACTGCTTTCGCACTTTGGAAACTTAGGTCAGTCGGTATTAGCAAAGTTGTGCGAGAACTGTTGCTAGGCAAGCACACGTTAGGAAACCCAATGTATTGATAAACATCTTTTTTTACCTATCGATTGTCCCCACTATACAGAATGTGCGTGTGTTTCGAGTGTCATTGATGCATTTCGGTATGGGGACAGGGGGCGATGGGGGCAGGCGGCCGGACAGAGCGAACGGAACTTACGGAACGCACCTCGACTACGACTCCGTGCCAGTGTGCGTTGAAACTCTGAGGGGCGAACACGCGCGTTGCGCCCATTCGCAACTTCCTCGCGAAATACGAACGATTTGAGACTGAACATCATAAATTTCTCACTACGAAAAATAACTTCTGTGTCTATTATAGGTTGGTTACCACTTGTGCCTCGTTTATGTTTCCATTTATTAATATAAAAGTTGCAATTAGACGTCTACGTGCGAAGTTTTATCATCTTGACATACTAGTTTTTTGCACGAATGCGGGTTTGCATAGACCGTCAGGAATGGACATAGGAACTCGATGAGTAAGTAAGCCTTGGCATTAGTACATGCTGACAGCAAAAAATGCAATTAGTACATCGTCTGTTCGTGTCGCTAAGTTTCCTTTGTCACGCCAGTTTGAGTAAGACTGGGCATTGTTTTAATGAATTTATTATCCTAACTGACACCTACATATGTACCGATTCAGTCTTAGTATGATTCCTTTTAGACTTTTTTGTTTCCAGTAATTTATTTTTATTGAAAATTTATTTTGAACTTGTATACTAAAATGTAGACTCTACATGTTTTGTTTATACAACAAAAGTTTTAAAACAACAATAACAGTTATCAGTGTTTATATAAAATTTAAATAAGCTTCACTTATTTTGTTTTTAGTTCTGTAATTGTGTGTATACATATACACTATAAATGATAAGATGACTAACCAACTAGAAACGATTCTACAACATTTTTATATCTTCATTTTACCAGGGTTATCCGATCAGATATAATTATACCTAACCATACCAGGCTAGTTACGTATACAGAAGATCCAATGTTAGAACGCAGCGAAGTTTGAAAGTAATTTTGGAGTGCAAGCGCGCGTCGAACTAATCAAATCGTTCACGGTCCTTACTTCGCTGATAACACTACCCACACTGTTATGTTGCTCTAGTAACTGTGTAACTCTTTTATTGCCTTTTCGTACTATACTTCATGCGTTTAGAAAATAATTAAAAATTCACTTAATAACAAACCCTACCCCTAATTGGCAAGTTATTTTTACTGGTAATTTACCAAAGAGTATATTATCTATTGAGTTTCTGGTGACCAAAATGTACAGAACTTTTTCTGTTGAATACAAAACCGTTCCGATTTCTTCTAGCTTTTGTATTGTTAAACCCTATCCCAAGTAACTCCGTGCGTTTAATTAGTATATTCATGAAAAAGGAACAAACCACCGGGTACGGATAGGGACAATAAGAGTAGAAGACCGTTACTCGGGTAATGAGCCCCTCACATTCGACTAGCCGGGAATAACGTGCAAGGGCCGGTTGTCCGACGCTCACACTGACGCGTACCAAAAACGTTTTTCTATTTATAGTTTGTCAGAGACAATTTTATAGACGGGTGTATTGATTAACATTTGTTTGCATGAGGTTTTATTCATAAATATTATTGTTGGTTTATTGTTATCATAACATAATTATTGTAACATTGTTGCATAACTCTAGAATCTTTGTGTTGTATATAAGTTTGTAATTACAAATATTTCATATATGCATGTATGTTCGTCTAAAACTTTCGTAACTATACTGTAGATGACCAGTTATTTACTCATATTTCATTATTATTACTTTAACAAAAAGCTTAGGCAAAGAGTTTCGCTTGGGGTATTTGTGATTTTGATATCTTGGGAAGTTTCGCGGCACCTTTCTAAATCAATATAAAACTTGCACACGCAATACGAAGCTGCATGCATTTTCTAAATTTGTTTTCATGTTCGTAGCATACAAAGATTTTAAAAAATATGGTATTTTTTTTCATGACCTTTTTTAAATATCGAAACGTGTATATATATGTGTTTATATATAATAAGACTGTATTTAATTCTTAGTCCAGGCATAGGCTACATGTTTTAAATTAATTTCAAAACAACCAAATTCGTGTTTATTTCGCTGTACAACAATTGCTCGTATATAATTAACAGATTAAGACGTATTCATTAGTTATTAGGTACGATAAAATGCCTTCAGAAGAACAGTTTAAGTGAAAAATGACTTTTTACCATCACCAATGTTCGCTGCATCTAGGCTGCTTAATTAAAAACGTTTTGCGAATAAAGAACACAATTCTGCGACTTCGTTACGCGGTGTTGTGAAGGTGGAAGTTAATTCGCAAACTAGGCAGTTAATAAAAAACGTTACGGACCACCGTACCCAAAGCTATTAAAGTGGCCTTGTCGTTATCGCTAAAAAGAAAATAGCAGCTAGTACACTGACCGAAGTACCGTGCGGTTTCCAACTATCGTTTTGTGACATGTTATTGAAGTATGAGAAATGAAAATGCAGGTGTATTATAATTATCTTTTAAAAAGTATTTAATCGAATCCAATGCGCCGTTCATGACGAATAGAAATAAGTTGTAGGAATATTGTATTCAAATTGAAGTAGGACCATCATTGTGTTGAGAAAACCGTTCAGAATTACAAAAAAAAAAGAGTTATTGTAATCAGTTCACAAATGACGAAGATATTGCATAACATCGTATTGCGCGTATCCCCTGAGGGGTAGGCAGAGGTTTATTAAACACCTTCATTTAACGTATTTTAAGTTAAAATATAAAAATATTATTTATGATAAAAAAATTAAATCACGGGTAAACCGGGTTTTTTTAAATACACTAGGTACATATAATACGTATACGTGTTTATAATAATTTGTCACTAATGTTGCACATTTTAATCATATGGATCTCCAATGTGAATTCTAATTCAGATCTCCTATTTTCAGATCGTAAAGAGAGAGGTACTTGTGTGCAGAACATGTCATGGTTTGCTACACAATATATAGACATTTTTTTTTATTTTCATACATAATGTTTGCGCAAAGAAACCCCTTACAACGCTTATGAATTTATACTTACGCATCTGCTTAATTAATAATTAAAGAGGAGGCATAAGGACTTTATCTCCATTTACACCGATAGTTGAAGGAATCGCACTTTTACAGTCAGCCCGACCCATCCGTGATCACGCGTCTCGCCGATGATAAAGTTTCCAGCCGATGCCTCTCTGCAGTAGAGGGGCTTTGTAAAACAGATTGCTTTACACGTCTGTTTCTGCTTTTCACTTTCTTATATTGCTGCTCGCCTGGTTTCGCAAATATTTGACTTCGTTCAATCTACCCCAATTCAAACAAATTGTGAATACTATTTTTGAGAACGACGACCACAATTCACTGTCACAAATATATGAAATCGGAAATATATAATATTTCTATAATATGGATAATGATTATGTTTATAAAATAGCAGAATAACGGTATAACGTGGGCGTTCCTTTTATCGAAAGTTGCTATTTTTGTTACATTCATCTGCTTTATAAGGATCCAAAGAAATAACAAATAATTAGGGTGTAACTGGTGATTATTAATGCAATAATCACCAGTTACACCCTAATTATCTGTTGTCCACACCCTGTATCAATAATCAACACAGTTGCATTATAATGTATAATATATTATAAGTAAAAAAGAAGTAGTAGTTTAAGTAAGTTAAAGTAATAAGACAAAACGAAAGACATGAATAGAATGACATGACAGACATGAATAAAATGGGCTATCATAAGAATAGCGGACATCAAATTGAAGAATTTCATTCTGAGATACAGATCGCATAAGGCACGTAAGCCCGGTCGGTGCCTGCAGATGGAAAATGGCCTATGTTGATATCGCGCGTAGCATGAGAATGAGAGCCTTTGCGATTTAATCTGTTTTAAGCTTTACTACTACTTAGTATTATTACAATTGAAGTTTCGTATGTTTAAATAATATTTACTTGTTTTGGTACGGTACGTTTTAGTTTAAAGCCCTAAAAATCATTATTCGTTTTATCTATGATGATAAAAATGTTAGGCTCTGTTCAACTTTGTATTCGAATATTTTTTGAAGGAAATTTAATCTGAATTTAAACCCCAGCGAGCTTAAGAGATAGCTTTCTATATGAATCCCGGAGAACTCCACTCCACACTCCACTTCCCACTGGAAGAAATTATACTCAAATAGTTAAAAAGACTATCTTGTTTTCTTTCATAACGCATATCACTAAAAATCTCCTAAATCAGAAATTAAGATTAAGTATCTTATAATAAATTTACTATTTTATGGCTCGTAAACCCGTAACGGTATGAAATAACCGACTGATATGAAATGGCTGATAGTTCAGTTAAATATCTTTGGTGTTCATTTAGATCCTATTTTTTTTTATAAAATCGAGCAGAACTTACATATGATACATTTTTTCAGTAAAATTCTACTCTTATTTAGCTATAGTTAGCAGCATTTTTTTTATCGTGTGGAAACCCCTACGGGTCGTCACTTCACTGGAGCTAACAGTGAAGTGGTATGTCGGACTCGAACCGACTAAAACTACACGGTGTTCCGTCACGACGTCTATTGTAAAGGACCCTGGTTTACCCTAAGATATCTAAGCTTACCCTCTAAAGTCTACTGTCTGAAGTTTTTCTTAACTTAAGTAGTTTTATACTTAAACAACCATAGTCATGTAAATGTAAAACCCGTCTGCTCGTTTGCCCCTAACCCATAAAAAACTAGTACTTATTATAAGTAGGCTTTGTAACATAGTTGATACATCCTTGACTGTAAAAAATCGATGTAACTTCGTGTAAAGGTCTTCTACTGTAGGCAAAGAGCTTTGCTCTTAGTACGCACTAGTAAATAATTACATACATACACACTCGCACCTGTATCCTTGAAGGGGTGGCAGAGGTGTAATTGACGCCCTCATTTTGCGGATTATAATTTAGTCCGTCCGTCCTTAACGTGGGAGAGTCATGCTTTCGCACGTACGGGCCGCCTCGACCGTATTACCGCGGCCTCACAGAAAACCGGCTGTTAAACAATGCTTGCATTAAGTGAGTAAGGTTACCGCAGGTTTCCTTTCCCCTACTCCCTATCCCCTACCCTATAAGACGGACAGCACTTTTGTGGCTCTCGAATTTCAAGTGTTCATGGGCGGCTCCCCTATACTATAAAAAAAGTCCCATAGATGTAGCAGGGGGGCAAGCCTATTGCCCTCATCCCAACACTTTTGGTAATTAGATAGGAAAATTCGCAGTATATTGACAGGAAATGAGGACGAAAGGGAAGGAAAGACACGTGTGTGGACCCACTAGATGGCGTTGTAATAAGGTTTCAAAAATATCTATTTTATTTATATGAGTGGCCATGATTAACCAAGATAAGTAGAAGTAAGTAGGTACGAATATATATACAAAGTTGTTTCTGAAATTTTGTTTGTTTCTTTAATAAGTATTTATTATGCTCTTTAATATTGTATGCGTGTACTGACCACATAATCTTTTAGACTACAGAATTTGAAGTTAGAACTCTAGCAATGCATATGGAAAAACTGCAATCAATCAGTTCCAAGTTCGTGCGTGATGCAATGACAAACACACAGGCAGACAGACGAAAATTCTATAAACTGTTGTTTTGGCTTCTGTTGCTCTAAGAAAGAAATATTAATTTGTCTTGATTAGCTAATGCACAGAAATTTACAATTTTATTATGTATACTATATTTTTTAACTTGTACAACTAAGATCCGTTAAATCTGTTTTAACATTTAAAAGTGTTTCTAGATTTTTCAAGTAAACAACTCATTAAGGATGCAAAAGAAGCGTGTAAATGGTTGACGTATTTAACTTTGTCCGACTCCCTAATTACATGAATGCTTCCTAGTATAAAGTAAATACTTTGCTCTTACACTTTTCTGTTAGCCTGGTATCAAATGCATATATATAGAGTAGTTAGTTGCACAAATATACGAAATATAAAATATACGAAAGCCCGAAATTAGAGGGATTGGAATAGTAAGAAATTAAGTCTCAGTTTAGTCAGTACGAGTTGCCCTAACATAAAAATACAAAACAGCCAGTAGACCTTTTTGCTGAAGAAGGCATTTTGTGTCGTTAGTGACTTCTCGTTCTTCATTTCAATTTGTAAGAGCCTGTTTATTTTATGCGGAGTGTGGGCTGTAGTTGGCTCTGGACACCTGCCGCGTGTTTCAGAAGCAACATAAGAAACACATACATACAATAAACACCCGGTGTTAGTAGCAACATACGCATTAAGTTACAATATTACATTAAACAACTGAGTAATATAAAAAGATTGTCGTTATAATGTGAGTTCCTCTACATTTGCGATGTAGCTGATACTATCCTTGTTTACAGGACACTAACTAGTTATTTTTTTAATTATTGTCAATTTTTGGTGGCCAAGTTTTTATTAATAATGTGATTGGTGAAATATTATCTCTAAACAAAACCCATACAGTAAACGTAACGATCGCTCAAAATATTGTTTTCGATCTTCTTGTCTTGTCAATAATAATAAATATCTATTTTATTCATTCACAATTCTAAATAAACATAGAAAATCAATAATTTCATGTTTCACTATCAAGGGGGATAGTACACAATTGAATAGATGAGGATAGGGACAGCGAAGTAAAGGAACTGGTTTAACAAACAGTAATGGTCATTTCAAAGCCGTAATTTGCGAGTGCTCACCCTATTTCTACTCCAACAAAATACTCACAACGAAGTATAGGAGTTGCAAACAATAGCCGGAGTTCATTGAAAAGTATTGTGCAAATAGGGGAGTGCGCGATGCTCCGTAAAAAGTAGCCTCTTTGCGAATATAACTGCCTGGTATTTTGTATTCTGAACTGACCTTAGACAACGGTGAATGGCCGCCTTTCAACATGAACTTTTACTCTTCTTTTAAAAGTTTTTGAATATTAAATATAATTTGTTACTTGATTGACAAAATTTTATATTGTATATACGGAGAAATTGGAAAAATTACTATGATGTGATGGTAAAACAAATGACGCATTTTGGCAAAAAGTAGAGGTTAGAAATGTTCTAATTAGAGACCAGGAAGTCTAAATAGGTAGAACAATTCACTATATGATCTCTTTTATGATTGAAGCGCTATATATAAATATATAAACTGTATATATTGACAGGAAATGTTAAGTTCACGTTATATATCAAACCCTTATCTTTTAGGTTTTTCTTAAAGGAATAGAGGTTTAAAATCATTGAAAGTTTGCTCGAGTAACTCTTGAACGCACCGTGATATATTCATACGCAGCGTGAATTCCGATTAACTTAGAAGATATCTACAAGAAAATATGTAAGTATACGTAAAAACGTTAGTTTAACCCATTACTTCTTAAGCATCGAAAAGTTAGGATTTTTTTTTTATTAAATCTTGAAACTAAGTTCATAATGCGCTAAAAAGAACAAAAAAAAATTACTTTAAATGCTGAGTCAGCCTGTCCTATAAATATGGCAGTGGGGGACATGTGATCAGAAATAATAAAAGTAAGCAATTATAAGAATATTAGCTGTATTTGAAAATTTGACCATTAACAGTTTTAAACATAAAGTTCTATTAAATTATTTTGTATGGTAAGGTATAAAACAATCACTGCAGAGTGTTTTTTTCACATTTAGCGCAAAAAGTAACAGATTTTTTTTACAACCTTGTCCCTGGCAACGCCTCTGTTTGTCCCTCTTCGTCATATAGTGACCAATATTGTTAAACCTGACAGGTTGTTAAAGGCGTTCTGATGTACCTGGTGTAGGTTTGCTTGCCTTGCCTTCCGATTTGTTCATCCAAGAATAACAACCAAGAATAACATTTTGAAAGATTACCACAAGTTTTTAGATTATGTTTTGTTTATTTTTTCATTTTTTATATATTTGGTAAAGGTCTAAGAATCTGTTTTATGTAAATTGGAGTTGGCAAGTTTTTTACATTATGGTGTATAAAATCCAGAATATGATGCTTCCTTTTGAAGCAAAAAAAAATGATATTTTGAAAAAAATACATTAAAATTACGGATACACTTTTTTCAGAAGAAAAAATCTCAGAAAAACAGTGCAAGAATACGAATTTTGTCATAAACAATAAAAATAAACGACCTAACATGTAAAAAAAAATTTTTGAATATGGTGTCCTAAAAATAGACGGAGGAATGGGTTAAAGCGACTTGTAGATGAAAGAATAAATGTACATTATCGATTTGCTATGCAAACGTTTTCTTTTAATCGTTCTACAACAGGTGACGGTAATTGCAACTAGAAACATTTACATTTAAATTATTTATCTTAGAAACTAAAATTCGTCAGATGCTGCCCAATATTGATGCCTCGTTACAGTTTTATGTTAAGAATACAAATACATGTTTGATTAAAAAACAATTATTCACTTTATATATACTCTACTAAATAATGCGTTGTGTGATCATGTTACGACTAAAATGAAGAACATACCTTAACATTTTTATATTATATTTTTTTTCGAATAGGCCATTGATCGTAAGAACCTTACACGATATCCATACTAATATAATTCTCAAGGATATATGTATTATATTGATAAACCTTATACGTAACTTACTAAAGCAAAATAACTAACATTTAATATTCTAATCTTTGCTTTACTGAAAAGTCTTTGTCAACATAGAGTACATAAGGTTAATCAAATCATTACGCTTTACTTGCGAAAAACATTTATTTAAAATTTTGGAAACATATTCGAAGCATCGTGATTTTTTACATTTAGTAATTCTGAAATGGGATCCATAAACTGAATACTATTGAAGAGTTAACATACCGAAACCAAAGACAAAAGTGCTGTGTGTAAACTATCAAGAACTCAAGATGGCCGCCAAAAGGAAAGCTGGCGCTCTTCTACAACATGTTCTGCCAAAGGTAACTTTTTATACTTATTTACTAATACCGATTACAGGAGGCATTCTGGTGAACAATAAATGTAATAGAATTAAAATCATTTCTAATAGTCATGATAAACAAGCCAAGGTTGAGAGCAGTACGATGGCACTTATAAACTGCTAGTCCCCACCATGACTGCAGACTACTATAAAGTTCAGTAAAAATGGTATAATTAAAGGAATTTATAATGACACCTGTGGCGATGTTAATCGATAAAATTGCGGTGTCAGCAGTTTGTAAGAGCCGATGTATATAGTGTCTGATCATCTGGATAGTGTCGGATAGCAGTCGCGGCCGCATCGAAATTGGCGCCAAAGTCAGTTTTCCCGCTGCGGGCGGTTCGCCTTGCAAAATGGCGGAGTCTCAAATGACATGCGGCAGCCGTGTTGGTAGCGTTAGAACGGACAAGCCTGTTACTAATGTTGGTATTCACATTAATTGCTCTCATCAGGGAAATGAAAATTGTCCTTTGTTGCTCTCGCTGTTCTTGGAATGTAGACTAGATCTATTCTTAGTTTTTTTTTCAAATTCGATGCCTTGAAGATTATTTACCTAACAATGTAACAATTCAAGTAAAAAATAGGTTGAGTTTCAAGTGTAGATTATCTCACATACCAAACTTAATCACAATTGGTTCAGCGAAAGCCGTCTAAACGTGTAAAGGTAATTAGGTAGGTTTATAATATTGGTACAGATAATCAACTTAACAGCAATAGTTGTCACATTTATATATTCTATATACCATTTGTTATTTAGTAACTAATATATGTATATACATATTCTTACTAAAAACGACAGAAACAGCGTTTCTCTACAAAAACAAGAATATTGCGAGTAAGTAAAAAACATTTTTCAGTACAGAATATTCGTCGAGAGACCCTTGGAATAAAATGTTTTAGTCTTATAAAATCGTTGGACATGTCCACTCTAAGATAGCCGGCGACCAATGAGGCGCCGGGCGACCTTGCATGCTAGCCGTATCTACTGCCTATAACCACCCTAGATCTAAACATAGCTGTGTAGTACCTATAGCCGTGCCTAGATCGTGTAACAAATAACTCATTTCCAAGTAGTTTTAGAATACATTTGACACTGTTTCTTAGAGTAATTCATTGTTAGTAATATGTTAACAACAGTGTCTATAGTTTTGTTACCACAATTCTAGAATTTTGTAGATTCTTATGGAGGAGTCGGTGTTCCGTCTCAAGTGGGCCTATATATAAAAAGGGACCTGGCAAGTGGACTCTAGGGTATAGGGGAACCCAGCAGGGATGCTTTCAAAGACCCCTGCAGACTGTGGCCACCTCTTTTGCAAGAGGCTATACCGCGAAGGCCTTTCCCCCAGGTACGGCAGCTTTACCCGTTACCCAAAGGTCATCGTTCATAATTCTGTCAAAAAATGTGATATCATAACATACTGTGACAATTGTTGCCTTTTTTTTACAACTTTCACTTTACTGCTGTCGAACAAATAATTAATATAAAGTTAATTATATGCTCCACAGCAGTAAAGTGTGTCTGTCGTGTCTGAGTGTTCTAAGTAACTAAGCTTTCGTAGTCACCCATGGGGGTTTCCACATGAAAAAATAAAACAGGGTACGAAGATACTCTAAAAGAAAAAAATAAATAAATTGATTAACTAAAAGAGATAATAGCCAGTTAATAAAAGAATCGCGTTCTTCTAAAGATAATATTATTTTTTTGTCATATTCGAACTATTTACAGACACTTCCTCTAACACTCAAACTTCTGCCAAATCTACACTGTTTTAGCACCATTGAGGTGCATAATTGTAACATACATTTATCATATTCTTTGTGTCCCTAAAAGCATCGTAAAAGAATGTGGAAGTTTGGATCGTCACGTTTTTCCGATATAAAGATATTAAGATAATCTAAAGCGATTCCAGGCGGCTATCTCTGTGCCCCTACAGACACGTTTAGCAGTTCTGGCGTGAGTAACACACATTCATCCAAACTTCACTTATAATAAATAGTAAGTAAGATATAGGTTTTATAGTCAATGTTTTTCAGTAATAAATATATAGTACCTGGATAACCGAGCTTTGCTAGGTATTTTTTGGTAAATCGTGTAAAACAACGAAAAAAAAAGTTAAATAAAATAATCATCAGGCCTCGAACCGGGGTAATCTGGTTACGTTGCCGCCTTATTTCCCACCTGACCTATTACAACCTTATAGATGGTGGCGAAATTTACCTTCGTATACTAATGATATTGTAGTAGTTTTTCATTGCCTGAAAACACGGATAAAACGACGTTTTCTAAAACTGAAACCTAGCTAGATCGATTTATCGCCCCCGAAACCCCCCATATACTAAATTTCACGAAAATTGCTCATTTAAAGAATAAGATATAAGATATAAATATTTATTTTGCATTTTGTGTTAGTGACATCTTTTATAAAAACCACTGACGGGTTAGTAAGACTTACAAGTCAAGTTTGGGTAGACCAATCTTTATCATCTTTGATTCGTTGGATGTGTCTCCGTTCTAGCAGAGAGAGAGCCCCCGCGACACAGCAATATTTCCTAATGTGGGATAAGGTGCCTCTATAAAAGGATAAGTGGGAATAACAAAATAAATTAGCAGTACATATGCATGTTCCATTCTGAGGTTTTTAGTTTTTGCGATGCCCTTTTTTAATGGCAACTTACCCGCATCAGGAATGATTCCTGTGTTGAGAAGGAATTTGACAAACATTGACATGATTACATAATATATAATTAATGTTAAGATTTTGTAAATTAAATAGCAGTACCTTACAGATTGGATCATGAGGTATGAACGAATAAACCTTTGTAAAACTTATCTTTTCTAGAGTCAAGAAACCTTTCTTTTTTGGATCTCGAGTATAGAAAAGAACGAAGCTATTAAAGTTCCCTTTCTTAAAATATTTAAAACTCCTTTAAACCTCGTTGAGTACTAGGGTATTATAACGCCGAGGCGGTGTCCGCTGAGACAGCGCGTACATTATTCAACGCGTAGTCTCGCTCGCCTGCATTCCGTATACCTACCCGCATTGTTTGCATGTCCACCTGATATCCATGCAAGAGTTGTTGCCTAAACTTTGCACATGAATTCAAGAATAACCGGACATAACAGTCAGGTAGGTATGGCAAATAATTCAATCACACTAAGAACGTTTGCAACATAAAAAGCTGCCGGTCGAGTATTATTCTTGCATACTTGATAATTTCTATATGATTCTACCGTGCAAGAGAGCCATGCTTAGACACGAACCGGCCAGCTCGACTGAAGTAAGACCACGGTCTAAATGTGTATAATACATATTTGAATATATGCAAAGTGTAATTAATTAAATACAAAGTGTAATTTATTAAATACACATAATTAATGCACCTTTACAATGTGGCAAAAGGTTAACAGTTAGCTATAAACATTAATACAAATTCTCTAACTATCTTAGAATTGATTCTGCAGTTAGGCAAAACATACATAGATAATATCACGCCTTTCCCTTCAGGGTAAACAGTGACAACAGCACGCCACTTGCTTCTATACTCACACACTTCTTACATTGACCCCAGAGATTATGTAGCGGTTTAAGTGGTCGCTGCCGCGCTGTGTTGTGGGTTCGATCCACGCACGGAACAACACTTTGTGTAATCCTAAAATTTTTGTTCTGAGTCTGAGTGTTCTTTGTATCAGTTGTTTAAATGTTTGTAAAGTCCTTCGCGACACAGGAATTAATCCTAATGCGGGACTTGTCTTTTTAAAAAGTAAAAAAGATACCTCATGAGCTTCCCCTGCTGTCATCTTACGGCTTTCCATCAGGAAAAGTTGAGTTATTTTGGTAGGCATCTATAGAAAAAGGACTTTTTATACAAGCCCAACGGTTAGGGGTACGGCCTGGTTTTCGGTTTTGACCTGTCATTTCTTTACTGCCATATATGTACAATTGCACATTATGTTCACCGGTGTTTACCGCTGAAGTTGTAATATTACTGTTAAAAATATTTTAATTATGGTAAGCAATATTCTTAGAAATATCATATTTGTAATGTCGTATTTCTTTGTTTGCTTCAGCCAATTCCAAATTCGCTAACGTAAACAAATATATTATCGAAGCAAAGTATTACGTATTCAAACACACGTTTCGTCAGCGATTTTACGGTTACAGTATTTATTCTCTAGTTTAGTAAGACGGACGTACAGACAGTTCACCTAATTGTATGTGACTTTGACTTTGAACACCTGCAAGTCAGAGTCGAAAGTGCGCTGCCCACCTTTGGGGTGATTAGAGGTGATGTTGAGAAGAGGGGATGAGGGGAGGGGAAAGAGGAGAGGGGAAAGAGGAGAGGGAGAGTTGGACCTACGATATCCTCACTCACTTGGCAATACAATGCAAGCATTGTTTGTCTACCCGTTTTCTGTGAGGACTCCGGTCAAGCCAATCGCACTTGAGCAGGGATGTCCAACATTCTTTAAAGCTTTTAAAAAGACGAGAGAAGGAATGATTACTGAGTGGAATAGAGGACTTGACAAACATACAAAAAACACAGACTGGCGACAACTATTTGTGGAATACACAAATTATAGTCCCCTGTGGAAATCGAACTCACGACCTATGGCCCTGCAGTCAGAGTAGGTAAACACTAGACAACAACAAATGGGTTGATGACTATGCTTAAATTCATTAAATTGATATTAAAATGGAATGGTTTGACAATACATACCGTGACGTCACGACTATGTATTTCATACGAAAATATACCAAACATACCGTTTTGATGTTTACTAAAAAGATGAAATCAAATCAGATTTGACAGTCAGTTAACATACTACAAGTTTCTTAACGTCTAATACAAATGCGAATGCGAGATTGTTTATTTTGCTTGGACGGCCTAACTACTCAACCGATCTTTATGACATTTTGCAGTCATTCAATAAACCCTGACTACTGGTTATAGAAAGACATAGGAATATGGAAGATAGAAAATAAAAAAATGTACGAAACGAATCCACCGGCGAAAGCTAACCTATAATTATTAAAAAATAAAATTACTTTGATGAAATTCACACAGCAGTTAGACAGGTTTTTAATTAACGTACTGTACACCAAGAGTGGGTCAATTACCGTTAAATGTCAGTACTAGCTATAGGTTTAGTAAAGTACTACAAGGGATTCAAGTTCCAGCTTACGTGTTAGACTAAACCCGTTTTAAATAGCCATATTTGAATAAATGGAGTTTTTTTTTGGCTTAACCTTAAAGCAATCTTGCACTGTTCATTAGACGCTAGTTTTCGCGATTAGCTGTTTCAGGATGTGATGAAAGTAGTATTTTTTTTTTTTTTTTTTTATACTATAGGGGGACAGACGAACAGACGGGTCACCTGATGGTAAGTGACACCGCCGTCCATGGACACTTGCAACTCAATGATGGGGGATGCAGGGAGCGGAAAGAAGAGAGGAGGGATGAGGAGATGGAAAAAAGGAGAAAGGAGATATGGGAGAGAAAAGGGGGGAGGAGGAATTGGGCCTCCGGAAGCCTCACTCAATTCGGGGAAATGCAACGTAAGCGTTACTTCACAACCGGTTTTCTGTGAGGCCGTGGTATCGCACCGGTCGAGCCGGCCCATTCGTGTCTAAGCATGGCTCTACCACTGAAAGAGTAGCATGTGTTAAATGTGTGTATCTACATACACACATTTAACTTAGTAAGAAACTCATCACTACTCATCTTCTTTTGAAGAAAGAACTGACCGCAGTCATTACGCAGAGTGGAATTATAGAACCAATTGTAGTAGCAATTAATAAATTCTAAAGAAATAATTATAAACCACAACACAACACCGATTGAAGTAGACATTTAATTGAATTATGAAGGAACCTTTAACTCGCAAATGACCTTGTAACAAGTTCTTTCAGAATTCACGAACACTAGTGAGACAGAATGCAGATGTCACATTTCCAAGAAAGAGCACAGCCAACAGATATCAGGAAAGCCGCCGCTAATTCCATTTTCACCCCCAATTTATATCTGTCACTTTTGGTGCCGTGGACGTTGCGCGTAAAAATATTGTTTTTACTTATCCCCGTCGGGTGGGGGTATTACGCCCCCTGAAGGGGACTAGGGGGCGTAATTACTTGAGCAGCCAGACGCCACGAGACGCTCCGTGGGGGTTGAAATTACTAACGGAGGTTTGCCCGCAAGCTGCTTTCGTTTTTTCTGTAGGTGACGCTAGAGAATTTTTCTTAATCCGCTGTGTGTACACTCTGTACGGGATCTTTGTGCCAATTTTCTTTTACATACTATATCAGCATATACATATATACAATAGCTATAGATATTTGATAGTGGTTTGGCATCAATTAAATGAATATAAAACTTAGTTTACGTAGTTTTGTGTTTTTGTCGAGGAACTTGCTAAAAGTTTTCAATTAAGGTACCAAGAAAACATCGCGTGAGGCACGTGTACGCGTATGTACGTAGTTAAAATGTTAGGACTTATTCCTTGATAACAGCGAACAAAATAGCCGCAGCAGAGTTCATAGTTTTCTACCAAATTTTATATCTAGTTTTAGCGTTGATAAGTAATTATCCAACTTCAAATAAGGAGTAGGTTCAATGTTCGAATGTATATATGTTTTAATTAAAGTTAAACGAATTCGCCGCCAATTGCCTACAGTTCAACATTCTTTTGTGATTAAAGGGAATAGTAGTACGGTGATCCAGCTTATAATGATAACCAATTCAAGATTAGACGATAGAATCCCAGGTAAATCGAAGAAAGCCCTCCAATTTTAAAGGTTTTTTTTTTCATATACCTACCTACTACATACTATCGAAAGCTATTAAGATATTTGTGAGGAGGATTTGATAGGAGTTAGGGGATAGGCTCTAGCGAGAGCGCGTGGGATTCTGCAGCCTCGATTTGCGAGGAGATGATGCTCGCCAAGGAGGTGGCGGAAAAAGAACTAGAGAGGTCCAGCACTCTCCCATCCCGCAGAAGACACATCAGGCGCCGGAGGGAGCTAAACGATCTCTGGCCTCCATGAGCGCGTGCCTGGGGACGTTGGACGGGGCTATCTGTCGCCCTAGCAGAAGCAGGCCTGAGACGGTGGCGCGAAGTGCTCCGCGCGCGCTTTTCTAAGTATGGGTTACACCTTTATGGGGTCGCCTTGCGACTAAGTCTGCCAGGGTCACAGGGTTTTTCTTTCTAGGGTATACCTGAGACCTCGGCCACGAGACAATTGGCAATGCCTCCATTTATATAAGTCAATATCGTAGATGAAGGTTACAGTTGTCGAAACAACTAACCCAAGATGTAGATCTTTAGCTTGTTAATTCAGCGTTTGTATGCTGTAAACGCGCTAGGCGTTTCCTTGACATGACCTATGCTAATTTATAAGCTCCTAGTACCTTCGCCATAAATTTGTACTGAATTATAATATCAATACTGCCAGTCCTACAGATTCTTTAAATTTGGTAGAGTAAATGATATATAATTACAATTCTTTGACACTTTTATGACATTGTATTTTAATAATATTAGTATCATGCATTATAGATGTCATTTATAGGAATATACTATATCCTTGGCGAAATCCTTGAAAACTTTAGAAAGTAAGATTTATTTTCATGTATCATGTTGCTAATAAGATAATTGACATTATACGGTTGACGGAAAAACGCCTTTAATTTAGCTGCGGTTTACGAAAAGAAAAGTTAATTTCTATGTTATATAATATATTTTTGTCAGTAATTTTAAATTTATTTCTTAAATTTTAAAATATTTTTGGTTGGATATGTCATTTTTTTTAATTAATCTTATGTTAAATATATAATATTATTTAGTGATCTGCAAGACCGGCTGTTTTCAGCTCATTTTCCCATCTAACTACAGGTCTACCTCTCCTACATTTGCCTTGTGGACCTGCCCAAGTGGACAACCTTTTGGTCCATCTCTGGTCTCATAGACGCGCCACATGATCGGCTCATCTTCATTTTAATGATTAAGCGTGTACCATCCCTTACCTTGGTGATGTGTCTTATTTTTGTATTTTTTAATATTCTATTTTATGTTATATTTTATTGATATGATTTTATCCTTTGTTTTGTTGGCACAAGGCACGAGTTAAGTACTTTAGTTTTAATTGTAATTCTGCTTTTGAATATGTCTTTCAGTGAGTAGTATTTGTTCCACGTTAACCTGACGTACGCTTCCCTAGGGCACAGCGTAGTTCACAGTTAAAGTGGAACTTCCTGATCATTACTTTTCTGGTCAAAGCTAATTTGTTTACTTAGATATATGTAGTTGTCAGCATATTTGAGTGGCTCGCTATTGGTAGCGATCCACTCAGATATGCTTAATGAATCTTATGTTGGCATAAGGTTCATTTCTAAGCTTACGCCGTCATTGAGTGAGACTTTACCATATATTGCATTTCTGGTCCTATTTCTGATTAGAGGACCAAGTCGTCTGCAAATCTTAGGTGGTTAGGGAGGCATCTGTGATCTTAATACCCGACCATTCCAATTGAGTTGGCCGAAAATCGACTCCAGTGTTGCTACATACAGCCAGTGGTAATAGAGGGTCGCCTTGTCAGCTTTCTGAAGTGTAGTAGTAATAGTAGTAAGTACTATTACTACTACACTTTAGAAAGCTTTCTAAAGTGTAACTCACCTCTTGCTGTTATAACATATACTCTTGATTACACAAATGTATTGTTTTTCTACCAATTGTGTTATTAAAGTTTCCCATTTGCTTTTTTGTGACACGTAGTCAAATGCTGTTTATAACCTAATTAATATATGCAATGTAGAGTAGTTTATTTTTCTCTAGGTATTTTTCAATGACTTGTTCTCTTGTGTGTGTAATCGATCGTTGAGGATCAATTTCTAAATCCTGTTTGCTCAATAGGTTGACGCATTTCTATTGTAGAGTCAATTTAGTGTTACGTTAGCGGAAGAAAATGATCGTTAGCAAAATATATGTGTTTGATACGCCTCTGATTACCGTATGTGTATATTTTAATTACTTATTTCATACTTTAAAAAAGGGGGACAGACGAACAGATGGGTCACCCGATGGTAAGTGACAACCGCCTTCCATAGACACCTGCAACTCAAGAGTCGTAAGTGTGCCGTCGGCCTTTGAGGGTAGTGATGGATGAGACGATGGGAGGGGGGAAGAAGTGAGGGGATGGGGAGATAGACAAGGAAAGAGGTAGAGTGGCCCTTGAATTTACAAGGGATAGTCTGCCCAAAAGCATTTTCGACGTTTTTATATATTCTCTAAAATTAACTTGTTGAGACCAAACATTAGTAATACTATGGTGTTCCCTCTGATAATTTATGGAAACCTATAGGTTAGATGTAGCTATTTTTAGTTAAATACATATGTATATGTGTATACTTTTAATACCTTTATCAGAAGCTAGCTAGCTAAGAGAGATGTTAAGCTAGCTAGAATCTCTAATATAGAATGAATGCGACTGCAGTTTTATTCATGATGATTTGATGTAGATTTATCAATATATTTACTGAATAGGAAGGATGCAATTTCTTGATTAAAATGATACAAGTTAGACTAACAACGTAAACTAACTATTTGCGTAGTGTTATAAAAGGACATAACAATAGATTTAAATAGGGATGGTTTCCTAAATAAGTACCAACAGTGTTCATTCCAACTTTCGATCCAAATTGATGTTTTAAAAATACTTTTAAAATGTTCTCTCTGTCAATGTTTTAAATCAATGTGCTTTTAACCTGAATCAGAATAGACTCATTGTGGTTTTGTTTTTAGGAAATTATTTGTCTATAGTCAGTTTATAAAAAGACACATACATATATCCTCCCAGAGTCGTCTCAAACCCCCCATTTTTGCCATCCATAATTATGTCCCTCTAACGTAATAGGTGGCAAGCGCAGTGCCGTCATTCGGGCACTGTAAGACTGTATATATACTGTCTGATAGAAAACAGTCCAATCCCTTAGTCGCCTTTTACCACTTTTTAGAAGCCCTATTAGCCCTATTCCACTTCACAGAAAAATACACGACCAAAACTAAACTTTAAAAGTAAAAAAGGTTTTAGTAGGTTGCTTTTGAGTTTTAAGCCTATATACATAAAATTCTTATAGGAACACTTTAGTAAAAGCATATTTAGTCCTCTTTTATATATTTATCTTGTCTGTGACATCAGTTGTTTCGTGAAATACTATCGTAATTGCCAGTCTCCAATGAGATGAGTTTATATTTTTAACTTGTTTATAGTTAAAACAAGAATACTGTCGACTGGTCTGTTGGTCTAGCGGTTATTTATCCTGACTGCCAGTCAGAGGTCGTGGGTCGGGACAAAGAGTTGTGTGATGAGCTCGATCGTTGGTTATGTGTTTCGGTGTAATTGTTCTATAAAACATATATACATATGTATCTTTAAATAAATAAGTCAGTATGTTTTTGTAAGTTTTTTTTTTATACTATAGGGGGAAAGACGAAGAGACGGGTCACCTAATGGTAAGTGGCTACCGCCGTTAAAGGACCACTGCAAATCAAGAGTCGTAAGTGAACTGCCCGCCTTTGAAAGTGGTGAGGCCCATCCCTCGCCACTTTCAAAGGCTTGCAATTATTAGATGCGGGGAGAGGAAAAAAGAGAGGGGGAATTAGAAGAATGGAAAAAGGAGAGGGGGGTGATAGGAGAGGAAAGAGGAGAGGAGGAGTTAGGCCCCCGGAAACCTCACTCATTTCGGGAAAATTCAACGCAAGCATTGCTTCACAACCGTTTTTTTTTGTGAGGCCGTGGTATCACACCGTTCGAGTGCACCCATTCGTGCCTAAGCACGGCTCTACCGCTGTTAAACCCGATAACTTTAACACAAACTGCTTAGTTTCTGATCAGACGGCCGTGAGATGTGTGTAGTTATTGCTTATTATGATTATTTTAGGATTACTAAATTTTAACCCTCGTCGAAAAAAACTGTGTTTAACGTGTGTAACTACGTGTATATATGTATATATATATATATATATATATATATATATATATATATGTTACTGTGGCATGATAGCTCGTATAAGGATCGGATTTACCGATTTTATATTATTTTTTGTTTAAGATATGATGTGATCATTAGTGTTCTTCGCTGATTAAGAAAAAAGTTCTGGAAGTTGATGATCATCAGCCCTTTTACTAAACGTTGACACGAGTTTTCGAGTCGGGTGATTTTTATTTTGTACACGTGAATATCCGTGTATCTAGTGACTTATACTTAACTTTTTAATTTAAGGATAGTTACGTCATTGTTCAGCGAATTTAAATGTATTTATTTTCAATATCCATTTCTATAAGTTTTACCATCATAATATTAGCCTTGTTGGTTTCCTATTCTGAAATCGTTAATAGATCTATTAGTTAGTATCTTTAGCCTCAATTGTTTTCGTGTCTCAGTATTGCTTGCATTCTGTCTATTTTTTTTTATTCTGTAGATTTGTGTTTTAAATCTTTGTACCTTGTTATGATATGATACATTATCTTAGGGTATTATCAGTTAGCGTGTAATGTTGCTATGGGAACTTATGTTCAACGCACATAACCACCATCGCTATTTATATTATAGCAAGATATAACAGTAAATTTAACCGCGTTTATAAATCTCGGTGACTAGGGGAGCTGGCGGCGGCGGAGGTCTCCAGGCGAGACGTGGCACGCACGTACTTCTTACGTACCTATCCATATTTAGAGGCTCCGCTCGCTCAGTTTATCACACTTCAAAGCGCACGAGTAAGCGTCTACTTGTAACCGCGTCTCCCCAGCGATACCCCTGTAACTAGGAAGCCGCTTTGTGAAATTCGCGATGCTTTTTGACGTAGACGCGACCCCCATTTCGGTTTTTCGAGGTCGGCCCGCTTCCCCCTCACATAATGCGAGTATCTACCTCGCACCATTTCTACTACCCTGGTACTTAACACGCGGTAACAACGCGGTTTCTGCACCTAGTTTCTCACTAAACTTGCTAGTGAATGTGTGGGTGTTTAATTATTTATTCTATCTGTAAGATTTTTAGTTTAACGTAGCTTTATTTAGTTTACATTGGATTAGAGGAGTGAACAATGCGTCATTCGATACCTGCTAAACATTGTAATTATCATCAAAATTAAAAAGTGATGGCAGGCAAATGTTAAATCGGTTATTGTAACATTACTAATCACTTTTTAAAGTAGAACACTTGTATAAGTTTTTAGTAATAAATTAGTTTGCAATTTATTTTTATTATATTTGATTACTAGTTGGATTTTGTACATACCGCTTGAAATATGAATATAAATATTTCATGGCAGCCAAGCCAAGACAATCTAATAAAACTTTATCTAATTCTTAATAGTGGAAAATATTGCCGAATTTGATAGAACATAATTGGAAGGACATCACTAGCAACATCAGTTATATAATATATTGAACCAAGAAACGACACACCGTCTATCGTTTGTCCGTCCGACCAACATTCATCGAAAACCCCGATGGGATGATGGCCCAAGGGGGTTTAAACACGATAAAAAAAGAAGACGTCAAAACTTTGCCTATTTATGAGCATAAGTCGAATGTAATGAGTTGGCAGGACCCGATTATTTATATTACGAAAGTTTGTACGCATGTTTGTAACTGAATCACTCCGCAACTGCTGTAAGGATTCGCTGTATTATAGTCTGGAATACCATATAAATATATGCTACTTTTTATCTCGGAAAATTATACGTTTAAAAATTTCATTTTACGCCTCCGGTAAAGCCAGACTGTCTAAGAGAAAGAGATAGTGTGTGTACATGAAATTGTAGATAATTCGACAAGAGATAGCTGCTTTGCTTAACTCGCATTGTAAGCGACCTTGTACCAAAACAGGGTTCTTCAATATTGCTATAGAGCAGGGTTTCCTTTCCATAATAACAAATAATCATTTATTCGACAGCATATCTTAGATATTTCTTGGTACAAGCGCTGTTATAAATGATTTCACTTAGACCTAATGAAGTATAACACAACATAGTTTAATCAAATTGAAGAAATAGAAAAATAGGATTACTATGTTCCAGCTTTTTTTCCTTTATTTATTTATTACTAGTTTCCAACCGCCGACTAACAAACATATAGATGCATGGCTGATTACTTTCGCATTTGTCAATATTAGGTACCATTGATTATTTGATACAACTTTACAAAAAGGTGTTTTACAAAAAGTTTTCTACTACAGATAGACTTCGCATTTGATTAATTGTTGCGAGTTTTGTTTATGACTTCACCTAGTATTGATTTAAATGGTATAATTAATAGTTTTAAACTAATATCTCTGTGCACGGAGGTTCGCAACAAAGCAGGTCACAATTGTTCCTACAATAGGGGCTTAAATTAAAAAAAAGATCTGCCTTTGACACGCCCGTATTGTGTGGTATTTATGTATTTATGTATCTTCTATCTATATATCTGTCTATCTACCAAAATAAAGCAAAACGTGGTACATAAAACTGACACGATGAATAATTATTTTTCTGAAGTTTCAAACATCAAAATAACGTTAGCTACGAAAGTAGCATATAGAATTGACGGAAATAGTCTTGCCCCCTACTACGTTAGTGGGACATTTGAGGTTAATGTCAAGAAACCATTGAATGTGCCTTTCAAACATACGCTCACGCCTGTACCCCCTAAGGGGTACGCAGAGAGTATTAACTACCCACATTTTGCATATTAAAATTTTGTTCCACTAACGTAATGAAAGCCAAGCCTTGCCAAGCCGTCAAACTGGCATCGTGTTACTTACTGTCTTATAGAAAACAGTCCGATCTCTAAGTCGCCTTTACGACACCACCGGGAACAGATGGAGTGGCCTTATTTTACTCCACCGAGTATCACACAATATTACTTATGACCATCAAATTAACGCTCAGAATCGCAGATCCCATAACCATACGATACCTGTACGTACCTATAAAAAAACTAACCCAAAGATATATGTGGAAGATCAGCCATATTGATTCTGAACAAACATATAAGGGCTGTGTTTATATACACATACATATACATATATGTACAATGTACATACAACACGTAGCAATGTAGACGTTTGTAACGTATTGATTTTATGTTGGAAATAATAATAGTATGTAATAATAATAATTATTATGCTATACATATACTGCTTATGTTTAACCCACTGAAGTGGTAAACTATTATACGGCCTATATCAGAGTAAACTTTATCATATAAAACACATTTTTGAGAAGTTTATTTTATTATGTTTTTCTTTTTAGTGTTTGTCAAATGTAAATATATCTTTATTCTTTTCAATTGTATAAGAAGTAAGATTACATGTACATTAGAAAGATACAAAATAATAGGATAAAAACAAATTAATTTAAAGCATATTACTAAGTTCTCATTCATTTTTCTCAGTAATTAGGGTTATCATCTTCATAATATGTATATATAAGTCAATTGTTATTACTTTTATTTCATATTAACATTATTTTCAAAGAGGCCGTGGTAGGCATGGAATGCACGATTATTTTATATACTTACTGAAAATAAATGTTGAGAATTTATTTTCAAAAGTATTTAGTTTTAAATTAAGTGACTTTCTGAACATTTTCTCATCGACTTTAACCGCCACATCGATTTTTTTAAATTAGTTAGCTATTTAGGATTAAACATTGAAATATATAATGACTGAAATATTGAATTGGACTTGTTACCCCCTCCGTGGTGATTATTTTGCCCTGTTTGAAAAAGTTGTATTTATCATAAAGTTACGTGCGATAATCGATTATAGGTCGGTCGATTTAGGACAGATTACGTGCCTTCGCAGAGCCTAACTATTGCGACTAACTGTTTTCGATTTTCGTGGAGGGTTGTCAGTACCAGAAGTAGTATTACTAATTTCAATTCAAATTTATTTAATTTGTATGCTCAACAAGTTAAGAATAGCTTCGAAAATATTTATTTTATTTATAGAGTTTATACGGAATCCTTTTTCAACTTTTCTATTTGACGTAAACGAATCCGAGTCTCTTTATCAGCTTCTTGGAAGGTTGTTATTTGACGTCTTCGACTTCGACGTTCTGAGATCAATTCGCCTCCACTATTTTTAGTTTACTACATACATAAATACAGTCACGCCTGTATCCCTGAAGGGGTTTACAGACGCGTCTTAAACTGTTTTTTTTTTGTTGTCGCCACCCTTGACTTAGATAAAAAATTCTAGAAGAAAGGCGAACATGGTTAGAAATTTTTCGTTCATTTGCAATACTAGGTTCATACACAATGTTTATTGCGGTAAACGATTAAAATATAAGATATTTTGTTTGTCGTTCTGTTTAACAATTATGTATGTTATAAACTATTGGGAAATCTGACAGAGCCGATGACTATCTACTCTGGAGAGGGGTTGAAAGTGAGTCCACTACTAGCAATTACTGCTTATCATCGGATCCGAAAAAAACTGCGATGAAAAGGGGGTATATGTATATATGGCTTACCAATGCACAAGTGGCAATGTGAATCACATCATACTTCTTTTCCGAAGTAGTAGTATAAAATATTTTTACTTGCTGACTGTCCAAATTTGCTTTACTTAATTTAATTTCGTACAATTGCTTTTTTACAACCGTTTCTGCAAATGACATAGTTAGTTGACCTTGTTATCTTTTTGTATGTAAAACATTTTATATCTTGTATATTATTTGTAACGTGTCAATATTATACAAAATTTAACAATGTATGTATTTTGTCATCGTTTTGGATAGCCCCATGTACAGTATCTGTAGTTCGAATAAAGTTTTGCTACCGCCCATATAATCGTCATTGTGTTCGATGACAGGTAGCGTCCGGCCCGGTAAATCAATGCCTGTTATGTACAACAGTCATCGCTTATGTGCCTACGTGCTCCTGATATATAACCGACGTATGTATTGGTATAGTGGATACGCGTGTACGTAGATAATCTCGTCATAGCTCGTACCCGTTATGGTATTACTGTGTGTGGGCGAAGGGGGTGTGTGGGGCATGAGGGAGCCGCGGGCCCCGCGAGTGCCGCAGGGGGGCGCTGTCCGCTTTAAAAATACTGGGGCGCAAGCGGCAGGCGAAACTACCGAGCAAGCAGAATGCTAAAGGAAGCCGTTTATTTTGAAAGGCCGAAGACTTTCAACCCGTCTCTGCGCTCCTGGTTGAGACGGGTAAAAAGTTGTAAAAATGGCAAATAAAAAAGCGAACCCGTTGTAGCTATTAGTTGTGCGCTAGCAAAAATGTTTTTGGCTCATGAAACCGGCAGTTTTAAAGGAGTGTCTGCCGCGTGGAAGTTTTAAATCTTAAGTTTAAGTTGGCAATGGCCAAGAATGGTTCACATTTGTTACAACATACATTTAAGGCAATTGTTATCTCTCACAAACAATTAACTCGAATGACGTAACGACTCGCGTCTGTTCTTAACATGAGTACATAACATAATTATTTATGAAATAAATATTCTTAAATTAAACATGAAAAAGTAACTGTCTATTGAGCTATCATGAGTGTTACGCTTAACCAATCAGTATTAAATTAATATAGAAATTAATTAATTGACATAGAAATTAACAGGACTTAAGGAAAACATAGGCATTGTTGTAATGAAAATAAAACTAGAAGGCGGCAAAATAGGGTGTCAAAGTTTGTATGGGAGATCAATCATTTGTCAAGTTAAAGGATATGTACCAATGCGTAATATTATTGATTTTTGGTAATCCGTTAGCAGGTGTAAATTAAATAAAAAGTAAATTAAGTAAATTAAAAACAATACTACTAGGTACCGTACTCATTTTTTTTTTATAAAAACCTGTGTCGCGAGAGGCTTTACGAACTGCCAGTTCACTTATATCTATTAAGCTTGCATTCTATATTCTGATATTGAAATGTTATTATGGGATGGAAATTGAACAGTCTCAATTTAGTCGTAAAAGATTAATCAATACACACCAAGTAAGTATTAAGAATCGACCATAGTAAGGATGTGGTCGATGTCCCGCTCATTATCGATAATCACGACGACATTGTGTTTAACGTCCTTTGACGTTCGGATAGCGTTCCAAATTTGTATTTTGTTCGTATTTTCATAATTGGGTGCGGGTGGGCAGGGGTGCTGGGTGGCGCCGCGGGCGTCATCGCACCCCTTCGCGTGGGTATTTAATGATTATACGCTGACTGCCACCTGATTGCTGGTTGGTACTATGACGCGCTATCGATGATTACTTGTTATCGATAAACTGATTGATGTGGGGCGCAAATGTACGTTTTGTTTTGATGTTTGATTGGATAGATATACTGCTGTATTGGTGAAAGTAAAGTGATTTAAAATTTATTATAAGTATATGTTGTTTTTTAGTTATTTGCATATACAAATAGTGTATTATTTTAGTGTGTTGAATTCTAATGATAGTACTTAGATAGTATAAATAGATAAGCGTCAGAATTTGTTATGAATTTTATTTTGTTTTGTATTCGAAAAATCGAAAATCTATCATAAAACTATTTCCTATATAATTTTTATCGATAGTCGATAAATTCAAGTTACCTATTTCAGCAGTGTCACACCGCGATCACTCGCGGGGTGGCAAGCACTACATGGGTAACACGCGGAGTGTGCAGGCGCGGGAGGGCGCGGAAGCGGGGCAAGGGGGCCACACCGCAGTACATAGACCATGTATCAGTATATACCAGGCCCTCAGTACATAACCGCTGGTGGATTCCCGAAATTTTGCAGTTATTTCGTGTGGAAAACTAGGTTATTCCACGATTTATTCGTCTATAGGCAGATGACCCGACGAGCGATCGACATGTTGTCGTTTTGAAGCAGTTTATTTAATGCGGCATGGCCTGACGTTAATTTTTTGGGACAACAAAGCGAATGTAAAAGAAAGCTTAGAATGGAACTTCCTCCGCTCACACGGTGACAACGCAAACCCCAAGCCAGCCTTATGCTCGTTTAACACATTATTATCAAAATCAGAATCTTTATTTGCAAGAAACATGGTCATAAGGTGTAAAAAGTTTCACCGCATTCCCATATGCAACACTTTTTTTTTTTAATAAAGAATACTAGTAACGTAGGTCACACATTACTAGTTTTCCACTGCTTACAATATTTACTACATTTGATGTTATTCATGCTCTCTAAGGTAATTTAAATTGTACAATGAAATTGCCAAATACAATATAAAAAAGAAAAGTATTTCAGAAATAATTAAAAAAAAACAATACAAGCCATGATTTAACAAATAATCAATTATTTTAAATTTAAAATTATAAAAATATTTTTTACGGAGTAATTACGTCAGTGCACGTGTGAAATTATAATTAAATATCTACAAGAGTTTGCTAGAATTAAGGTATCTCTCTTCAATTTGCCTTAAAATACGTTCAACGCATTTGACTATATCTCTGATTCTCTTTTGACAAAGACTACACATGTCATACAACTATCATTCTATCTGATGCGTCAAAGATCAGTAAATAGGACGTTCTTGAAACATTCTATGTATACTAGCTAACCTTTAAGTTAATTATATGTCAGTGCTTATATGTATAGCATAAACACACACAACTGCACGTCTGTCATTGAGGTGTAATTAATTACCAACTAAATTGCAATAGTATCAACCTAACTGTACTAGGCGCGTATGACCGACGAAGGGTCAACGGATATTTAGTGTCCGCATAGCAGATGCGGTCCTTGGCCACCGCCCTGAAGACGGTCGATATCTAGCTTGTCACCCCACCTAACTCCTAACTGACTATATACACCTGGTACTTAAACAGCTCAAGTACTAGTTGTGTGTATCGTTCCACATTTCGGTTTGAATAATTCAATAGTTGAGGGAGGACATATAAGTGTTGTTCAAAATACAAAATTCGTTACCCGAATTTACTATCTACACACATTATTATCACAAACTAAAATATAAAAAATCAATTCCTTAAAATGTAGGTTAACAATATTCCATTTTTTTTTCAAGTTGCATTTAATAATATTCCAAATTGAAAATGGTCTTCAACCCTTTAATATATGAATATAGATACTACCAACATATTTATATAGCTGAGTACAATAGTGGCATACATAGTTATAAAGTACGTACTTAGATTACTACATTATACTCGTACTTATTCAAACCTACCATAATTAGAAAGATATGAAATAAAATTTCTTCTTACTCCCACTTCTTTTGAAGCTGTACTCCTACCTGTTTGATTTTTGACTACGACGTACCTTTGTTTGATTTTTGACTACGACGAGGGCAATCTTTTCCTATACTATCGTCCAACAGCGCTAATCCTTAATAATAATAAAGCCATGGCTAATAGGAATTAAATAAAATAACATTTAAAGCGTAAAATTATAGTAATAATAAATAAAGTTACCAAATTGGTGGGGACGCAATTTTTATTGCCTACTAAATCATATTGACTAAAACACACTACAGCCATTCTTAAAACAATCCATTTATAAAACAAGAACTGCTAAAGGAAAGCAATTCATTGCACGAAGTTCAAATAAAGTTGAATATCTCTCAACTTTTCCGTGTTCCAAAACTTTGTGAGTGTAGTGGTAGATTGATGACGCTTTGCATGTGATAGCGGCCACTTGTTGAATGAAAATCTTCGTATGTTTTCGTAAGTCTACGTCGCCGTCAGCTGTTTAAAAGCGGAAAATGGCGCTGTTTTTTGTTAACTTTCCCGAAGTTGAAGTCTTTTACATTCAAACTATTTACGTTGTGTGATTGTCACTTGGGTTTTTATTGGTGGTATGTATGTTCTTTACAATTATTCGTAAACTTTTGTTACAATTATCTTCAAACGGCTATAGAATCTGTAGAATTTAAAGCTGTGTTAAATCACAAGTTTGAGTATTCTAACATAATTGTATTTGTAACTACGCAAGCATTGCACTGTAATCAATTTATTACTTAAGACTTAAGAAACAATACTTTTGTCGACGACCTCTTTAAAATCGCTTACAACTGAGCTATGGTACAAAGTGTGTAACTATGTAATGTTCAATATTATGGACTACTTATTAAAATGTAGAATTGCAAAATTGAAGTAACGACATGCCATGCAAGTAATTAGCATTGTAATAAAACGTCTATGTTTTTTGTTATCTTTTTTTTTCTCGTTCCATAAACCAAGCAATATTTTAGCGCTCACTTCCATTTCAATGTATGGTTGTGTGTGTGTATGTGCGTGGCAGTGATTCATAATTCAAACGTTAGAACTTGCAGGCATTCTCCGTTCATTCATATTGCAAATCACTGTTTTATTTCTTTTTATTAGACGAATTCCTAAACAATTATGATGCCCTGGTATTGTTTGTACTCTTGTCAATGTAAACTAAGATGGCTTGGAGGATACTACTACTAAGGACAGATAATAATAGACTATAAAATTAGAATATCTATGTATTTTTTAATTGACTTCATAAAAGGAGGTTATCAATTCCACTCGTATGTATGTGAATATTACATACATACGAGTGGAATTGATGATTAAGGATTGCAGAGTTTTTGTATATGTGAGTCTAAACCAGTTTCTTAACATGTGGGCCAAATATGGTAATAATTGTATGTAAGTATATGTATTTTTATGAACGTATCTTTGTCTATTCTTGTAATGTTATTGTTCTAGATATTTTATTTTAAAACAATAACACAAATATTACAACCAATCATATTTTTTTTAATACATAAAATGGCAACTATTAACAATATTATCTAAGAACACATGTCCATATGTGAACAGACATATTTTGTTTTAATGTAATACTATGATAGTTAGTCTATGATCAATGGATCAATGTCTATGGCGACAATATTCCTACCTATCTAAGATATTTACCACAGTCTATAAATGAATTGAGGAAACCTGTAATTAACTGTCCCACCTGGCCATAGCTATGTTGAGTGCGTTGTGGGTTTTAGTTAAACGCTTGCATTTCTTGTTTTCAACCGATTTCAAAAAAGGATGAGGTTCTCAATTCGACTGTATTTTTTTTATGTTTGTTACATCAGAACTTTCGACTGGGTAAACCGATTTTGATGTTTTTTTTTTTATTTGAAAGCTGGTTCTTCCCGTGTTCTGACAATGGCATCCATGATAAAACCACGTAAGTCTTAAATTTTATGATAGACGCATTGAATTCAGTTGTCTACTTTTTTAAAGTGAACTATATGTTAGAATAATTAGTAGTTTTATATGATTTATTAAACAATAGTAAGAGGTATTTAGTTAGTCATCAACCGCTGGGCCGCGGTCAGGCATGATCATATCGCTTGGTTAGAAGATCCGCTCTTTGTGTAGGAGGGACATAACACCCGTTCCTCTATACACCTATTAGATAAATGAGACTAAATTTTAATCTGCAAAATCAGGTCGTTGATTACGCCTCTGCCAACCCTTTCGGGTATACAGGCGTGAGTGTGTGTATCTCAACTTAACACATAAAAAAGCTTATTGTGCTTTCTTTCAAGTTCTAAGTTAGACTGGCTTGTTGGTCTAGTGGTTAGTGATGGATAGGTCGTGGGTACGATTCCGACCAAAAATGTGTAATTCGCAAATAGTTTAACCGAGTCTGGATGTTGTTTGTGGACGTTGACTGTATGTTAGTCAAGTCCCCCGCGACACATGAGTGTGTAAATCGTGGACTCATTATATAAAAAAAAAAATACTTCCGGGTGAACGTTTTCGGGGCCATTAAACATTGTGTTTGTTCTTAATTAGCATACAACCACTAGCACTAATCTTAGGTGACGGAGGGTACAGAATGTCCTTCGACCTCCATGAGCGCTAGCCTGGGGGTAGCGGATCGGGCTGCCCGCTACCCTAGCAGAATCAGGCTTGAGACGGTAGCGCGTCGTGTTCTGCGCGCGCCTCTCCAAGTTGGAGGGGGGCAAGGCCGTGGAAAGCGTCCATGGTGTTGTCGCCTGATAGTCAGGCGATAAAAAAAACACACGATAGAAAAAAAAGGATTAATCTTATGTACAGGAAATTTACTGATTTACCCTAAAACAATCGTATCGTACAGGATTCAGATCCGGGATCAATAATGTACCTATATTATTTATATCAAAATCCTTTTCTTTTCAAGATTAATTTATGGTTGGCAAGGCAGTCTGCTGTCTGCTGCTGACACATTGGAATTGCTCAAATTAACGGAACTGTTTCTATATCAGAAATATATGTATGTAGTTGATACAAATTCATACGTTATAATATAAGGTGTTCATTACTTCCTGGTTTACGAATAATTCATTTTCTAACCGTGGTAACTGTCAAAGTCTTGTCAAGGTACCAGGGGACCATCAACTCCTGGGAGCCTACATCCAACTATATTTAGTGGTTTGTCCATTTGAAGCACTATCGATTTGTGTCCGCGGGTCGGAGCGTTGACCCGCCCAGTGCGACCCGGGTGGATGGTCCGCTAATTTATTAATTATTTAAAACTTTCGAACTACATAATACCATTATAGCAAGGCGTGTTGCATACCCGCAGCGTTCACAAATTTCCATCAAAAATCTGCCTATATTTTATTTGTTGTTTTCCGGTTTTAATATTTTATTCTTTGATTCATTGTAATACATAATAAATACAACACAAAAAGATTTTTTTATTCACTCTATGCTTACATGAGTACTGAATAAGAAATATATGAAATGGGAAATATTATGGACCACTTTTGGTCTACCTTAGATTCCTTATATGAGAAGGGTTCAACAAGTAGATATGTCAACTTTAACTGTTTTCTTCTTGTTTCAGGACAACTTAACTCCTGAGCCCGTGGACATGAACGACGATGATAATTTTTCTAGTGAGTATCTTTTATTCTCGTAAATCATTTTCATTATCCATATTATACACACGTTTTAAACAACCACTTGCATCAAATCAACTTTTAATAACGAGTATTTTATGCGTAAATTACTTTAAGAAAGCATAATCTACTCCCGATTGGCTTTTATTTAAGAGAAAAATGTTTAAATACCAAAATTTTGGATTGATTGGCTAATGTGATCTGATGCAGGTCAGGGCCTCGCGAAAGATGCGGAGAAGTTGAAAATGATGTTGCTTGCATGGAATTACCACAGTCAGACCCAAGGTAAAGAATTTTGTTAATTTGTCACAAGATATAAATAATTAATATTACTTCAAAATGTATTTAATTTACACTCTCTACATGATGGAGAACATATTACAATCAGTCTCTCAGTTCTGTTCTGTTCTGTCCTTTTCACCCTACTACCCTTCTTTTTTTTTTTACGTGGGGAAATCCTCATGGACTGTCCTCCCCCGGGGGCTTCAGCGGAGGGGTGAGCCGGTCTTGACCGGTTAAAACCACCACGGTGTTCGAGGGACTACCCTGGCCTGGTCCGACAGAACGGAGTTTTTAAAACTAGTATATACATGTGCAAGCGTGCAGTCTGTGCAATAGCAGGTCTGGTACTGGTCTTAGACTTAAATCACATCAATCTTACACCGTGTTCAAAGTAATAACAATGGTAGCTGGAGTTCGTATGTTGCTATCGTACTGTCGGGCGTGTCGTTTTTAGGACCGAGTAATTTCAAAATTGAAATTCATTTGTGAATTTATGACTGTTTATAAAAATAAAGTAAAAATTACGAATAAAGCGTGACGTTTCTACAATGAAAGTCGAAAGTATATATTCACTAACTTACTTTACTTGAAGTTAGGCTTACTTGACTGGATTTGTTTAAAGTCAGGAGATTGATCTAGAGAAAAGATACCGCATCCGTCTGGGTTTGTGGTTGGAATATAATTAATTTTAATTCCCAACCAATAGGAGTTTTCATGTCAGAAAAAGTAATTAAAAGAAACATGACTTGAAATTCATAGGTAATAAAAAACATAACACAAAATCTTAAAAAGGTACTTTTTCCTAGTCGTAAAATGGTACTAAAGAACTTAGAAATATTACAGCAGTTGTTAAGGAAATGACCTGCAGCGACATTTTTTATGATGGAATTTGTTATGTTTTACATTATATAGAGAGTTCGGAGTTACATTCTAATGGTTTGATTTCACTGGACCAATACTGTAAGGGTATACACGGATCCTCGGAAGTAGACCCACTCGTGACAAAACTTGTGGTGTTAGTCGGTTCGAGTCCGATATACCACTTCTCTGTTAGCTAAAGTGAGATGATGACCCGTTTGGGTTTCCACACAGTAAAACAAAGATACTTGAATCTAGTGAAATGATTCATGAACCATTTTGGCAATAGGCCCCCCATTACGTCAGTAGGATCAAATTCTAATTAGCAAAAGGCGTGTGCGTATTTATGTTAAATGCCATATGTTCAATCGATGTGCAGTCTATAAAAATAAATAGTTTGAAACCTTCTTGCTATAGTTCGATGTGTTCATATGTATCTATCGATGTATCAATAAGAGTCATTTTATTTTCATGCCTATGTGGACGTTTGATAGCCTGATACCATTTCACTTACCTATGTGTTTATTATAATTTTTCATTATTATTATGATGTTATTTATGTATTCTTCTCTATATATTTAATAGGCTGATAGATATATCGTTCTAGCATTCAGTAAGAAGTTGTTTGGGAATGCGCGTAATGGCGATTTAAAATCGGCCAATCAAATTATAGAATGCCTGCACGGTGGTAGTGACTAAAGTAACGACCGATTGGTCACCAGTGCGAGATGCCTTCGGTATTTTGATTTCTGCTGACCAGTGCTGAATATAATTTATTTTTACTTATAATGAAAAGCTTAATATAATTAACATATAATAAACACATTATATTCAACACTGGGTCAGCAGAAATCGACAGTTTCATGTACTGGTAATGTAACGAGAACAATTACTAGGATGACATAAGCACAACACAGGTTTGATTAATCGTGAGGTATGAGTTGCGGGGGGCGTGCAACCTACCTATATGGCCTATATCTATTAGTTTATCTTGAGGACAACATGCGGACGCAGTACCTTATTGATTATCTTAGAACGTACCACATTGTGCGTAACTTGAAGTAGAGGTGATATAGGTTGAGCATTATGCTTGCCAAATCAGAAGATAATCACCAACTTATACTACAATTATTGTGAACAAAATGTGGGCGATAATTACGCCTCTGAGTATTTCTTGTTTGAGATTTGAAATTAATAATAAAATTTACTTTATCAGTATTTTAACCGTGCGTATAATTATTAAAAAAAATATATGTACTCTGTGACCGATGTAAAAGTGAAGTTGGATGCTAATTGCGAAACAATATGGCGGTTTGACAGTTATCTGCTTATTTAAAACGTACATGCCAAATTAAATGGTCTTGCAGTTATTGGGTTGCCGGGACACCACTAATGTACAAATACAACTCAGCTACTAATAAAGATAAAAGGTCTTATAGTGTGTATGTCCACAAACTGTTTTATATTTAAAAGGAAAGTGAACTTCAGAATGAGCTGTCATTGAAGTGACGTCACTAGTACAAAACTTTAATTTGGTATATTTTTATTATAAGTATACTTTTTGTCCACCACAATTTAATTCTGCTTACGTAATAAGTAGAATGCCTATTGTCGTCATCAGTATGACTGCATATATACTGTCTGATAGAAGACAGTCCGATCCCCTAGTCGCCGTTTACGACACCCACCACGGGCAGAGATGAGATAACCCTATTCTACTTCATGAAGAACCACACGGCTGAATTTCTTTCAATGTTGTTCCAGCGTGGCTTTTGGTGGTGGTAACTGCCAGTATCCGTTTATGATTATCAGCATTTCTAAGGAATGAGTAGTACATATAACTCTAATTGGCCACAATATCATATTGCCTAATGAACTCGACCTACTCGACTCTAGATAGTGTTTGGCCAACGGCTTGTCGTGTCATAGTTAGACACTACTGGTAATTGCAATTACTTATTTACCTTTTTTTGTAATATAAAGAAACATAGGGTAGGGTAAAGGGGGGAGGGGAGGGGGCTTCCGGTAACCTCACTCGATCACACAATGCAAAAGCATTGTTTAGCGGCCGGTTTTCTGTGAGACAGTGGTAATACCCCTGTCCCATGGAAACAAAAGTAAATAACCGCATTCAATGCGCCCATCAACATAAATTGCAAAACGTGAAATTTAGAGACATATTGGTAACGTCATTTAAAGAATTACCACCGTTGAGGACTTTAGAAATTAAAATAAAAAAAAATATTTACTTGTCTATAAAATTTGAAGGTTTTCCTCGATTTCCCTGGGATCCCATCCAAATCCTGACTTGGTTACAATGGGACCATCCCATAGTTTAATCGATTTGCAATTGACGGAGAACTCGATTAACACTCATAAAATTATACCATAAGCTCGAACATAGAACCTTCTCTTTTTAAGGATATTTTTATGACCGTCATTGCTAAATACAAACTGATCATAAATATTTGACATAAAACCTTAACCTGTCAATGGTCTTCAAACGTACTTTTCTTGTCATCTAAACAGTTTATGGACTGCATAATTTTCATGCGAGTCGAGTCGAGCATCGGCTATTTTTATTACAGAAGCCATATCGAGAGTAACAGGGGCGCAGACGACGCAAGCACCTTCTCAAATTATTTATAACCAAGGGGGCTTGTTCGAGTTGACATTTAGAGGCAGATGCACCGGTCCCTTGCGCTCTGTGAGCCCTCATTAATTTCTGCCGCCTTGGTAACTAACTATGCGAACACTAAATTATACTAAGAAATATTCTGTTTGTATGTATTTATACACAGGATTACTTGGCTAGATATTAACTACAGAAAGAAGTGTTGTTTGAACACGAGAGTTAATGATTACAAAGAGTTTGTTGTTTGATATAATTCTGTATTTTTGTCTCTCAGGCACTTTGAGAGGTAATTAAGACTCAAAAGAAAGTTAAAAGAGTTGCGTTGCTGTCTCAGCTCAGGGAAACAGACGCGATGGTTGTATTTATTTATTTTAGGGTTCTTGACCAAAAAATAATTAACAGGATCGTTATACGTCAGTAGAGAACTACAAGGTACAAGGATAGCATAAATTGTAAGCAGCAATGTTCGCTCACATAGTTTTAATGAGCTGGGAAATGAGTTGTGGGACGGTACTGAAATTGTTCATAAATACATGGGTTTATAACTCAGCTAACAGGGATGGGAGTATTGAAGCAAACTCGAGTATACATTGTGAAAGTAAAAATAAAATTATACTTATTATTACATACATATTTTATTTCATACATTCACTCACTCCTTTATCCCCGGAGGGGTTAACAACAAATTAACGCCCACTTTTTCTCGATTGTAATTTAAAATCCCAATTATATTATAGGGGGGAAAGGGAGCCTATTGCCATCATACGGGCATTTTGGGAATTATTTTTTTTTTAATTATGTTCATAGGCAAGCAGATTAGGGATATTGCTTACACAGATGGATTGGGTAGTATTTCTTTATGGGAAATAGGGCAAACGAGCTGACGGGTCACCTGATGGTAAGTGACTTCATGGGCGGCGCATGGACACACGCAACTCAAGAATCGCAAGTGCGTTGCCGGTCTTTTAGGTAGGAGTACGCTCGTTTCTTGAGGGTTTGAAGGTCGTATCGGTCCGGAAATACGGCAGGTGACAATTTGTTCTATAGGCTGGTTGTGCGAGGCAAAAAGCTTCTGGAAGCGCGAAGCGCATAGTAGTGGAGTGCCAATCATCCAGGTTATGGGGATGGATATTTTGTCGCGTAGGACGATTGCAGAAACCTGCGGCCGGTATAAGTCCGAGCAATTCCTGTGAACACTCCCCCTCATACAGCGATAGAGAATGCAATAGTATAAGCAATAGCTCAAGTAAGTCTCCGGTTGTATCTATATGTATATAAAAATATCCGTCTATGCTCACTGCTTCACTACCTTAGTAGTTGCATGATGATATACAGCCTATCCTCATATTCCTCAATAAACAGGCTATCTAACGCAAAAATATTTTTTAAATCGGATTAATAGTTCCTGAGATTAGCGCGCGTTCAAACAAATACACAAACTGCATCTTCATGACATTATTGTAGATTTGCTGTATGTGTACAAGTATATCAGAAATAAATTATCTATATTAAAATGTTACTCGGTTAGAAACGCCTATTTTTTATCTGTTTTTTTTTGTAAAGAAAAAAAAATAATGTGTCATAAATCGATGCCAAACCTATACTAATATTATACATTTGAAAATAACTGTCTGTCTATCAGTCATTTTCACAGCTGAACGGCTGAATCAATTTCGACGAAATTTAATATTCGAACCCTGGGGAACGACATAGGCTACTTTCTATCGACATTTGGCAAAGCTGCGAGAGGAAGCTAGTAATGTTTATGTCAGCTATTTAGCAAATGTATTCATTTTTTAAATACTTTTTCATAACCCTGCGTCAGTAGACAAGGGTTGTGGTAACACAAACATTTACTCGAACAATATTAAGTCTATCTTTAATTTGTAAGTTATATCACTAAAAACGTCAAATGATTCGGCTTTTAAATTAAACTACAAACAACAAGCCAACGGGGTTATTTATATGATGGAATTGAAATAAAAAGCAATTCAGTTATAGCAACATAACAATTACTATATATACTATATATAGATAAATGGAGCGACGACTATAAGTCGTTATTCTATTTTAGAATAGTTCTGAGTTAAAGTTGTAAGTTTTATACGTGTGTTTCATTTTACCTCTTGATGAATTCTATGTTCCTGGTACTTGCAGGCCGCAATGGTGATATAACCGAAACTGGCGGAGACAGCATGGCAGACCTTTGGGCGTCATATCACAGTGCTCTAGGCCTCGGCAGCAAGCCTCCGAAACCACCAACACCTCTGGCCACTGGCCACTCGGTGAGTTTTAAGGTTGCGCAACGTTTCATCCTATAATACTTAATATTGACGATTAAGTTCTAATTTCTCTTTATGTGTAAGAAGTTCTCTTTAAGGATGTTAGCATAGCACCTTATTTGATACGCAGACTTAGCCCAAAGGTGTGCGGTGTAGATGACGCTCGATATTAAATATTGATACACCGTTAAATAAAATGTAGATGATATATGTTTGAAATTATGCTATGACATACTTCACTCCAATTGTGTTGCCCTGGTACATACATCAGAAAATGTAAAAAAATGAGGGAAATACAAAAGAAAACTTCTTCTCTTTTTATCTTTATCTCTTTCTGGATAATGGAGAGAGTACAGTAAGAAACATTACCTCTAATACCTGGTTGTGATCAATATTAATTTATTTTCTTGGTTTAGAGTCCTATCCACGTGGGTTCCGCTGCATCTTTAGTAGAGCCCGCTTCTACCCATGACGAAACATCGTCATCTGATCGGACCAAGGATGATGATGATGGTGGAGCATCTGATGATGATTCAGATGACCGTGTAGATCCGCAGCATCATGATCCGGAGAGGCTGAAGGCATTCAACGTAAGTATTTAACTCTTATGCCACTTAACAGTCATTTTGGATTCTTTTCAATGCACTCTTATGAGTGAAATAATTTATTGCAGATGTTTGTTCGTCTTTTCGTGGATGAGAACTTAGACAGGATAGTTCCGATTTCCAAGCAGCCAAAAGAGAAGATCCAAGCTATCATTGACTCGTGCACCCGACAGTTTCCGGAGTTCGCAGAACGTGCTCGAAAGCGAATTCGAACTTACTTGAAGAGTTGCAGGAGGAATAAGAAAGTGCGTGGTGAAATGCCAACTACAGGCAACGGTGGCAATACTCCTGGTACTGGCAATGCTTGGGATACTGCGGTGAGGGTTCGATCTTTATTTAATTTATGTTATCTTGGAACTTTAAAAGCATTTGTGTGTATTTCTCTAGGCATTAGCAGAAGCGGGCTTAAGACGGTGGCGCGACATGTTCCGCACGTGCCTCTCTAACCTGAAGAATAGGCCAGGCACCCTACATGGTGTGGCTGCCTGTTGAGATGGCCAAGGTCTGCAGGGGTTCCCGGAGGCTTCCTTGTTAGGGTATTCCCGGGTCCCTTGCAATACACCCATTTGTGACGGAACACCGTGTGGTTTTAGTCGGTTCGAGTGCGATATACCACCTCTCCGTTATCTCCGGTGAGGTGGTGACCCATGGGGTTTTCCACAACAACAAAAAAAAGGCTTTTTCCTTGTAGCGAGTTTTTGCTAAATCTGACAATGATAATTTCTCTACATACTTATATTTCCACATTAAATTACAAATCAATTGTTGCTAAACATAGTTCAAGTAAACGTAAGAAGACATGTGGTTTTCGGTGGAGTTAAAGTTCAGGATTGATGGCTATGGGCTTGCGTTAAAACGTTAGTAGGACCATATTCTAATTGGCAGAATGTGGGTGTTCGATACACCTCTGCCCACCCCTATGTATGTATAAATTTAGTTATGGTGTTTATTTAAATAGTATTCTTATCTTTCAGGTGCGACCGACCCCAGCACACCTGACTTCAGTGCAAGCCGAGCACATTCTGGCGCAGGCGTGCGAGAACGAGAGCCTCAATGCTAAACGCATGCGCCTTGGACTCGACCCGGTCAGTCAGCCCATGCCAACAGTACCAACACCCATGGTACGTTTTCTGTCTCCCTGTTTAATTTTCCTGTTCCTCTGAAACTTCACTTGCCTGGTATGTCCGTAGCTTTTATCTTGTCTTGACTTTTCGGGATAAATTATAATTACGCGTATATCGCAGGCACCCCATATTGTGTTGCAGAAAGTATTGATTTTGATAACGTCAACCCTCTATTAGTTTTAACCGTAAACATGTGTCATATAAAATTTTGTCATTGCGGTTTAATGCAGTATTGATAATTGAGTATGAGAGGCATCAGGATAGATCAAAAGCAGATTTCTGCTCAAATTGGTGCTGGCTGTTATAATTGTGTTGTACTAACGTAGCTTTGGTAAAACAAAACTGGCACCTTCGGTATATTGCAATCTTGAATGCTTCCATGCTAGGAAAACCACTTTCTGTTGCTATAAACCCTATTTAATTTGTTTTTCATTTACAAAAACTGACAATTAAACTTAAATATACTGCCTATCGTTCCCTAAATAAAGTTTCCGACTTCGACCTTTTTTTATTATAATTCATGCTATAGTAAAATTAACAATATGCTACCATAGACACCTAAATGAATTCAGAAAGACTGAGAGAAGCCCAGACATAACCAGATATTGCATATGCTTCGTACTCTTTAGTATTTATGTTTAAATAAATTGTTCTTTTTTTTGTGTTCTTTGGTCCTTCTTTGTCTTCAATCTAAAGTTTTCGAGTTTTTTTTTTAAATTAATGATTAGTTATGTCTGTCATCCTTATAAGTTTCATTGATATTTCTTTACAGGCCATCGATACTACAGCTACTTCAGCTGTTGCCTCATCATTCTTGGGGCTATACAGTGGAGCTATTAGCAGCCCAGCATCCACCCTAGCTACGACCACGTCGACTACATCACTGCCCACTGCTGGACACAGCAAGGCAGCTGCAGACACTACCAGGCCATCAGCTAGCCCAACAATGGATAATCCGCTGCTGAACAATAATACTTTGAAGTTGGATAACGCAAATGGCAACGCTGGGAGTAAGACTGCTAGGTATGTTATGTGTTCCTGGTAAAAAAAAATTAAACAATATAATTTCAATCAATATATCTCAAATACGTGTACTGTTTTTATTAAAAAGAAAATGTTTTTTACAGCCCAGCTTCATCGCCAGCGCCGCTTTTCAGACCGTCATTCCCTAATACTTTTGGGACTCCACAGACTTTTGGGCGACAAAAGTAAGTCTTGTTCAGTTCAATAAATGTGTTAATATTATATACAAAATTGAATTCAAATTTGTTTGGCTTAGGAGCCGCACTTGAAGATTTCGAAATATATAAATAACTTTGATTTTCCCCAAATTTTATTTCCAACTATTGGACGTAATATGTAACATAATCGTATTTGTGTTATTATTTTCAGCACTACCACGAATTCTGCTTCGTCAGCGCTGTCTAGCAGCGCTCTGTTATCTTCTCTGACAGCGCTGCCCCCTACTGGTAAGTGATTTATACGTATTGTTTGTACATACATATGCTCAAGATTGCTTATTCCCTTCCACAGTTCATCAGTTATTTCATACACGAACGTCGGTTACAGGTGCTTCCTTATTTAGTAAACTGCCGATCTGGTCAGCTTACATCTTTTTGGGCCTACCCGCATCGACTCGCACAGTGACAGACTATCGCTTTTAAAGTTTGCTTAACATGACTATGTGAAGGCTAAGATATTCTCAAAGAAAAATCCACTTGCTAATGAAACAATGTGTGTAGGTGTTGGCGTGAACGCAGCGATGGCGGCATATCAGAGCGCTCTATTGTCGGCGATGGCTGCTCACACTCATACTTTTCCTACTAGCCTTAGCGGTAAGTACTTTTTTCACTATTAAACATATGTACATACATACATATATTCTACTAACTAATACATAAGCTTGTTAAGCTTGTTGACAACTATTATTACCTGTTGATGTCTACATGATAGTTTTCTCAGATTTATAAACATTAATAAAAAAATGAGATTTTGTGAATCTGTAATTAGTAATAAATCAACGTTAACAATTATTTAATTAATCTATTTTAGCTCATTATTAAAAATGAGAGCAGAAGACCCATACTTATAATAAAAAACTATTCCATTTCAGCTCCAACCGACTTGTCTCTGAAGAGCACCGCTCCGACTTCTCTCCACGTGACATCGACGGCCTCTTCACTGGCAGGATCCACCACGTCCAGCCAATCCAAGCCACTTCTCTCCCATAAGTTGTCGGGAGCCGAAGTGGGCGCTGTCAGACAACTCATTACCGGCTACCGT
Source organism: Tyria jacobaeae (assembly GCA_947561695.1). Lineage (NCBI taxonomy): Eukaryota > Metazoa > Arthropoda > Insecta > Lepidoptera > Erebidae > Tyria > Tyria jacobaeae. Next base: position 5,010,634 of record OX387230.1, on the reverse strand, counting down.
GAGTCGGCCGCCTTCTTGTTACGATCTGCTGACGAACTAGAGGCGTTGCTGCTGAACCAACCCTAGGATTCGATGAAACCTCTCTCCGATATTTTCGGCTTCAAATTTGGATATTTCTAAAACATCTGTGCGTTAAAAAAAAATCAGTGATAGTGTTGTTGAGTGGTTTCGTTTTGTGTCAACACGTAGTTTACATTTGGAGAACTGATAACAACATGTGGTTGCCAGCCATCTTGTACATTTATTTATTGATTTAATGTATTATAAGTACATTATTATATGTTATATATATATACACATATGCATGTCACTGACAAATGTTTCACGGTATATTAATTAACATTAATAATGGCTGGTAAATGGAGGTAAAGGTGCCATATAACTGTAGCACAGATAAAAAATTCTGAATTTTATAAAAAAACCTTGACTTTAATGCAAAATGTCAAAAGTTGTACAATTTATGACTGAATTATGCCAATTTTACCCACAACCTGTTAATATTATTTCTACATGGTATTATAATATATATAATAATTTTGTCATAGTAGTTACAATTTTTAAGGTGATACAGCCAATGCTATAAATACGAAAAGTTAATATTACTGTTGGTTTTATCACCCTACAATAAATAGATTAATTAAAATTTTGAATAAATGTTTCACATGTCGTTTCATATACCCCAAATAAATATTATTATTGTTCAAAGTAGGTTGGCAACATTTGCTGTAAAAGGAGTCAAAGCGCTCTGCTAGTCATCATGATGTAATTGAAAGCAGATTCAAAAACAGTAAAAATTATCTGTCATCTTTCACTTTAATACAATTTTATGTACGTTTTTTTTCCAATGTTGCCAATGTCACTAATTTGTCCAGATTACTAAGTAGTATTACAAATTTATTCACTGGTCAATATATTCATCTAAGCATATGCGCACGTGTGACAAGGATGAATGTTACCTCGGTTTACTTATTTATATTTTAAAGTGTCCTTTTAACGACTTGACACAGTCGAGGATTTGATGACTGTGCGCTACTTCTCGAATAACTTCACCGGTATTCGCAAAATGAAATTAAATACCAACGGGCGTATTTAAATATGTATTTCAGTTTGTCGAAGATGTTAATGACGAGGAAAAGTTGAAAGTTTACTTCGGCGATCGTACAAAGCTGCCATAATTATTGTAAAAACCTACTTGTTGCCATTTGAAACTCGTTGAGAGAGTACAAAATTATTTTTGTGTATATTTAGAATTTAAGAGAAAAAAATCAGGGAGTCTCTAGAGTTAGATTATTTAAAAAAAAGATTTCTTGCCTGGTGCGTTTTATAGTATAGAATATGGATTATCTCATCGAAAATTGCTTAAAAGGCGGCTAAAATTTGGGGACAAACTACATCTTTAGGTACTTAATTTGGCTGGTTTCAGAACGATGACCTAATCGGAACTACAACGAAGTCTTGAATTGTCAATAATTAGTACGTTTTTGACGCTTATCAAGTGAGTTGTACTTTTAGAACTGGTACTTTTTGTTCATCGTTTCGAAGCAGGCCCAGAGTTTATTATATAGGTCTAAAGCGGCATTTTAGTAATAAGAGGCACGAATTTATTTGTTGTTTTGTAAAATAGTGCTCTAGCTGTACAATGATTAATATATTTATGGTTTTAAAAAAAGCTATAACTCCTTATATATCGTGATCGGTCCATCCAAAATCTTTCTGCTAGTAGTTACTTATTCTTTATGGATTTTTATTTTGTTTTTATTTTATATCGCTTTGCTCAGTACTATTTTGTCGGTATTCGACTATATCTATACGTTACCATAGATTTATGGCCAAGTACTGTAGATAAGGTGTTAAGTAAGTTACTTGCTTACGGTGTACAAAATAAGATTCCACTTAAAAATATTTTGGTCTGTTTCTATTTTTGGCCTAATTTCATAGTAAAAAGTGGATTATGGTATACTTAGTAATATTATTTCTGATAATTAAAATACATAATTTAGAATTACATTTTGGCCAGTTTTAGTCGATTTTTTCTAACAATACAGTTATATTGTAATTTCGTTGATAAGGCTAAAACAATACAAATACAATAGAATAATTAAAGTCGTTTGACTTTAAATGCTTATTATGTTGCCACTGATTTTATGGTATGCCAATGATTACACCATTGTGGATGAGACTTGTTAAATCATTCAATCATTTATTAAATAGAAGGGAAAAATAATTACATTCTTTCTATATTAAACAATAAATTTCGCTCATGCTACAATGCAATGGTGTAATGTATTTGGATTCTGCATATAAATGTATAATAGTTTCTCAACTTTGCCAGTTTTTCTCAATAGTGTTAAAAGCTTAAAGCCAGTTTTTAATAAAATTGTAAATTCACTTTTGAATATTAAAATTGCCAAAGAAACGAATTGATTTTTCGTATTTGATTATGTGTGTACGTGGAATTGCTGATTTAGAATATATTATGAATTATAACAATTTTAAGTTAAGTATAATTTAAGATTAGGTTTTGTTTTCAAAAAAGTCATTCCAATATTTTTCTAAAATGGTTACTATCGGTGCGGAGGACACGCTGTAGTCAATGTATATGGAAAATAATGTAAAAAGTATGTTTAGAATTATAAAAAGTTGATTAGAATACAAGAAAGTTGATGTTGGAATAACGATTTAAACGAAAATGGTGGTAAAACGTTGAGAAAATGAATTTGTTAGACATTAAAATATATTATTATTAGAGATGTATAAATGGTTTACAATTATTATTATTAGTTTGAGAGAAATACAAAATGGTAAAAAAACTACAAATGGCGATTGTTACTATTAACGATATGAGAATTTAGTTATAATTTTGCAATTTCAAAATGTGAGTTTTACAATTTTGAAAAAGAAAATATTAAATATGCTCATATACTAAAGAGTGTGTTTCATTTATTATTATTATTCATTAAATTATACTTTTGTCGAGAAAATAGTTAAATGAAAAAATGTTTTAACTTAATTATTAAGTAACAGCCAACTAACTTCAATGACTGACTTTGTGTGTTCTTCCCTTGAGAATTAAAAAATAGCTATGTTTGGTTTACTTGAAATGAATGATTTTGGATTTTGTTACGCTGTGTATGAGAAAAAAGAAGTCATTGTATCCTATTCTTACTTATACAGTTCAAGAAAAGGAATAATACCCCTATGGCAGTTATACCTTATATTATATGTTGTGCATTGAAATACTGCCTCAATTATAATAATTTGTCGGGACTGCAACTGTGGAGAAACAGGTTGTGTGTGTATTCCCTCATTATTAAAAGTATACTCAATTTTTAATGCAGATTCACTCAATTAAATATAAGCGCGCCATGTACAATATAAAAGAGTGGTCATGAATCTGTTTGCCCGATTTCTTGTGATAAAGCTCAACCATTCTGAAATCGCAGTAGTTCAAATGGCAGGAACCTAATTGACTAATATTTTAAATATTAATTTCATATTTTTGACATAAATATTTTTTAAAACAGTTCAAATCAAACAATTCCAATAATTGTTCATATGTGGCACAATGTTAAGGAGAATGTGAGAGGAATAGTGATGCCAGCGCAAAAGTTGATTTTGGACTTCAAAACAGGAGGTACTATGTTCGACTGTATGTCCATTTTTGTTTCTTTTATGTATGTCAAACCATTACTCGGTCAACTGTAGACGTAGACGTTTTTTTTTATTTCTGCGATGTATTGTCCTATAGTAATCAAAACAGGATTTGATCATAGGATACCAGGGAGATTACGAATAACTTTCTAAGTACAAGTATAAATAATTATAAGTAATCTCACGTTTTTACGATTTACGGCGATTACGATGCATGGAAAGGAATTCGAAAGGCACATAAAGGCGGTTAACAAAGAGCAGAAGGTGAGCAGAAGGTGTCCGTGGACGGAGGGTTGTCACTTACCATTAGGTAACCCAAAAAATACCTTGTGCACTATATAACCTTTTATTGATACATTTTAGCTTGGGGGTGTGGCATGGCTAGTACGAGCCTTAAACTTAGCGGGGAAGGTTCTGTCCAGGAACTGATACAATCGCTTTTCGGACATCATTTGACGTGTAGCTTCAGTTATAAAGTCCATGTTTTCATGAGAAGCTAAATACGAAAAAACTGCAGGGAAACGCTCAGTACCGCACCTGAAATATAACTTTTTGTATTACATCAAAGTTAGTAGATTTGTTGTTCTTTGCCTGCTGAGAAAACAGTTAAACGCTACAAAATCAGTGCTACTAGTTTTGCACTACACGGAGGTATACGATACAATAATGAGGTAACAGGGTGTTTTTAGGCAGCGGCAAAGATACCCATCGGGTTCCGTGTGATTTGCAAACAATCAATCATCATCATCAGCTTATCGCCGTCCACTACTGAACAAAGACCTGTATCAAAGAGTGCCATCTATCCCAGTCTTGGGCAGTCCGCATCCATACGCTACCAGCCACTTTCCTTATGTTGTCGGGCCATAGTGCCGCAGGTTGTAGGGCAACCTGCGGCACTATGGCCCGACAACTACGTTTGCTGAGCTTATCTCTCTATAATCAGTATTTTGAAAACATTTAAGGTAGCAGATTAATTTTGGTCCTTTAGTGTATTTGTACAGAGTTCGCCGGGTGTGTGATACTTACAATTTCCTAATACCCCATGAAGCGAGACCCCATAGCACTCCGTCACTGACGGCTGGTGCCCCAGTGTCACGCTGTGAATATAAATATGCCATTGTCAAGTACCTATAGTATAGACCCATGCCAGACCTTTGTCTTTTGGTACTGTATTAGGAAGTAAAACTAGAGAGATAGGGGGATTCATAAATAGGTAATAGTAATAGATTTAGTGATATATAAACCTCTTTATTCATTCCCGGACAATTATATTAGCCCTCTATTATTCGAGATATTAACTTTACGACTTCTAACAAATTTACAATTTAGATTGAGAAATCTAAATTCAAAACAGGATTTGAGGTTCAGATTGAGGAATCTAAATTGTAAATTTGTTAGAAGTCGTAAAGTTAATATCTCGAATAATAGAGGGCTAACATTTTTGTCTGGGAATGCCGGATAAAGAAATATTCAAACTAAATCTTACACTGACAAAACAAAAGTGTGGACGATATTCAGTAATGTGCTAGCATTTATAGATAAAAAATAAAAATAAAAAAGAAGCGAATTCTTGTAAAAACAATATTAAAACTAATCTAATTTTAGGTTATACATAACGATCCCATAATATAAGAACACTTTTCAGTGTAGCACAAATATATATATCACTTAGGTAAGTTAATAATAAAATTTCTCGAACAAATACCAGGACACTAACAGTGCAAGGAGATGATTTGCCGAACTGTGTGAAACATATGAAGTTTTCAGTAACAACAACACCGAATCGTTGGGTGACGTTGTTGCAGCTCTCATTGCTCATTACATGGGCGTGGTACACTTGCAAACTTGTATCTTGTTCTTCAAATATACCGTCGCGCTGTTATACAAAGATTATTTATTAAGACATAATATATAGAACATACATATACAAGCTCACGGCTTTTTACCGTCGGGATAGGCAAGGACAATAGACGGCAACTTGTTTCTAGCTTGACATATGTCACGAGCTTCGTCTTCTGACATTAAACCTTCATACAAGCCCGCTCACCGTTTACAATTCCTGTCTCACATCAGAAGTTGCGATGTTCCAATAACTGTCGATTTGCAATTGCGTTGATTTGCAGGTTTTTATGCTTTTTATATAGGATTAGCTTTCGCCCGGGCCCCCACTAATCATGATTTTGTCTATACTCTAAACATACTTTTATTCAAGCGTTTATTTACATTGCAATGTTCGGGTCAAATCTTGCCTATTAAATTTGACCCGCTTTCCGGTGTCCAACTGACATGAAATTTTAAGTATATCAGTCCCGATGATAATTAATCTTTATGATATCATAAAGACGTCCTGACTTTGATTCTAAAAGGTTGTTTAAAAATTATTTTTTTTCTTTAATCTATTTTGGATAAAAGGTTTCCTATAATCTATTCTGAACGATATGATGAACGATACAGCAAAATACGCACGACAAAGTTAAACATTATGTTGTAATTTGTGGGTAGTCATTTTACATTACATTAAAAAGATATGAGATGGTTACAGATCACTCACTCTCTCGGATCCGAAGCTAGTGACCCAGGCGTCATCGAAGGCAGGCATCATCACTCGATTTGGTAGGTCCACACCATGAACCTTGTTCGAGAATCTGTAAAAAGTCAAGAAGTTTCGGAGATGACGTGGTGTTAGGTGGTGAAAAGCTTGACAAGCTATAATTTCAAAAGTAAATGATTTCAATTAAGTAACTTTGAGTTTTGAAGTGAAGAATTTGAGTAAGATATTTCCAAGATTTCACAGACATCAATTAAGTTTGGACTATTTTAATTTTAAGAATAGCCAGAACTGTGTTATAACAATACTTTAATACACTTCTATGTAAGAAGAAACTTTTTTTTATTTATTTATTATAGAAGAGGTCGAGTAAGCGACTACCGCGGCCATGGACACTTGCAATTGAAGAGTTGCCAGTGCGTTCTAACTATAACTTGTTTTTATAGAACACTGTTTATAATGTCAGTAATTTAAGGAAGCTCCGGTGGCAAATCTTATGTTGTAAAGTCTGCAAGGCGCTCTTAGCTGCTCTTAAACCGATTTCAAAAAGGAGGCGATATCTTCACCATAGCTAAACTGATTCAATCTTTAATTGAAAAGATTGTATTAATGGATGATTACACTTAAATGTGAAGAGAATATTCTACCGCAAAGGTGCAAAGTAAGATATAAAGAATACAGTTAATAACATAATTTATATTCATTTATCGGAGACATATCTTTTTTTTTGTAATAGCAAACGAGCAGACAGTTCACCTAATGGTAAACAACTCAAAGTTCGCAAGTGCGATGGGAGAGATTTGAGGGGGAAAGGGACCCCCCCCCCCAACCCATCGCCCTCAAATGCGGGAAACACACTTACAACTTTTGAGTCGGCGGTGTGTATAGGGGCGGCGGTTGTCACTTACATATAAAAAGAACATCTGATTCGCTGTTGCTTTCAGGGCTTGTTAGCACTGTCCAACTTTAGTTTAAAGTACCGAATTAAAAACTACTTACTTGATGACCCTATCGAGAAGTATAAGTGCTACGTCATTATCAGGCGTGTTCCTCAGCCCCCACTTAGGGTGTTTCATCACTTCTTGTATGTTCGCGAGTTGCCCGCCTTGGTCAGTGTACGAGGATCCACAACGGACCTCCATCCGACTTATACGATCAGCCCTGTAGAACGAATAATTTTTAATTTTTATCCGACTTCGCAAAGTTGCTCTGGTTATATTTTTCGAGTGTAAATATGTATACATATGTAAATTATGATGTATCTTTGTCGCCCCCTAGAGCTTAGACCGTCTGATGGATTTGATGGATAGTATTTCTTAGGATATAAGGGTTGAATTAGCTATCTTCAAATTGTGGCAGACCCTTTTGTGTGGTATTGTAATATAAGTACCTAGTAGGTAAATGTTAACTTTTATCTGGACGCATTTAAACAAATATGTGAGCTATGAACTGACGTAATTAATGCAAAATAAAACAAAAATAATGGAATCGATCATACTGTTATGCAGATGCTTTCGAAACGTCGTTGCTGTTTTCCTAAATTTTGTTGTCGTTATCCATATGTAGGTTTCTACACTCATGGTTTCATGGAACTTTGTAGTTCTCCAAATGTGTGTTTGAGTTTCTGTAAAACTGATTTTGACAGATGAGCTTTCGAAAAATGAAGTGACGCTTACAGAGTATACAAATTAAAGGTTCCGTTTTTAGGGTTTCCTGCCTCAGTCGGCAAAAACGGAACCATTACAGGATCACTATGATGTCCGTATGTCCGTTTGTCAAGACCATTTTTCTCAGGGAAGCGTGAAGTTATTAAGCTAAAATTATTGGCCATCCGGACATCAAACGGCTAATTTTCTTTTGCTATTGCTTCCAGCACGATATATGTATGTTAGTTTATGGGATATATTAATTGTATATTCTTAATATATTAAGTCTGCAGCTTTCATAGTTTCCTTCTCTTCTAAGAAGATTTGACGTGTCCTTATTCGCGTGCTACAAAAGATCATTTACTTCACCAAGCCTCAATAGACAGAGAGAGAGACACCTTATCAAGTATCAGTATCAATAGAGGTAATTGAAAGTAGCTTAGACACTATCCAATTTTTGTGTTTTAATGTTTCAAATGTTATAAATATTTTGGTCTTCAGCTTTCAAACACCGAAGCAACAGCCTTTTTTACAACAGCCTTCCCATATTTTATGTTGTGTATTATGTCCTGTACTTATACTCACTTCCAAAGACAGTTTGCAGTTGTGATGACCATCCTTGGGTTCAAAAGTGCGCCAGAACACCAGTGCACTCCGTCCTTCTGGATCGACACCGCGTAAGGGTAATCTTCTATCAGCGCCTCTCTGGCACCTGTTAGTCTTCTCGTTTCTAAGACAACGGGAAAGGAGTAAAATAAAAAATAACTATTTATTCAAAATTTTATTCAAATTTTCTTGGCTTTACCTTTTAAACTTTTAATGTCTGTAGCGTTGCCTTTCTTCTGTGAGTTTCTCTTCGACGACTTTTTTGAAGATTTCGGACGTCTTAAGGAATGGGATTTCTTATGTTTAGATTTAGACTTTGATTTTTGTTTCTTCCCCGTTCTCGTTCTCACCAATGATGTACCATTTACATGTTTTGATTTCCGTCTCAATCTAGTTTTCGATCTGGTTCCATTGTGCGGTTTTGTTTTTCCAGAATGCCTAGCTACAGTATCTCTTTGTTTCTTATCGACTTTGCTTTTCTTCCCAGCAGGCTTTAAGCTCGTCGCATTAGATTGTATTTCCCTTTTATTTGCCACTTTAGAGGATACAGTTGTCTCTACTTTTAAAGAAACTGCATCTTTTTGTTGAGAACCTTTAGGCGCAAGTTCATCATGGGCTCTGTTTACCCTATCCTGTGTTGCTTCAGGCTTTTCAGTCTTTGCTTGTACTTTGAGCTTCTCAGTTTGCTTAACCATTGTTGAGTTTCCTGATTCAGTATCCATTTTAGGCGGTAGTGTATTTTTTGACTTATCTTCTACAGGAACAGATCTCTTGATCCGACCTCTCGACGACCAAATATAATCTGGTAATACTTTTTTTACTCTCGGCTTCTGGTCAATGGTTTGGTCCACTGAGAAGTAAGGGCTATCAGGAACACCTCGGACAGCCTTAGAATTGCCAATCACTTGGAACACGGTGTATCGGCCGTTGGTGCTCACGTCTACTAATGTCTTTAACCCATGTGCCTTATTAATAGTCAATTCAGGTGATTTGGACTTATACATATATTTGGGAGGATTGATGAGAATCTTTCCAGCTCCAAAAGGTTTAACTTTCTTTGGGTAACTCTTGACTGCATACTTTTCATGGCCGATGACGTAGTTTATATAAAAAATGGCTATTAGAAGCAGCACCTTCATCGCGGTCGATTTCGACGCGAAGTAAATATTAAGATTTTCAATTTTACGGTACTAAATATTTAATGTTTTTCAAATGGATTTACTTTATTGTATGATAAGATTTATAGTTTATAACTTTATCGAATGGTAGATTTTAAAATTATTGATTTTCGACGACAAACTGAAATTACGTCTCTACAGTATTGCGTTACTTCAGTTAATCGACTGATACGTGGATGTATGAGGAAACAACGAAGAATTGTTTTCCTTAAATCTTATTGAATTAAAACAATGAAGATACATCGTATTACATTTATTTTATAACAATACTTATAACCATCTATAAATGTTTTAAAAACTTCTGCAAATTGCAAATATAACTGTACCCTTTACTTATTAGTCTTTAGGTGCAATTTTCTTGTATGTGGCAAGCTGAACAGCTAATTGATGTAGAATAGATTTGCCTGCTGGACCCTCATCTGGAGGCAAAGCTTTTGAAAGTCGAACCACTCGTCCACATTCACGGACAAAATATTCTAGTTCATTTTCTATTTGACGACCATCTCCTAAAAATTAAAAATAATACCAATTAGTTATTGAGAATAAATAATAAAGTTTTAGATTGGGGATCGAGATTGATGATTATGTAGACATCACATTCGTTACTGAAATCCGAAGGAAGAAAACCCTTTGATAACTCGTGTCTTTCGTCTTTTTAGCGTCACATAAGATACATGTGTATTATTTTGTATAAAACGATGGTCTGTTACGAGTGTATGTCTGGGCATCTGTGTCTTTATTTGGGTGGTATAGCTCCTAAATGGATGGACCAATTTGATTTATTTCGATTGAATTTAAAGTTTTTTTCATAACTAAGTAAACTTACCTTGTCCTAACCTGGAGGCCGGAGGCTGCAGACACTTATTAGTGAGCCTTGCGAGTTGAGACTTCTCGGAGCTAAAAGCTTCATCAAGATCAAAAAGTTCCAAGGGCGGGGGAGGCGGCTCTCTAAATGTAGGTGGAAACACCTGTAAATAGGGCAAACTTTGAAGCTTTTAAACAACAACATATAAGTTAAACATCTAGATATCTGACGATATTTCATTTTGTAATTGTTTATTCAATTAGAATGAACAACAAATACCAACAGCGGTCCTTTAGCTACTTAAATCCTGAAGGGTATATTCATTTTAAGTAATTTGGGTAGTAATTTAATTTCAACTTTACAAAAAAGTACTAAAATAATTAGCAAATATTCATTGATCTTAAAGTTCTGTCTTGTGAGTAAATGAAATCCACTGCATCTGAATCAAAAATTGGTGTAATAATTCATTTTAAAAAAGTAGACAACCGACTTCAATGCGTCTATCATAAGATTTAAGTCTTAAATGGTTTTCTCATGGATGCCATTGTCAGAACTGGACCAAATTGACGGGAAGCACCAGCTTTCAAATAAAAAATCATCAAAATCGGTCCAACCAGCCGAAAGTTCTGAGGTAACGAACAAAAAAAAATACAGTCAAATCGAGGACCTCCCCCTTTTTGAAGTCGGTTGCAAAATTTAAAAAAAAACAATTAGGTTGGGATTTTTCGTTATTGCATTTCATCCTGACCTGTCCATTGAGAAGGAACCTTTAGCCGTTGTACATTGTTGTAACAATCAGTGCATAAATTGTTCTTTTAATAACGAAAACAAATCAAGATCGTAAGAAATAAGTGCCACAATACAATTGAATATTTTCAAACTTTCTTGTCTCTCATTCACATAAGTAAAATGGTGGGATTTCTTTCTTTAAAGCTGTAAATGGTTATTGTGCGTGGTGTGGTGGTTATTGTGTATATGTAGATACAATTCTACACATTCTTTAATGACAAATGTGTTAACACAAAAATATTAGATTAGATTAGATTAGAATATTCTCTAAGAAATAATTCTATAGGAATTACAATAACTCTTAATTAAACATTGACATACTCGATGGGCAGACTTATCGCTAAAAGCGGTATCTACCGGACAACCAAAATTCAAATACAGTGCAACGAATGTTCTTACGTTATTAGTTATAAAAATCATCAAATTATTATATAACTGGTCGTTCTTGTAAATGTTTAGGATACTTACTGCCAATTGGAGAGGCGGGAACGGGGTCTCAAACTGCGGCGCGATGAGCCTCAACGGTTCATGTTTAACTCCTAGCGGTTCATATAGTCCTAGTACTTCTGGTACTGAAACACAACATAATTGACGTGTGTATGCATGTATGAAATCACGCCTTTAGCCTCGAAGGGTTAGCAGAGGCATATAACTCGCCCATATTTAGCAAACTATAATTTAGTTAAGTTGCTCCAGGATGCAATAGGTTTAGGACCGAGATGGAATCCTATGTCATCGGCCCATGTCGTGCGGTGTTCCGCAGGGGTCTGTCCTTGGACCACTCCTGTGGAACATGGGGTACGACTGGGCTCTTCGTGGTGACTTCCCCCCCGGACTGGGCGTAATCTGTTACGCCGATGACACTCTGGTCACAGCCCGGGGATCGAACTTTCAGGAGGCGGCGCGCCTGGCTACCAGGGGAGCCTCACTGGTGGTCCAGCGCATAGAGGTGCTAGGCTTGCGGGTGGCCCTGGATAAGACGGAGGCCATTTTATTTCATGGTCCCCGTAGTGGTCCACCCGCTGGCGCTGCCATCATGGTCAACTCGGTCTTCGTACCGGTTCGCGCCCACATTAAATATCTGGGCCTGATCCTTGACGGGAGGTGCCTCTTCGACGAGCACTTCCGGCAGCTTGCTCCAAAGCTGGTCGCCGCTGCGTCCGCCCTTGGGCGACTTTTGCCCAACTTAGGTGGACCCAGCGTCCCAACAAGACGGCTGTACACGGGGGTTGTCCGGTCAATGGCACTATACTGTGCACCGGTGTGGGCAGAAGCTCTGACCGCCCAGAATAGGGCACGCCTCTGGCGCCCTCAGACGGTCATGGCGGTTAGAGCCGTACGCGGTTACTGCACCGTGTCGACGGAGGCGGCGTGCGCGTTGGCCGGAACTCCCCCGTGGGACTTGGAGGCAGAAGTGCTCGCCGAAGTATATCGGCGGACGACTGATTTTCGGGCGGGTAGTGGAAATCGACCCCCGCCCGAAAAGGTACGCGAGTGGCGTGAGGCCGCTCGCCGAGTCACTATGGCTCGTTGGTCGTCCCGGCTGGAGGCTCCACGTGCTGGCTTAGCCACCGTGGAGGCGCTCCAGCCGATCATCGTCGAGTGGGCAGGGCGGCAGCACGGGATCCTTTCTTTCCGACTGACGCAGGTTCTTTCCGGGCACGGTTGCTTCGGAAAGTACCTGCACTCAGTCGCTAGGAGAGAATTGAGTCCCGTCTGTCACCACTGCGACTGTAGTGAGGACTCGGCCCAGCATACGCTCGCGGATTGCCCCGCTTGGGCAACGCAGCGTCGGGCCCTCACTTCAGTCATTGGAGAGGATCTGTCACTGCCGGCCCGGGAGGATAATCTCCACTCGGACCCAATTCATCGCCGGCGAACCGGGCGGCGGAGCCTCGCTTACCAGAGCCTCATGCCGCCCTGAGTGTAGCTGCGGGTGGTCGGGACTCTCTATCAAATAGCCTAATAGGTAAAGGCATCTGTAACTCTCAATGCTATGGCTCCTGTTTCCCCGTCAGTCAGCGTGTCCGTAAAAAATTATAAGATATATGTATGATATCTTAACATTTATGTGTATAGGGCTGGGGTTATATGACGTCACGGCTACAGCCAGTTCGAGCTACAGGTATGCGACCTCTACATCCTGGAGCAACTTCACTTCCCAATCCATCCCGAAAAGCAATATCCGTATTCTGTTGTTCTCACTCATTCCCTTTTAAATTTTCTAATCTTAAATAAATAACTGCCCTAATGAAGGCAATACCCCTACATCGTTAGTCCTTCTAACGATGTAGGGGCCAAATTCTAAATTACAAAATATAGGTGTTTAAAGCACCCCTATGTATCTGAATATCGAGTATTATTAGGGTTGCAGGAATATACAATTTAAAATCTCTGTCATTCTACGCCAAACGCTACATAGCATTATATAGTTATTTATTTTAAAATTATGTCCATTGAAGTCTGATATGAACCAATTTGCTCTACTCACACTGAGCTAGATTCAGTGAGAATAGCCTCCAGGTGAACAGTGCATGTGGATGTAATGGAGTCATTCTTGGTGGAGGAGCAGTTGCTGGTTCTGGTAAAGGCAGCGTGCTCAACCACATCATGTCACCTAGAGTGCGGTACTCGTTGATCTGTTGACACAAACTTTAAGTAAAACAGTTGCAATTTAAAACCGTAATAACTAAGTTCAAGGAGAAGATAGTACTAGTGACGTACAGGCTGCTCCTCCATTACCAATTTATAGCATTAGAAATGATAGAGTCAGACTAATCGACAATTGTGATATTTGTTCACAACAATAAAAAAATATGTATAAGTAGAAATGTAATATGAAATTATGAAGAGCTCCAGTTCTTACGTCAGGGTCCTCCACATCCACGGGGTTAAGATGTAAATCTGTAGCTCCTCCCAGGTAACTGAACACCATTTCTCTGATCAGGTCATTGCACTCACACTCCAGATATTGATCAGCGAAAAAATGTCCCGAACCTATTACGAATAGTTTACCTGAAAAGGTAACAAAAGTACTCGTTTAAAGACTCGGTACATGAACTTGAATTATCCAAATAATTTAAATTTTAGGATTAGGTATTTTTACTAAGAACTAACTAATTAGACTCATATAACTTAAGAGACCAAATTCCAATTATTGAGAAAATAAATAAATCTGGTATTATTTTAAGCACAACAGCACCCCAAAAGTCGCAGATGACTCTGAGAGATAAGTGAAACCAAAGGCAAATTTAGAGGTAAAGCCGGGAGAGATTTGCTAAATGGTTATGCAAGTGTGTTGGACAGTTGTAAAAGTCTATAAAAATAACTCACCTCCACTTCTATCAGAATTATACATGGCAGCAACAGGCCTCTTAACGGGATAACATACATCGCTACTAGACAAGACTGCTGCTGCAGGCTTTTTTACCGTCAATGTGGCTCCATAGGGGTACACGAAATTCGGTGTAGCTGGTTCCTCCCTACGTAAAAAAAAATGTATATTACTAGTATCTTAAGAACGTATCATTCAAGTTAAAAAACTACCATCGGGTCTTAGGTTTTGAAGCAGTAAGGACCCACAGTTATAACAGAGACTTGTAAACATTGACGCGCGGGAGTTTGGTAACGATCCTAGGTCATGAACTTTTCAATTAAGTTAGCGTAATAGCTAAGGCGTCGGACTTGCGATCAAGTGGTTGCGGGATCGAACCCCACCAAGTGTACTACAATCGTGAACCCACCCCTAATACAAGCATTTTAGCTTAGCTGGCTAATGCTAATAGCTAATGTGTGACCCACGTTACTAGTATTTTTTATAAAACAAAAAATATTTAAAATGTATTGTTACTCTCTATAATGGCATTCGATTAAACACTCTCTCCTTCTACTTAGCAAGAAAAAGAAACGGTAGCTAAAGAAAGCTTGCTACATCACAAATATCTCCAATACGGTCAGAAGTGTCTACTTTTATTAAGGCAACTGCTTACCATGTTACATAAGTATTTTGGTTAGCAACATGGCTGTAATAAACTTACAGAAAATCATCGGACTCGCTACTGTAGTTAGGCATCTTCATTAAATACTTGGTTAAAGCTCGATTCAATATTCCGTTTGAAATATGACACTCTTTTGGATGATAGAACTTGTGATATTTAGCGCGGACTACACAATCTGCAAACAGAAAGAACTACCTATAACTGCTCTGATATAAAAACTCATTTGTACAATACCTCATTTCCTAGTGACATGAGGGTCAACCCACAGTTTAAATAAAAGAACTCAAGTTTCGAAATTTAAAAATTATAAAAAAATTGACAAGTCAAAGTGTCAGACGTATGTCATTTTACCATTATTAACAACAATCCCGAACTCCTCTAAGAAGAAGTTAATATTTGTATTAGTCCGTTCTTCTCCACCATCTGTCATTGCTACGAGTACTGAGTCTCCTCGTTCCACCATATTCTTAAGACAGGATAACTCATCATCCGTGAATGCGTTCTGAGGCCCTGGTATTACAAGAATTCTGACATCTTCGAGGATGTGAGATGATAACTCCTCACGGTTTCTGTAACAATCACGAAAGAATAGGAAGTAATTTACGAATAGCTTTACCCAATACCTATAATTATTCCTATACGCCTATTTCATGACTGTTCACTACAAATGATTTAAAAAATCCGAAATACTGTTCTGATTTTAATAGTCAAGAATCCCCGGCAGTAGGTACGAAGCTTTGTATACAACCTCTGCAAGGCGTCTTTCAAGGTAGGTCTGTTACAAGCAATCATTAAATTTTAGTACATTTAGTTGGTGGACAAAACAAATTATGCTTAATGCTTATGCGTGCTAGAAATATATTTATACACATTTTGAATTCAGAAAAATAGTAATAATGTTTTAGATAATTAACTTCAAACTCTTCTTCGTAAATTATAATAATATCTTCATACATTCTCACACACGGCCGTGTTATCCCAAACTAAGCAGAGCCTTTACTTTGATAACCAGACTGCTGATATACATACTTATGTTTTTATAAACACATACATATTATAGGTAGTTAATTGTCCTGGGTGGGAATCGAAACCACGACCTCTGACTTAACAGCCAGGATCGCTATTCTACGCACTACAAATCCTGACTAGTATAACTTTTTGGACCCATCCTGACTGGTTAGTGTCAGTAATTATTCCTGAAATTGGATGAAGATTACGCTTAGTGTTACATAGATAGCAGTAACACTAAGTGTAATCTTCATCCAATTTGTTCACGTGTTTATGGTCGCTGCCGTGCTTGAAGGCTGAAGCGTGATGTTTTACAGCCTATATCATTCCTGAATATATATCCAATTAAATTATATTTTTAACGTTTTTCAAATAAATAGAATCTTCTATGTTTGACCGTATGTATCTATTTCGACTCGAATAGATTCGATTGTCGCTCTGTAAACTATTGAAAGTGAAAAATAAGAGAGCAATTTAAAATTAACCTTTAATTTTAAATAGATTTTGAGAAAGTTCAGTTATTATAAAGTGACACGTATCACATATTTTTCACTCTTGTAGTAAACATTTCACGTTCAATTCTTTGAAACGCTGCGGTGGTCCATTTTTAACCAAATCAGGTTTGATAGCTATCATATTGATAGATAGCAGCTTGTTTTCACGATTGGAAGTATTGCTCAACATAATTTGAAAGGCGTTTTGAAGGCACTTATCTATTTTTATACTCTATGTAATCACTTCTTTTTAGATTACATTTAATGAATTTAATAAACGATTTGATACAATTTAATGAACACTATCTAGTAGAAAAAAAAAAAACATTCATATTTGACTGATAAGTCCAGAGATTATCTCTTTTAACCCTCTGTAGCGCGGTGTAACATATCTGTCACAAACTGATTCTCTGCCTACCAAAAGTCAAATATTTTTTCAAATCAATTTGGTGTCAATGTAACTTATCTGTAACAAATCGATGTATCGATTTAGTTAAACATTAAAAGTGTAGATGGCGTTTATGCCGCGTAATGGCCGTTGTTTGTCGACTGATCAGGTATAACTCCCTACGTGGTTTGGAAAAATCATAATAAAATAGATAATCGTTATAAATACTGTGTGTTTTTATAAAATATACAAGGTAAGTACATGTACTTTGTGATATAATGTGAGTTTTTATGTTATTGTACAACTTCAATGACTTTCGACTTTCTGTCGTGTTTGTACCAGAAATGTCACATTGCCTAACGTGGGTAACTTTTTCTTTGTGAAGAGGCTGATAAACTGATTCATTTGTTTTTCTTTTTAGAATGACTTTTCGACCTCTTAGGGATGGCGAAATAGCTGAGGTGTTGAATTTTTACGAAGACAGTGAAGATGGCATGGAAGATGACGATGACAGTGTTGCAGATCCAGATTATGAAGATGAGAATGAGATGGCGCAAGTGCAGTTTTCTAGCGATGAAAATGAAGATGCAGAAGTGAATATTGATGAGATCATTCATAGTTTAGAAACTAGTGAACCTGTTCCGTCATCTTCTACGGCAGTGCCAACTGGATCGCAACCAACCCAATCAGCGAGACGTCCTGGAAAGCCACAAAAACTCAACATGCGATGGAAGAAGAAAAATCTGCATTTGAATGAGCAACAGTTGCGTTTTCTAGGAAATGAAAACTTACCAACTGATATCTTAGAGCTTGACACGCCGATCCAGATTTTCTTGTTTTTGTTTCCCAAGGATTTGATTGATTTTGTTGCAACACAAACTAAGTTATATATTGTGCAAAAGGATCCCAATAATAGTTTTCGGGTTTCCACAACAAACATTCAGCAATTTATTGGTATAGTATATATCATGTCTTTGATTCATCTTCCTCGAGTTACCAGTCATTGGAATGGCACCATTGGAACTCCTATTATTCAAGAGATAATGTCCGTAAAGATGTTTGAAAAGATTCGTCAGTTCATACATTTCAATGATAATTCCCAAAACTTGCCCCACGAACATCCGTAGTGGACGTAGTTTGAACAATCTGTCAAAGATTGTTCAAACTACGTCCACTTGTTCATAAATTGAACCAAACCTTTTCCAAAGTTCCTTTAGAACAATATCTTTGCGTTGATGAACAAATATGCTCTACGAAAGCAAGAAATAATTTGAAAAGATATAATCCGAAAAAACCTCACAAATGGGGCTATAAGATTTATCTTGGTGGAGTCTCTGGATTTGCGTACAAAATAGAACCTGAAACTGGCTCAGAAAAAGTAATACTGCCCAACGAATCTGATTTAGGCGCATCCTCAAATGTAGTCGTGCGTCTATCACGAGAAATACCCCATAACGAAAATTATAGATTGTATTTTGACAATTATTTTACATCTTTGCCACTGCTGGAATATTTGTCAAAAAATGGTATACTAAGTCTTGGTACTATACGTCGAAACAGGATTCCAGATTGCAAATTACCCACAGACAAAGAAATGTCTAAGAAAGACAGAGGCTATTCCGTTGAGTATGTGGCTGACGTCAATGATGTGGATGTAGCAATCGTAGCCAGGAAAGACAACAAAGTGGTTAATTTGGCATCAAGTTTTGTAGGAAAAATTCCAAAAGCCCAGGTGAGGAGATATGACAAGAAGACCAAGCGGTACATATCAATTGCCCGTCCTAATATTGTTGGAGAATACAATCGCCACATGGGTGGCGTGGATCTCATCGATAGTATCATGGGACGTTACAAAATACAGCTTCGCAGTAAAAGGTGGCAGGTACGCATGTTTTACCATTTATTGGATTTGATCATGGCAAATGCATGGCTTCTTTATAAAAGAATTCATAAAGTTAAGGGGTTGCAGGATAAACATTTGCACTCGGCATATTTTCGGCTTGAAGTTGCAACAACCTTATGTAAGCTTGGTGTACCATCCAATATGAAGAACCGTCGATCTATCGAAAACGAAATTCAAGCAAAACGACACAAAGGTCCAGCTCAACATGTTCCTCCAGTGGCAATCAGGCAAGATCAGAAAGGACACTGGCCTGTTTTGACAGAAAAGAGGATACGCTGTAAATATCCTAAATGCTCTGGTGTCTCACAGACAATGTGTGAGAAATGTGGCGTTGCTCTTTGTTACAATAAACACAACAATTGTTTTAGACTATTTCACCTAAGTTACCCTTTTGATGCAGTGTGACATTTCTGTCACACTCCCTTTAATTCTGTTTTTGTCACTTAAATAAAAAAAAATAGATTTTTCCAGAAACACCTGTATTTTTATTACTTTTGATTAACATTTTTCACTACTTATTTTTAAAATTTGATATCTTGCGCTACAGAGGGTTAAGCAAAGACAAAACAAAATACTCTTATACATGTATACTGTTACGGACTGTGGGTACAAGGAATGGAAGAAAAAGAATGTCTCTCACGAGGGTAACAATTTATTTGCGGTTCACAGTCTGAACGCGTAATACTACACCGAACGAGTAGCACTGTCCCCGCGGACTACACGTAGCCCAGTCCAACGGGAGCACTGTACCACTTTTCACATTTACTAATCACTACACTTTTCATCTTTTTCACTTCTTCTTCTTGTTCTGAACTCAGTGGAAAGTGATCTCAAGTGAAAGGGCAGTTGCCCTGTAGGCGCTTCTGGAGTTAAGCGTGGCTTCACAATATACACAATACGCTCACGCCTGTATCCCCTAAGGTGTAGGCAGAGGTGTACTCAACACTTACATTTTTCCAATTAGGGGGCAAGCTTATTTCCGCCAACCGGGCACTGTATGACTGTATATACATATACTGTCTGATAGCTAACAGTCCGATCTCTTGGCCATTACAATCTAAATATACTTTGTTCCTTAGAAGTCACATTATAATATATGCTTAGAAGTAAAAAAAAAAAGTTGGGCAATTTTGGCAACAAGTGTGACAGTTGATTATGTACTAGAGTAACTATTGCGACTCTGGAAGAAAGTAGCGTTAAGGACATACATATGCACTCCCGGCCTAGTTTAGACGCTAGCATGACTACCACTGAAAATCCTATGTAAGTAAATTAATTTTATTAATTTATTGCGTTAGGACTCGAACTTTCCGACACCAGCCAGTTAGAGTACTCGTATATATGTGACCCTGATTTGCTTGAGTAATTGCTTGTACACCGCAATCCACCCGCATAAGCAACATCCTTTTTCTTACCTTTTCACCTTTTCTTCCTCTCAATCAACTCAGATTTTGCCCAACTAATGCCCAAACTGCTCGGATGACGGCAGTAGGCTTGCCCCCTATTACGTAGATAGCACTAGATTATAGTCGGCAAAGTGTGGGCGTTAATTATGTAGTCGGCAAAGTGTGGGCCTCTGCCTTCTGGGAGACAGGCGTGAGTGTATGTATGTATGTATGTAGTTGTTTGTTAAAGATGTTATGTTTGACAGCTAGTGGCGGTCTGTTGTCTCTGCCTGCCTCCGAATGGGACAAGGCGTGAGTTTGTGTATGTATATTAATGTATGTTAAACCTTACGATTGTTATAAATACCATGTAGTTTTTTTACTATACTGTTCGCGGACGCAGACTATGAAAACCTAATTTAGTAATTACGATAGTTAAAACAAAACAAGAACAAGTTTTGTCACCAAGTCTAATGTAATAACCTAAAATAAACTGTATAACGCTAAACTCAAAAGGGTTTACTAGTAAGTATTAAACTATTCAATAGTTACGAGTAAACCCTTTTGAGTTTAGCATCATATAGTTTGTTTTTTTTTTTTTGTAAACTCTTCTGGCTAAGGAACCAATTTAAAAAAATTAACTCCGGGAGTGCCGACAGAAGTGAAAACTTATTTTGGCGCGGTAGACATTTTTTAGATGGGTACTAAGGTTATTGGGTAATTAATGGAATTTTATTTATGAATTTTATTTTATTAATTATTAGAAACTTTAAAATACATTTAATATCCTTTTATGAATCATCATCATTAAAATTATTACATTCTAAAATAGAAACTATAGGTTCATGGTATCTAAAATAGGAAATAAACAATTTTGATTCGAAGTTATTTAAATATCTCTTGAATACCGCATCAATCGTACTTTTATATCTCGTTGTGTTAATATTGCGTTGTATGGACATATGCATCTCGTAACGGTGTCGCGAGTCCATAGATTTTATCTCATCTAAAAATATGCGTACCGCGCTAAAAGAAGTTTTCACTTCAAAAAAAACGTCATCAGCTCAGAAATTAAAATTTGTAGTATTGTAATCCACGTACAGTGTCATTTCGATACGATAATAAGAAGTTGGTTAGATTCCAGAGCGTAGGCGTTTCTCGGAACGTGAATGTGTGCACATGGCAGACTATGTTGATTATTAACTAATAATCTACGATCCGTCCTAGATTGATTTAAAGATTGCAAGTTCAATTCATAGACACTGGCATGCCTAAAAATTGATTCAAAAAACTTAGCTAGCAAATATAAAATTGAAATTAATAATCAATCCTGATTGGATCAGGATTGATTATTAATTTCGGGCATATATTACTCTACTTTTTGGAGTTACTGTCTATTTTCGGTCGCAGTTACGATTTGAGAAATATATTTGTCGGAGATTGATGTTTTTCGGGGCAGTTGCCTTCTCCCAAATACATATTGTGTGGGCCGTGTGGCGTTTCTCGAGCAGAAAACAAAGTAGGTACAAACAAATAATCTTTATTAAGTAGTAGGCACTTAAAGTGGGAACAACGAGCCGTAAGGTAGTTCCTAGACTTGTTATCCGCGCGGTGGTCGATAGGTAAGTGTGCTCCGCTCGGCCCGCACGAACACTTATCTAGACTCTGCCGAAGCGATGACGTTTCACCGCTTGCGCCTCGTTGTCAAATCAGCTCCCGTACAATTGACCGTACCGACACGGCCATCCTACGGGACACACGTCTCTGTGTGTTACTCTGAAACAATATTCATCTAGCAGGATCACATAGCTCATCGTGACATCGCACCAGTAATTAATCGAGAGAAGTCCAAAACAAAACTCTTAACATCAAACTAAAAATTTTATTATCAAATTTTAAATAATAATAATAACAAATACAATAATCGATACACTCAAAACAAAACTGACTTGAATATCACGTTGTCTCACTAGAGACATCAATCATTTTAGGTAAACTAGAATACTTAAGCTCTGCATGTGATATCTTGCTATACATAGCCTAGTAACCTCCAGTTACTTATCCTTGTGCGAACCCCTTATGGGAACGCCGAGTCTCCAGGACTCCATGGTTTCCACTGAAACCTGACCTCTGCCAGAGTTGACTGCTTACCGCGTACTCACGGACTACATCAAGTAGATACCGATTTCTACTGAGCTACGGCTACACGACAACCTCTGGTACGGTCCCATCATCATGCAAACTTAAGCACTCTCCTCAATATCACAACTAATTTGCTCTATATCGATCTCGTCAGTTATGTCTTGGTTATCCAGCATTTTTCGCAACTTATCATGAGCGTATTTATAGGTACGGTTAAATTAGGATCGATTAAACTAATAACAAGTTCATCTGTCGTTACGCGTGTTCGCGGCATCCCAGTAATAAAATAGCCCGAATAACGCGTTAACACAGAAACAATCATCGATTTATACTCCGCAGAAATTTCGGTATCAATAATTTTTAAATTGTTTATCGAGGGTAGATCTAAATTACAATTATTAACCACCTTATGAATTTTAGAAATTTTAAATTGTGTCGCGGTCATATTGACACTAAATCCTTGTGATAATATTTCACGGCCTATCCTAATATCACTTCGTAAATAGACATCAGGCAAAACATGTAATAAAATCTCTATTAAATTATTATCTATTTCAACAACACAGAAAATCTGACTAATTCCTTTCAAAGTTACTAATTTTTGTTCGCGTCTACCACAAAATTTACATGATACACTTTCCTTAACGAGTGATCATTCTGCGCCAGAATCAATAAAACTCAAATAACTGACCTTGATGTCTCATAGTTCCTGCCGGGGGATCAACGCTGCACACGTCAACCCGTCGTTCACTGTGCCCGGTGTGTGACGCCTCGGTGCTGGTGGTGCCTTGGGACATCGGGTGGAGATATGTCCTTGATTTCCACATTTGTAGCAGATGATGGAGCTGGTAGTGCTGATTGGCTGCTGAGGGTTGGGTCTTGAGGCTTGAGCGTGATGCGTTTTCGTTGACTTTCCTTTTTCCTGCTGCGTTTCAGATAGGTAAAAGCTTGCAGTTCCTGTTGTAATCGTTGCCGATTATTTAGTTCCGATGTAAACGCCACTCTTTGCAATCTTGAATCGAACTGAGAAACGTGTGCCACTGTTGTTGCGACCACAATCTGCTCAACCGTTAGATTTTTCCAGCAATTGAATAACAGTGACATGACACGATTACCGTACGCTGCTAACGTTTCACCTTCCTTGGGTTTGTCGGTACTTAACTTTATGAGGGTACCCGCAGGTGTTTCGGTCCACACAAATCTTGAAGTGAAAAGCTCTTTAAACTCCGCCCATGTCATACCAGGGTACGTAACTGTAGACAACCATGCTGATGCTGCTCCTTTGAGGGCCTTGCTGATTGTAACAATGAGCTGACCTCCTTCCATCGGGTTATCGGCGAAACACAAGTCTGATGTTACACACCATGACCTTGCGTCTGCGTCGCTTTTGTCTGGATCAAATTCGGGTAGATTCACATGCTGAGAAGAACGTTGAGGTTTGCCTAGTGCTTCGATCAAGGCCTTCATATTTGAATTTTGCGTTTCAAATAATACCCTCCAGTAGTCTGCGTTTCCGCCACTTTGTTCACATCGTGGCATAACTTCACTGCGGTTTTCGTTTGTCTGCTCGGATCTCACTTCTGATGTCGGAGACTGATGTTTTTCGGGGCAGTTGCCTTCTCCCAAATACATATTGTGTGGGCCGTGTGGCGTTTCTCGAGCAGAAAACAAAGTAGGTACAAACAAATAATCTTTATTAAGTAGTAGGCACTTAAAGTGGGAACAACGAGCCGTAAGGTAGTTCCTAGACTTGTTATCCGCGCGGTGGTCGATAGGTAAGTGTGCTCCGCTCGGCCCGCACGAACACTTATCTAGACTCTGCCGAAGCGATGACGTTTCACCGCTTGCGCCTCGTTGTCAAATCAGCTCCCGTACAATTGACCGTACCGACATATTCATTATTTGAAATTGATGACGCGAGTTCCATGATTTAACATGGACCCATCATCATCATGGGCGTTAATTTGCACTTAATTACGTAGTCATGAGAGTGGCTATTGATTTAAGTAAATGTCTATAATGAGTGTGCCTTCTGTACCCATAAATCTAGCAATGTAGTGTAGCCAGCATGTATATACATAACGCAGACTCATAAAACCTGAACTTACGTACTAAAATTTGTTTTCAGTAATCACCGAAACAAGTGAGATGTACTAAATGTACCTATTTAGCACTCTTTAATCTTACAAGTATCTTATTATACTATTATAAATGCGAATGTGGATGGATGCTTGTTACTCAATCAGACCAGAACGGCTGAATGAATCTCGATGGAATTTGTCACAGACATCGATTATAGTCGGAGTTAAAAATTCCACTCGAATGAAGTTGCGGGCACCAGATTGGTAAGTATAAAGGCGGCAGTTTGTAAGGATGATGACGACGTTTGTTATTCCCTCACTAAAAATACAAACGTATTTCGGAGTCAAATTAAACACAGATATTTTCTGGTCTAGAATCTCATAATAATAAATAGAAAAATATTTACCGTGGTAAATGAGGCTCAAGAAAACGCGGCCCAAAAGTTAGTAGCCTACTAGTAAGCCTACCATAATGACTCCACTTTGCCTGATGGTAAGCAATAAATGCAGTCCAAGAGTGGTAGTCACCATCCTCATTGCATGTCTGGTCAATGCAGCATGGTGACAAACACTATGGCGGCCTGGTGAGATGCTTTTTCACGCCCCGCTTAAAAGACCCGGGATCAAAGTGGGAAGGAAACACGTGCACTGGTAGGGAATTAAAGGCTTTCACTGATCGGCACAGGAAAGAAGAGCCAAACCGTTTCGTTCGGGATCGCATACCTTCGACTCGCAAACGGTGACTCTCAGGCCAGCACGTGTAGTCCTGTAGAGGAAGGGAGAGGGTGAGACCAATTGGAAGAGCTCGTCAGAACACTCCCCGTGATGTAGGCGATAGAGAACTGCCATAGAGGCGACATCTCTTCGCAACTGCAGGGGCTCAAGAGACTGGGTGACCTCAGGACAGTCTATAATATCGAGCGTCAAGCAGATACTGCGCATAGCCATCCCAAAGATGAGAGCAGTACTCCACGCAGGAGCGAACCTGGGTCTTATATAAAAGACACAGATGCTCGGGCGAGAAGAACCGTCTCACCTTGTTCAATACACCGAGTTTCCGCGAGGCCGCCTTAGTGACGCTCTCGATGTAATCACGTGGATTGAGATCCCGACAGATGTCCATACCCGGTATATTAAGCCTATCCTGTAGTGGCACTTGAGTGTTCTGAAGAGTAGGAAGGGGAAGGAATGGAAACTTTTTGTTTGAAAACGCGCACGCCTGTGTTTTCTTGGCGCTGAACTCGACCAGATTCTCACAACCCCATTGAGAGATGCGGCTCAAGACCCGGTCGAGCTCAGCAACAAGCTCCTGTCGTTTTCCCCCAACGTCTGCTAGCTTCGCAGCAGGATGTCCAAAGTATCGCCCGTGTACTGTGCTGTCGTCTGCATAACAATATATGTTGCCAAGAGCCAACATATCATTGATATGCAGAAGGAACAGCGTGGGCGATAGGACGGAGCCCTGAGGTACACCAGCGCTAACCTCCTGGAAGTCAGAGGCCGCGCCGTCACAGAGAATCCTAATGCTACACTTGTGGAGGAAGGCAGCAACCCAGTTGCATAGCTTAGATGGCAGACCAAATGCAGGAAGTTTGGAGAGAAGCAAAGAAGAAGCGAAGCGATGCCAAACCCTATCGAAGGCCTTGGCAATGTCGAGGCTGATGACCAAGGACTCCCCATGCCTATCCATAGCCTCACCCCAAAGGTGTGTGACGTACGCTAGAAGATCACCCGTGGATCGGTTCGGCCTAAAACCATATTGCCGATCATTTAACAAGGAGTGATCCTCTAGGTGGCGGATTAATTGGGTGTTGATTATCCGCTCGAGCACCTTACAGAGTATGGAGGTGACGGCTATAGGATAATAATTGCTGGATCGGAGCGGTCGCCTTTTTTGGGAATGGGTTGGACGTTCGCCTCTCTCCAGGCCTCCGGAACAATTCCCGAGGAATACGACAGGCGATACAAGCGCGTCAGTACAGGAGACAACTCTGGTGCACAGTTTTTAAGAACCACCGCCGGAATACCGTCGGGTCCACTGGCTTTCCGAACATCGAGTGACCGAAGCTCCGCACGGTCACTCGATGTTCGGATGCCTCCCTCTGCCGGATGCGAATATCCCGCATTGCGGAGTCGCAAGATGCAATGGTGGGCGGGTGAGCGCCACAGTCGTCGATTCGGGAGTTAGCCGCAAAGTGGTCAGCAAGTAGTTTCGCTTTCTCTTGCGGCTCGTGGGCCAGTGATCCGTCAAGGTACTTCAGCGGTGGCAGCGAAGGCTGGCAGTAGTTGGACTGGACGGCTTTGGCCAATCGCCAAAACTTACTACCTACCTCGGCTACCTTGGCTACCCGTAGCGTATGCGACGAGTTCTTGACCAAACCGTGCAATGCGCTGGGCATCAGCTCTGATGTAAGCCCTCTTGCATTCCTTAGAGGCTTTGTTAAACGCTGCTTTTAGGCGATCAACGTCTGGGTCACAATGAGCGCGGGCCCTGATCCGTGCGCGGTAGGCTGACTGCTTTTGAGCGACAGCACGGGTGCACTCGCGATTGAACCAGGGACGGGTCTTTGTGCTGGCGACTTCACTGTAGGGGATATAGTACTCCATACCGATAGTGATTTCGTCAGCCACGGCAGACGCACTTTGCGACAGATCCCTGTATTTAAAGCAGCGTTGAGCCCACGGGATGGATGCAAATTATTCCCGAGTTGTCTCGGAGTCTCCGGAATGGGACCGATAAAGGCAAACGTAGATCCGGCTCATAGAGCCAAAATCCACGTGTAGCCAAAGGATGGAGAAGGATGCGTCTTCTAGGCAGTGCAGACGGCGACAACAAACATCCGCCCTGACGAAAAGACATACCCCAGCCCTCGCGAGGAAGCACTCCTCTAGCACGTAGCCGGGATAGTAGAGATATGCCGTGTCGGCAGGGCGGCGTATTTGTGTCTCCGTAAGAAAAAGCATGGAGTCCAAGTATGTTAGTGAACTCCACCTCAAAAAGCGGGTTGGTGGGAGAGGAGGATGCCGCTGTTGGACCATTTTTCTTTCTTTGTACTGCCATGATAAGAGTTGGGAAAGGGGGCGTAAAAGGCATGACAGTCATCGTGACTGTGTAAACTGAGACTGAAAATACTGTGTCATCATGTAACGGTGAGGCATGGCGGAGACCGAACCGCCGGACGGAAGGGCCCCCGTACCCTCCTGGAAATGGACGCCGGGTCCCACCGTCCGGTCACCAACCGGCACGATGAGCCACTCCGTGGATGCTCCCAGGGTGCCATCGGTCAGCGGCACCACCGTTTCTACGGGTCTCCCTGGCCGACGGTTCGATCCACGCCACCCTCACAATGATTCTACGAGCACTCCACTGCTCACACACATACCACGATAACTGTCACTCCTGCATCATTGGGCCTCCGGCGCACTCACTCACCAGCGAAAGACGACAGCACGAATGTTGTCGCCTTAGGCTGGTTTTCTGTGAGAGGGTAGTACTGCCCCGGTCGAGCCGGCCCATTGCTGCTGAATTCTAGATGTTTGCTGAGCCCTCCCTCTCCCCCACGTGAGATTTTGGGAGATTAGGTTCCCCATGTGATATTGGGGAGATTAGGCTCCCCCTAGGGTTTGAGTAATTAATGGACGCTTCCTTATGTTCCATCAATCTGACCTGATGATGTAATAAGGTGGTGGATGGAATATGAATAGTAGAACCCTTAATGGTTAGTGAACTCCTAGAGTTTAGACTCGTTTGGTTTGTTTCAACAACGAGTCAAAAACTATTGGTGAAAAAAGTCTGGGATAATGATTTTGATTACTGTACATAAACATACATAAGCAGTAAAGGGTTTACAACTTTGTAAATAAGAACTTCGTATTCTAGATCGATGTTATCGGTGGTTATTGTTTACTAAATGCGTCAAGTACTCACATCATAACTTTCCACGTCGTCTTCAGTTTTCTGTGCAACATTTTGTAGTTCTCAGTGATTTTGAACAATTCATTCTTGGACACATCGAACAATATTGTGTCTACCGATTTCATTTTTATGCGTAAATACTATCTATTATTACATTAAATGTTTACTATACACTTATGTCAGGCAAGAATCTTATGTTTTGACTGACGACTGTTGCTTAGCAACGATGTCGTTTGAGGGGCGACAAATCCAAAAGAATATACAAACCAATACAAACTGATCCAACAGTACGTCGCACGGTTGACGTATACGTATATTAGTTTCATCATCATGTCATTTAATATAATCGATGTCACATTTTCGACGACACCCGTGGGAACATATAATACTACTCAACCGAAGCCTACTCGGCGATAATGACTGACATCAGTTTTCTTTTTATAATGTAGGGCGACAAACGAACAGACGGGTCATCTGATGGTAAGTGCAAACCCCGTCCATAGACACCGGCAACTCAAGATGGGGTGTGGTGTGGTGTGTGTCTACGAGTGATGAGGGTTGGGGGATGCTGGGAGGGGAAAGCGGAGAAGGGGGATGATTAGAAAGGATATGAGGAGAGACAACTACCGTCCATGGACACCTGAGTCATTCTAAAATCCGTTGCAGATAATGATGTCCCGAAACTAAAATACTTTCTTATTGCTGAGATATTAGAAACATTATAGAGTATTATGGATTCATTTGGTAAAGGACATATTATTTAATAACTTTTAAAACATCTAACGCGTTTAATATTGATTAATCACCAATTTTTTTCGTGTAACAGAGTAGTCATTCATGGTAACAGAGATGTTTCATATATAAAAAAATGTGTCCCAGACCGCAGACCATTACACGGAAATCGTGATACCATTTTTTCAAAGCATATGGATAATTTGGTTTAAATGCTATAGTAATTAAACAATTTGGACATTTTCAACAACACATTCCATACCAAATAACTACAATTTATTGATCCACCTATGATTACTTCAAATTCTGTCAAGCTTTATTTCAAATAGTAAGCGTACGCTCTGTTACCACATATATTTGAGAGCTGCCAATAGAAAGCGCCACCTTTGCAACGGAAACAGTTGTGTTTTTATGTCTTCTGTTTTATCGACACCGTTCGTTGCAAGTGAGGCGATTGGCGTGCAAACCAGTTGTACGTTGGCTGTGATATGTGGCGAGTGGTTTTATTCTGTGTATACCTGTTACCGGCGTTTTAAAGTAAATATTTCTATATTGCCATACAAATTTACAAGTTTAAAGTTGATTTAATGGAATAATTACCCTATGTGCATTTATTTTAAAATGAACACAACTCTGTTACCACTGTCTAGTAACAGAGTTGTTATTCCACTTATTATTTGTCTGAAGTTTTAGTTTGTCTGTATCTTTTATAAAAAAATAATTCTAGATAATTATACATGACTTATAGGCAAGGAAAACTGAAATTTTAGAAAAGTCGGGAAAAAGTAAAGATTACGAAGAATGTGAGAAAAATTTGATAAATTTTTTTGAAGAAACAGGAAGAAAAAAAGACACGTATATAATAACACAATACAAAAACTAAAGAGAGTGTATACATAATTTGACTAAAGATTTCACTGCACTACCCTTGCACTTCATATAGATTTCAGCGAAAACTAAAATTGTAAGCTGCACGAAGAGATACAATCACATCATTTGTGTGGGTCGCGTAACCAAGTAACCTTACATACTGGTGTGTTTTTTTTTATTTATTTTTTTTATACTATAGGGGGACAGACGAACAGACGGGTCACCTGATGGTAAGTGACACCGCCATCCATGGACACTTACAACTCAAGAGTCGCAAGTGCGCTGCCTGCCTTTGAGGGTGATGAGGGATGGGGGATGCAGGGAGCGGAAAGAAGAGAGGAGGGATGAGGAGATGGAAAAAAGGAGAAAGGAGATGAGGGGAGAGAAAAGGGGGCAGGGGGAATTGGGCCTCCGGAAACCTCACTCAATTCGGGGAAATGCAACGCAAGCGTTACTTCACAACCGTTTTCTGTGAGGCAAGTTTTCTGTAAGCATGGCTCTACCACTGAAAAACAGTGGTAGAGCCATGCTTAGGTTATGCAAGCGAAGCTCGGGAAGTCAAAACATAGAAATGGAATCCTTTTGTACAGTGTCAAGCAATCTATCACACGGCCCTTCGGCAATTTGGAGTCATCTTCACCCCATCCTTGACTTAATTAGAGAACGATTGCCTAACATAAAAGTGATACACATATTTTCAGGTGGGCCCGCGACTCAGCATCGCCAAAAAAAAATTCTACCTACTGCACAAAACTATTCTCAAGGTACAACTTTGTTAAAGTTACTTGGATTTTTTTTGAAGCGTGTCATTGAAAGGGGGCGGCAGGCGGTATCGGTGGATTTATTAAGCGGGAAGGATATTTTTGATGCTTCTTCCTTCTATCAAAGGAAAATTTAAAGGAAATAGTTCCTTTATATGGCACAATGAAAGTAGAAGAATCGAGAATTAAGCTATTTTTGCCAGCATGGTTTCTGTGCTCGCATGTATCCAATAACCTATTATCCCCTAAAAGAAATGATTGCACAATCAAAGCACAGTAATCCTGTTACGTTAGAAAATATTACTAATTTAATTGTTCATTACAGAAAATCAATTTATAATTCTGTGTACAGTTCGAGCTCTTAATCTAGTGATGATGATATACCTTTAAACAAAATAAGAAATAAAGACTAATCTGGATTGTCAGAAGAAAAAGATAACGATAGCTACTTAATTGAGAAGGAGAACATTCATCCAAGTAAAATCAAAGATTTAGTAGTGCTAAAAATGACTACATTTACTTTGGCAAAACGTTAAATGAAGTAGACGATGACAGAGATGTAAAAATAGAATTCTTGAAGTTTGTTGACGATATCGGAAAAGCGTTTAAAATGGTCGAAAATGATATATCTTATGAACAATATGAAAGTTTGATAAGAATTGTTTCCGAACCTAAAAAAGTAATTAAGGGCAAGATTATCATTTTCCTTACGTTTTTTTTTTTAAGTTTTAATGTCTAATTATTATATTAAAAAGTTTTATGATTATATTTACTAAATAAGTTGTAGAAATACAACTATGTCACTGTTCCTACACCTCTGTTACTTTTATGTCCCTATTTTTAAAAGAGCATAGTTAAATTAATAATAAAAAATTGGTACTTTATTGTATATTTTATATGTCAGATATATACTACTTTTATTTACGAACTATAATTTATTTATATTTTATTCAATTTAAGTAATTTAAGGTAAAAAAATGTTTCATAATTTATACATAGTAACAGAGTATCCACCATTTTAATTATTGCTCATAATTAAGAAACAATACTGTGATTTTTTATGTGAGACATGAGAATAAAGACTTAATTTATGTTAACTCTAAAGAAAAACATAAACAAAATCTTTTTGTTCTTTAACTAATAATAAATAAGTTATGGTAACAGAGTTGTATTTTTTTTGTAACCCGATCCAGTAAATCCTCTAAAAATCTGAAGATAGAGACAAATGATCGCGCCAAGCTTCAAAATTATTTTTTATAAAGTTATGTATGCGGAATATTCGCATACCATGAATATCTTTACACTTAGAATAAACATTTTTTTTTAATATAGATTTATTGCCTTACACAAATCCGAGGCCCTCTCTTTTCATGGGCCACGGAAAAGGCCTCCAGCTGGATCTAGCCTCATGGTAGGAGGTGTTTTAATCGGCATCGAGCCCTCGATGAGATATCTTGGGCTGGTGCTCGATAGTCGTTGGGATTTCGGAATTTATTTCCGAAATCTGGCCCCCAACTTATGAGGGCAGCAGCTGCACTCTCACGGCTGCTGCCCAACTTAAGAGGGCCCGACACCTCCTGCAGGAGGCTCTACGAAGGAATCGTGCGATCGATGGCGCTATACGGTGCCCCTATTTGGGCGGAGTCCCTGACGACTCGTAATGCCGCCATATTACGGCGACCACAAAGGGCAATGGCCGTCAGGGTCATAAGGGGATACCGCACGGTTTCCTTCGAAGCAGCGAGCCTCCTAGCCGGAACTGCCCCGTGGGACCTTGAGGCAAAGTCCCTTGCGTCATTATATCAGTGGTGCAAGGCGCAAGAGCTGAGGTCCACTCCTTCCGACATAGAGGGGCATCGGTCTCAGCTCCGCCAGGTCCTGCTGGCAAACTGGAAAGAGCGACTTGAGCGGCCGAGCGCAGGGCACGCCACAATTATGGCGGTAAGGCCCATCTTGGAGAATTGGCTGGAGAGGAAACACGGGAGCCTCTCCTACCGGCTAACGCAGGTACTGACCGGCCACGGCTGCTTCGGGAAGTACCTGTGCCGTATAGGCCGGGAGCCAACGCCTGTGTGCCACCACTGCGGGGGCTGCCGCGAGGATACCGCACCCCACACCCTGACGGAGTGCTCTGCGTGGGTGCAGCAGCGTGCCGATCTCGTGGCAGCTATCGGTGTGGGTAGCCTCTCACTTGAGACTATGGGTCTGTCCATGGTCCAAAGCGAGAGGGCGTGGGATGCCGTCGCTTCATTTTGCGAGGAGGTGATGTCGGCTAAAGAAGCGGCGGAAAGGGTACGAGAGAGTACGAGTACGATTACTCTCTCGTCCCGCAGAAGACGCACCAGGCGCCGGAGAGCGCCGAACGATCTCCGGCCTCCATGAGCGCTGTCCCGGGGGTAACGGGGGAGTTGTCCGTAACCTTAGCAGAAGCGGGTCTGAGACGGTGGCGCGACGTGTTCTGCGCGCTCCTCTCTAAACTGAAGGGGTGTACATAGTGTGGCCACCTGTTGAGGTGACCAAGGTCTGCAGGGGTTTCCGGAGGCTTCCTTGTTAGGGTATTCCCGGGTCCCTTGCAATAGACTATTTGTGACGGAACACCGTGTGGATTTAGTCGGTTCGAGTCCGACATACCACCTCTCCGTAAGCTCCGGTGAGGTGATGACCCGTGGGGGTTTCCACACGAAAAAAAGAAAAAAGATTTATTGCCTCGTTTTTTAGAATGACCACCTACAATTCAAGAGTCACAAGTGCGCTGCCCGCCTTTGAGGGGGGAAAGAGGATAGGGGGTGAGCGGAAGTGACAGAAGGGAGGTGAGTTGGGCCTCCGGTACCCTCCTACATGGCAATACAATGCTATTATTGTTTGTCTACCGGTTTTCTGATGGTAATAATTCTGTAAACAGTAAGTAAGTAAGCCTTTTCATTTCCCAGTAATACAATTTCAATCGTTATCAAATTAATTTTAAACTATATATATATATATATATAAGTACTTATGCTAGCTCATTACATTATTTTTACTTTATTTATTTGAGATTATTGAAAATGATTTAATAAAATAAATATCAAAATGATTTAATATGTGGTGTAGACCACAACATGCAATCTAGTTACTCAAAAGAAAAACAATATTTAAAATTTAATTAAAGTATTCTTTATGGGTTTGTCCATTTCTGGACAAAGGCCTCCTCCATGCTATGCGGTCAAAAACATGTGAACTTAATATTCGTCTCACTATTTAGAAAAATGGACTTGTTTTATTTAATACAATGTATATCGTATTAAATAAACGCTATATTTGTTTATCTATGACAAAACTTCAATTCGATAATAAAACAATAAAACAAATTGTCAAATAATATAATTTTATTTACAAATCGAATAATGATAACTTTCGAACTAGAATATAAGCTATGTCTAATCTAGAATTTAGTTCTGTATTTACAATTTTGTCTATTATTAATTATATTTAAAATATTGCTACGCATCGTAAACATCAGAAGTCTTCTAGTACAGTACTTAAATGTTTTGGGAGATATACAAAAATAATTATACTAATTAATTAAAGATATTACAATGATGGTAGATAAAGCGACACTGTAAATATATTTTCTTCCGTAGAACGAGACAAAAACGGGAAGTTTGTTGACGGCACACGAAAAGATCTTTATACAGGCAAATCATAAGTGGCGCTCAATTGCATATAAATATTTGGTAATTTTTAGAGTATAATGAAACTGAAGGTCACTTGGTAAACGAGATATTGCAATTTTCGAGAAAAGTTATACATATAATTAGTTAATATTCTAGTCTTTTACAGACGACTAGCGTAGGATTCCTGTCACACGCATTGAAACAACGAACACAAAAACCACTTTTGTCCCGTGTGGGAATCGTACCCTCGGTCGTGCTCAGTTAAATGCAAATTGATCCCAATCACTTGATCACTACTTATGTTTTGTTGATTGTGAAGAAATCTTTTGGTATGACGCCAGGAAAACGTAATTTTGTTCTAAGCAATTACAAACTCTAGTTTTCAACTCCTATTTTCTATAAACACATAAAGTCTCGCTCATAATCCAGAACAAATTAAAATAAAACTGTTTTAATTCGCTAGACATTGCCCTAGAAATTATTTAAATTCTGTACATTGTATAGAATATATAAAACTTATGTAATAGGAATGGACTTATAAAAAATCTATGTCTCTACTATTTTCAGTAAATATTTACAAAAGAATCATTTTAGTTTCATACATTTTTGAGCTGACTTTGAGCTTTTATGAATAAAATAAAATAATGTTAATTAATATTTAAATAACTGGTGGCTCCATCTGTTGGTAGAAAATGTACTTATAAGGAGCCTTTACAACTGAGGTTTGTAACTAAATAGATGTTGGGACTCAACTCAAAACTGATATTGGTTTAATTTTCAAGAGGACAATACCTTTATTGCAGTGTACCTTACAAATATTTCAGCTTTAATGTCTTGAAATAAAAATAGCAAAATGGCATCACTAACAAAATATAATTCATGCTTCGTAGGGCATATAACATATGTTTGAAGTTATTTTGACAGCTTATTAAACCTGAAATAAAGCTTAAAAATACACGAAAAGCAATAGAACCACTTTACTTGTTTTGTAATCGATTCTATTACCTACAGTTACTACATCGACCTAAAAAAATAATATCAAATCTGTATAATAAATAAAAATATATCATTATTTCTGATCGAAATAACTTTAGTACTAAAAACATCAAAATTCTTCGTACATTTGCAACATAAAATACTTCCTATATTTAGTTTATAAACCAGAATATTCTCTATACTTCAAAAATGTATTGCCATACTGTAAAAAATAACTATGTGAACGGCATTGCCTTTTTCAAATAAACAATGGCACTTTATTAGTAAAATTTTCGTATTATAAGCCTGATATTTTAAGAAGAAATCGAATGTCTTGTTATGTTATGAAAGTGTAGTTAGTTTTCAATAGTATATGAATGTTTAAAGGGTTCATTCGATCTAATATTATCACAATTCAAAACGAAAATGATATTATATGAATTTATTTTCTGAGTTTCTGAATGGCAAATTGTACATATTTCAAATACCTTTAAAATTTAGTGTGTGTGATAGGTATAAAAATCATTATGGTAGGCTTTAAGTCAAATTTAATATGTATTTCTTCTGTGTCCTCTCTTTTGATGTGAAATAACGTATGCTGTATCTATTCTACCGCGATCGGGCTTAGTCCCCGTCAAATAAACAGTTAAGGATAGGTGTCAATTGAACCAAATTTGAGATTTGTTGAAATATGTACTATCTGCTTTTCACTGACTTTTCAGTAATTTATTTAATTGCATTCGTCTTCTGTAGAGGATGGAAGATAATATACTAAATAACTGTCAAGTCAAATCAGCATCTTTTTAGCAAAGGTCAAAACGGTAAGTTTGGTACTATTTTGTATAAAGTTCGTAGGCGTGACGTCACGCCACCGTATTGTCAATCGTTCCCTTTTAATGTGTATTTGATGAATAAAAAATAAATTAAAACGTTACGTAAAACAGAACGACAATTATAAACTATTTTTAATAATTTTATTGTCCGACTTAGTGAAATAGTTTAATTTAAACATAGTCATCTACCCAATTCGAGTAACACAATCGATTATTGCATTACGATGTACCAGGACAGCAGCAGATAGTAGAAGTTCAAACATATATAAAATGTTAAACCCTCTTTTGGCATTAAAAAAAAATATCTTTGCGTGATATGTTACTTTATGTTTTCGCTATTTATGATGTTATATGCATATTAAATTACCTGTTGTATTTACGTACAAAATATTATAACCACGTTACAGACAGATTCTATCTCTTGTCTTTTTCTGACTCGGTCTAAAAAACAAGACGACTAAATAAAACTGATTGCTTGAACCGAGATTTTCGAACTTTTAACTTCTCATTACAACAATATAATGTAACAGAACTCTATTTATCTCTTTCTTCTTCTTTTTAATCTTTCCGATTATATTAATTTTCATCCGAAGTGTCGCAAGTACCAGGATAGCAGCAGATCATAAGAAGCCCATGTCTAGCGCGTTATATAGCGCGGCTATGTCTGAATGGCTCGATATCCTCCAGAAAGGGTAGTTCTTAGCTTTGGCGGCCGCTTCTTCGTCCTGTCCGTCGCCGATGACTACGTACGTGCATCGTTCTCCGAATCGCTGTTTTATTTTTTCGAAACAGGTTTCTTTGCCTGAAGAAATAAGAGAGAAATTGTTCTAATTATTCGAAGTTCGAAGTTCTGGCTGGACCAGAAAGACAGCTATAATTTGTTTCTTATTAAAAAAAAATTGTGGCATAGGGAGACAACCAAGCACACGGGTCTCCTGAATTTAAATGACTTTCTACGCCAAGAACACTTGCTACTTAAGAGTCACAAGAGTGCTGTTCGTCATTCGAGTAGGGGAAAGGGAGGATAGAGAGGATGGGAAAATGGGGATGAGGAAGAGAGGGATAGGGGGTTGGGGCTCCGATAACCTCACTCACTCGGTCACACAATGCAAGCTGTGTTAACAGCCGGCATTCGCGCCTGAGCATGGCTCGACCCCTGTGAATTTAGGAGAAAATCAGAGGTAAAAGTGACATACATATGATGTGTAATTGAATAAATAAAAAAAGAAAAACTTTCGGAACCACATCTCCAAGTCTCTAGGTTATATTTGATTTATTGTACAGCACGACTGCAGGTGGTCCTGTTCTAGTGGCCTCTCCAGTCACAGGATGTACAGGATATTGCGGCACACGACTTATCGTCGGCATTGTTCTTCTGCAAATCTCACTTTCTTGTTTGCATAACATCTTAAATTGATTAGATTTTAAAGGACCCTTGGTGGGACCCAATTAGATTTTAAAGAATCCTTTGAAATCTAATTGGCCCGTCTAAATTATGAAATATATTGTGCTGTCTCATGCAATGACAAAAGCAGTCTAATAGTTAGTAACCTTGACTGCTGGTCCAGAGGTCGTGGGTTCAATTCCCACACAAGATAAAAATTGGTGTGATCCACACATACTTGTCCAGTATCAGTACCAGTATGGGTGTTCTTTGTGTCCGTTGTTTGTATGATTGTTTTAAGTCCTGGGCGAAACAGGCATTGTTTCTAATGCAGGAGATGTCTTTTTAACAATAAATAAGCATTTGGTCTGTTTGATACTTGTCCTTAGTAAAATTAAAACATAGTAAGAGACACCACACTTACCAGTTTTGGTGGCAGAGTAAATGTTTTCGATGGGGAACACTCCTCCCAACCCAAACAGGAGAACTTTGGCCAACGCCGGCACCAGCTGTGTTGTTGTCACCAGTACATTCACACAGTTCTCTCTAAAATTAATAATAACACTTATTTTTATAAGTATAACATAGTAATTTAAACTCTAAACTTAACCCTTTATATTATTTAAGATATAAAATGAACAAATACATTAGATTAAAAAAGAAAACTCAGTCGGACTGCAGCTGTTGTGAAGCTAGTTGCCTATTACTTACTCAAACTTAACGCCTTACATTCCTGAAGGGGTAGACAGTCGTATTAAAAGCCCACAAAGCCAATTGCCGCCAACCGGGCCCAGTATGTATATATAATGTCTTATATAGATAACAGTCCAATCCCTTTGTCTATTACAACACCCATGGTTGCTGATGGGGTGGCCCTATTACTCCACCGAGAAACACGGAAAGTACCTCGTCAAAAATTGCTCGAATCATCTTTTTAAAAGTCTAGTCTTTTGTCTTTGCTTGTTTTTTTATAATCCCCCATGGACAAACGAACAGACGGGTCACCTGATGGTAAGTGACAACCGCCGTCCATAGACACCTTCGACTGAAGACAAAGCCTTTCAGGGCCATGAGGGAAAGAGAAGGCGGGCTGAGGAGGTGGGAAAGAGATGGGGCTGAGGAGGTGGAAAAAAAGAAAGAGGGTGAGGAGATAGAAAGGAGGAGAGGAGGGAGTTGTGCCTTCGGAAAACTTACTATTTCATTGAGGCCGTTGTACAGCACCGGTCGAGCCGGCCCCATTCATGCCTAAGCATGGCTCTACTATGATAGAAGCGTTCTTAATATTTACAGAATAAAAAATTTAATGTTATCAAAGTGTCCTCACCTAGAATTGATCATATTAAGACATTTGCAAGCTAATGTGAGCCAGTTGTCTGTTGCCTGTTCAAGCTCCGCTCTCAGCTGTAACCATTGTTCTCTTTTAGCAGGACCTAGTAGACCACCCACACTGCAAGCAATTATTAGTAGCGGTCACTAAACTATTACATTCTATTACACAATTAAGGTTACAAAAAAAAACAATGTATGACTATCTTTGTTTTGTGAATTATAATAATAATAAATAATATTGATTTTTGTCTCTAAACATAAATACATATGGCAGTTGGCAGAGGTGTTTGTGTGTTGGCAGTGTTTGAAACCAAACGCATATTTTATTTTGATTATAAAATCATAGATTACATCTTTAGCTAAACAAAGTCACTCTCAGATCAGTTTCGGCATTAAATTTAGTTCCCGTATATTGATACTAATATTTTATTATTACATTATACAAAAACCAACAAATTATACCAATCAATCTACTAATTATCTTAGAAGACTTTTAAAATCATTTTAGGAGTTTAAATTATAGCACAACTTCAATCTACATTATTCATATTTGCTATAAAAATAACGTCTATTCTTAAGACTTACCTATTTCTATAATTATTGTACGTGTCCTTAATCTTCCTATATCTGAAGGCTAGTTTCCGCATCCAGTCGACTCCTCCTCTAACACCAGGCGCGCAGAGCCCCGTGTTGGGCGCGGCGCCCGCGTGGAACCCGTCCGCTGCGAAATTGTACGCTGACAAGTCTTGGCCGTTATCGTCAGCTGCTACCGCATCTATGTGCTCCTGGTCGCAGTCCTGTTGCCAAACAAACTCTGCTATTATGTATTTTTTCTCTAGTAATAATACAAAGATAAACACATGGATATGGATAAAAATCATTAGCATCATTATCATCATTTTTTATATATATAAGCCTACCATAATGACTCTACTTTGTCTGATGGAAAGCAATAAGTGTAGTCCAAGAGTGGTGGTCACCTCATTGCAAGTACAGTCAATGCATGGTGGGTGACCCGGGATTAAAGTTGAAATACATGCGCTAGTAGTAATTCCACGCTTTCACCTATCGGCACAGGGAAGAATATACAATGTCTCTAATTAAAATATATTTTAAATAGAGAAATTCTAGACTGTTGACTTCGATAAAATATGTAAATGTTTTTCTCTATATTAGTCGGTAAATTTGATATTCAGCATGAAGAAACACAATTTAATGTATTTTGAAGGAATACTTATAAAATAAGATTTTCTTACCTCAACATCATTGAAAAAGAAATGTGTGTCAGCCAAGCTGAAGATCATTTCTTCCATCCTAAAACCCAATTGAACTATTTGTTGTGTATCCTGAAAAATATTAATTTGCAATGAGGCATTTTGTCTTTCTTTTTACAAACTTTTTACATTAAATTTTACTAACTTCGCAGTATCTTAAAATTGTGCATACACCTTCAGTTCCGATGACAATGCATCTTTATGATAAACATGACTTGATACTGATTCTAAAAGGTTGTTTAAAATATCTTTTAATTTATTTATTTCCATTATGACTAGAATATTGTTTCCTGGCTTTCTAAACCTTGCTTATATCTAAAAAATACTTTTTGTTTATATAAAATTGAGAGGCTGATTTACTGTGCAAAATAGCCATTATTAAATTGATGTAGGCAACTGAGATTTATGTCTGTATCATTTCTAAGCCAATAGTTAAAAATTGAGAAATAATCTGAGAAATATTATAATTATATATGTACAAAAAAGTGTTCTATAATAAATAAAAACAACATACCTTATTGTACTTAGTAGCATACGTCCCTGTAAGAAGGGAGTGGAAAATGATAATGGTCTCATCTAAATCCCAAATAAATACTCGATCGGTCGCCGGCTCAGGTACATGTTGTGCTGGTGACGATGACGTGTTACGACGGCCACGGCCCCGTGAGCGGGATGCTGTACTTTCACTGGAACAATATTTTTTGTTACTAACAGAATTTTATGTGATCAAGCTCTAAAACATGGAGTGCAACTTATACTTAACATTATAATTATATTGCAGTGTGGTTGTCAGAATAGTAGAATCTACCAGATCACTTACTGAGTGTGTTGTAGAAGGCGACTAGGGGATGGTACTGTTATCTATCAGACAGAGTATAACTAGTACTCATAGAGTGCCTGGAGCATAAGTGTGACTAAATAATTGAAGCAAAAAGTTGGCCTTTGAGTGTCTCTGACCCCTTCGGGGCAATAGGTGTATGTATTTAAACAGAGTTTGGAGAAGTAGACTAGAATTTGTTGAAACTCCTTTAAAGACTGTGTGTGAAGTGCTACTATTAATTATTTTATGTGCAATGACTTATCTTCTCTATTACTTCCTTTTTTTAGTTCAGATAACTATATGATAAACTCCAAATAACGATAATTTAAAAAAAGTATAATAACTTACCCAGAATTCTCTCGACATCTTCGACTAGCTGCATGTACTTCAGTTTTGATAGGTGACAGTGGACTTGTATCATTTATTGATGGCAACATTGATGATGGTGAATCTGTCAGTAAAAGTATAATATTAATGCAAAGAATATTATAAAGCGATAGAATATTACTAAACTTAAGTACATATTAAAAAAGTAGAGAAAAAGAATTGATTTAGTAACTAAACAGGCAAACATGTATAAGGGTGATTTGCTAACTTAATGAGATTTATTAAATACTATGTAACATAGCAATTACAAAAGTTTCTAGTAATATTGCTCTATACCCTTTGCAAAAATTGGTATCCCAAGCTTCTAAAAGTAATACATTGTTTGCTACATTCTAAGTAGTTTAAAAATATATATATTTTGGTCTCTACAGCCTTGACTTATAGCCTACTTTAGTGAACTATGTTCTAGACGGGCAAAGAATATATAATATATAAAATATATAATATATTATCTTAAATTTCACATCACCTTAAGACAACTGAAGTGAGTTATATTAAGAGAACCTTTGTTTTACAAGAGTTCAATGCCAAGGTAATGAGATTACAAAGAAAAGTAAAAATTTACAATTAAGCGTAGTTTTAGATAGATCTACCTTCATCAGATTCTGTATCTGGCCAGTAGTCTGAGTCATCTAAATGATTATCAGAGGCATTTTCGTCCAATTTCCTTCGTTTATTATTTTGAAAACTCTCGTTTTCTTTATTCATTTTATATCACAAGTCACAAGTGAATATTATAGGAAATAAGAATCAGTCTCTTTAAAGACGGTAGGTATATTATGAACACATGAATTTACACACAGTATTTTGTTATAATAAAAGGCATTTGTTTAGAAAACACTACTTCGTAAACATAAAACTTCGGCAACAAGTTAAAATTACAATTTCTGTCAACTTCAAATCGACATTTCGACATTCTTTCTAAGAGAAATGACAAAGATATATAGAGCTGCCAGATTAGAAAATAAACAATCTTTTGATTGTAATTTCTTTAACATTAGAAAGTTTATAATTTTATATAAATCTGTTTATCAATCTCTTAACAATTATTACTTTCCAATATGGTTTTCAAATTAATGAAAAATATTAATGGAAGAGAACATTTCAGTGTAATGTTTCAGTTTCTAAATTAAAACATAGATGGCAGTTCGATAGTTGCTAATATTGTTATTTCACTTAAGTTCAAACAAGCTTTTTAGTGTGGAATGCTGTCCCTTTCGAGGTGAGATGCCCGCTACCCGTTATATAAAGAAATATATATTTTATGTACTATATTGTTACGTATAGTTTTGCCTAAAATCTTCCGTATGTTCTCTTACTCCTTGTGCTTTACCTGCATTTATTTCAACCTCATTTAAATTGACTTGCCCAAGTCAAT
Source organism: Tyria jacobaeae (assembly GCA_947561695.1). Taxonomy (NCBI): domain Eukaryota; kingdom Metazoa; phylum Arthropoda; class Insecta; order Lepidoptera; family Erebidae; genus Tyria; species Tyria jacobaeae. The sequence continues at coordinate 4,967,700 of OX387230.1, read as the reverse complement.
CGAAGTAATGCCTACCTGATAAAGCTCCTCCTAAATGATATGATGTATGTCCCGCACTGCCGCTGCTGCTTGGTGAACTGACGTATGGGGAGTAACTCGGCGTGGCGTAGTATCCGCTGTACTGAGCCACGTTGTGGTCCGCGTACCCCGCTGCGTAACTGCTGTAGTCCTAATAACATGTAGAAGGTTTTTGTCAAATATTTTACCTATAGCTATCAGGATAGTTAACGCTCGTGCTATATCTCCGAGCGGATACGCATCGGCTTATTAAAAAGCAAACATTTTACTGATAATAAAATTTATTCCTACTTACATCGTAGCCTATAACAGTCAACTTGGCAAATTATACAGGAAAAATAGAGTCATGAAGGGTAAATGTGGATGACAAGGGGAGGCAATGGTTGAAAAGGGAAATTAGTAATAAGGATTGAATGAAAAAGAAAGGTATTTGTAATACTTGGAGATGGTTTTGCTCCAAGGGGTGATAGGCTATGTTCACAATACATCTAAATACTCACTTGTTGGGCAGTAGGAAAAGATTGCGTTAGTCCTCCATTGTATGAGGAGTAGGCGTAAGGCGAGGGTTGGGTCCCGAAGCCGGAGCTCGGCACACCACTCACGCTGCTCACCCCATACGCGCTCAGGTAGGTAGGCGTCGCTTTACATGACGACCTAGTGAAAACAACTCACTAATTTTATAAAGTAAAATATTAAAAAAAAAACAACGGCAACTGCTTAAGCTTTTTTGCTGACGGTACCTAGTAATCTTATACCCTATGTCACTCCCTGGTATATTAAAGCAATTCAAATGACATATTCGGTACATGTCGAAATCCATAAAATAATCTAGGTTATAAGGCGTGAACAAGATATATCATAGGCACATATATAAATACTAGAAAAACATAACCATTCTGCTAACGTAGACGAGTAAAAATGAAAAACACCTTAACTGCCAAAAAAATCTTGTAAAGATTCTAACGATACGGTGTACATCCATATCTGTTCAGGTATTTAGCAGTTTATTATAAAAAAAAAAAACTTATTCTTATACATGAACTCTAAAGACAAACACTACTTATTGAGCTTAATATTCATTAAGTGACGAGAAGTGACGGGAAGAAAACAAGAAGAGAAGGAAAAAGAAATTGGAACTGTGAATAGTACCTAAACATGAAATATGAGTGATTTTACGGAAGAAATAACAGAAGAAACAAATCAGCACCATCTAGAAAAGATAAGCTGAACTACGTAGCAACTCATTCTGAATCGCGATAATAAAGTTCTTGCGCTGATTATTGTATGTATAAACGACTTCCCAATATCAACCGTTGGGTTGCGCTCCGCTAGGCATGATCACCTCGCTTTGTTACCACTTACCTGTTATTAGTATTGTGTGGTGGTGGATACGCCCCGTACGGCTGGTTGTATAGTGAGGAGCTGACGTATGACGAAGCTGCGCTTCCGGTACCATATTGCTGCATACTGGAATTATTAAAAACACTTTATCTATACCACATTGGACTTGTTAGTTAGAAGCTGCAGGTTCGAATACCACCTTTTACATACAATCACGCCTGTATAACCGAAGGGGTAAGCAGACGCGGATTAAATGCCCACATTTGGATGACTATAATATACCACTAATTTTCTAACATTTTAATTTATTTTGAGTTTGTTTTTCCTTAAGAAGATATGGCTTCAATAGCAGCCGCTGTAGTTTAAAATTTTATAGGTAATAATGTTTTACGTCAAGTGTCTTCTTGTCAAAGTATTAAAAAAAAATATAAATTAATATACCTAATAATTTCATTTAAAACCTTTCCATGCAGTTTGTACTAATATACTAAGAGAAACAGAAGTAACAGAAATCGACAGACTTGTTTGAAAGGTTTATTAGCATTAAAGGAAGCTCGTGATGTACTTATTCGTATGTTAGGATAGAAGCAAGCAGCGGGTTGTTCTCTCTGCCCACCACTATGGGAGAGGGGCGTGAGCATGTATGTCTGCAATATTAAATAATTAGTTACTCGGTAAAATTAACTTTAAAATTAACTTCGACTTCTAACAGATTTTTTTCTTCGTTTAAAATGATAACGAAACGATATTTCTTATGCAGGCTTACAATCCTTTAGGTGAGAATAGCTACATAACTTGACTTGAACTTTCACTGCACAGATGGCGCAGAGGTTTAAGTGATCATCTCGCCACTACGCTGCCGCGCCGAGTGCTGTGGATTCCATCCCCACACGGGACAACACTTTGTGTAAACTTTAAATTGTTGTTCTGAGTCTGGGTGTTCTCTGTGGCCGTTATTCCCCGCGATACACGAATAAATTCTAGTACGCGAGTTGTCTTTCTAATAAGAAAAAACAAACAAACTTGTTTATCGACTGACCGTTCATTAAAATTAAACGCTGACTTTAGCGCCATTATGAGAGTAGTAAATGTCGTCATGATTTCAAACTCTTTAAAGTTCTGTAAATTGTTGCGCAGATAACAAGATCTAGTGGTTACAGAAGATATAACTTGGAGATAAGTACCGACTCTCAAACAATTAAAATATTTTAAATTACTTTCCTGAGCTTAAAAATATCCGAGTTATTTTATTAATTAATCTCAAACAAGATTAGGGTTTGACGTGAATGTTGATCGTTTGCTTGCGTAAGTACTCTTTTATGATATTTGGAGCTTCTATGGTTTCTGTCTTAGTTCATTGACCGACTAAGCTTATACGTTTAGTTCGACGTAGTCAGGAAACGAGTCCCAATTAATTAGATAAAGTACCTATGTTAGAATAATAATATTTTTATAATTTTTCGGAGCATCTGTCACTTAAGGATTAACATTTAGAGTTAATAATGCAGTGTGTGTGAATGTGTTAATAATGCAGTCGGGATGCATTTTTTAAAGTTAATTTAATGCAGTTGATACCCTAGTTGTCGATATAGATTATAGTTTATTTAACATCTTGCTACTTGATTGATATTGATAATTACATAAATATTCCGTCGAACAGCTGTGCTACCTCTACAACTATCATACGTTTAAAGTTGTGTCTGCATAGACACCATCTAGCGAACATTAACTGAACTACGTAATAATCCCTCTAATGACATAGTACGATGCTGAATCACGATAATAAAAATTCTTATGAAAATTATACACATATTATTGTACATACGGCTAAAGGTAAATGTGAACATAAACTTAAGATTATCTTCGAGAATCAGCTATAGTTCAATAAAATATTAATTTGCATTGTGACATTTCAACTTTAGCCGATTAATGCACACATTAAAAAAAAAGGCTAAAAATGTATTCGCAGGCGTGAACATGACGATCTACCAGTTATTTTCAGTTTACTGTTTTTGAATAAAAATTCGTAGATGGACAAGGATTACAACAACGTCTTTGTAAGACAAAATATTATATGCCACCACCAAATATATAACATTCTCTATAATTCAAAAAGCCCCTCTGCTGTATAATGTTCCGACAAATAGTTCCTCATTACTTTATTTTAATGCCTAGATAATGTTATGATTGCAATTTTTCAATTTGCAATTGATAAGTTCTATTTGTAGTTTTGAATACATGAGTATCTATAATGAGAGCTACGGTTAATTCAAATAAATGTTTTAGTGACGAAATAGTAACACTATTTTATTGTTGCCTTTTTCATTTGGAAATGCACATTTTTAGCATAGGGGCTGCGGTTACACTTAAGTTTAGTCGGGCAATCTTAAATTTGTTTAAACACCTGTCACTAGATATAAAATATATATACATACATATTATAAATATAAGTTCCCAACATCAACCAAAACATTTCCAAAACTGTTCCTACGTTGTCCAATGTATGAATCCAAGCATTGGGTAGTTACCTATTATAGTACTGGTAGGGTAGCGCCGACTGGTCATACGGCAGTGTCTCCCCGTACAGCGCCACGTCCGCCTCGCAAAGGCCCGGACTCCGGACCTCACTTTTCACACCACCTGCTAACAGACAGGCCTTTACTTTGGAATCTTTATATAATTAAACACAGGTTCAATCTTGTAGTTAGTTGCATATGACAATACAAGAAACTGTTGAAGTGCTATTGATGATAATTATATTCAGGTACATGAGTAGGCACTAGGGGCATAGACGTCGTTACATAGGCTAATAAAGCTACAGTAACATTAAATAATGTTTACTATCATATCGCTAGCTAGTCATCAGAAACAATTCAACCTGATGTCACTTACCCGCACTATCCTCATTCATCAACCAGGCAACGGCAGCTGAGGAGGAGGTGGAACACAGTCCTCCTGTTGATGTCAGTGGCAGTGCCAAGCCCCCTAGCGATGAACCAGTTGAGCATCCGTTCGCCAAACTACAGCTCTCCACCTCAGAAGTACCAGGAAGACATAAACTATCAACAGCCGATAAACTAAGGGCTGTATTCGTAACTGACGTTGTGTTTTGGAACAGCGTGGAAGCTCCGGATACTAAGAGAGCTGGCAACGTTGCATCCTGCAGCAGGGACGGCGGAGAGTTCGAAGTAGATTCCGATTCGCACGGACTTGTATTGACTTCGCCTGACAACCTAAAAAAAAACAAAAGCTATAAATAAAAACAATGCCTACAGTATAATTGGAGTGTAAATAATTATTTCTCGGTTTATCGTTCTTTTGTTTACATCAATTAAAAGCTAAAGTGGACATTTGAAGCTCAGTTGTTTACGGAATAAGCGTTTCTAAAGTTGGTCTAACAAAACAACCTACTTTTATCATAACAAAGGGTTAAAACATTGTAAAAGTGTCTTCCGTTATATCCCGTAGATTTTCGTAAGACAATGATGTCCTAATTTAAAAAGCGATTAATTTGGAAGCGATTTAGTCTGATCAGGCTGATCACTGCTGTTGATCTTGGTGTGAAATCTAAACCTTATAGGGTTTAGTACCTACTACATATTTTGATAAACAGGAAATAGTTTTTTAGATACAGTTGTTACATTAGTGAAGCACCGTAGAGTACATATGGTGGTCTCAGTCTTCATGTCAAATACTAATGAACTAATAATTATTGCAATAACGTAATAAAATTCAACATATTGCCACAATTAAAAGCGTTTTAAATAAACAAAATCTCAATTAGTGTGTACTAAATTAGTATCATTAAAACAAATCACCAGAATCGTATAACACATGCCACAATTTGTGGGCCCCTATCTCTCGGGACGACGGATTTATCAAACAAAATGTTTACACGTGTTTCGATTAATTAAGTCCTTATCAACACTTGTGAACGCATCCATACCATGCGCCATTATTTAATCAATTCCCGCGCTGTCATACTGACAGCTCATGTCGTCCTGTAACTTTTTTTGACGCTAAAAGAGAATAGATTTATGAAAAAAACAAATACTTAGAAATTAATATTCAAATGCTGTTCATAAAAATATATGATGTAAAAGTTAGATTACTAAGTAACTGTTTTATTATAAAAGGCGAATAATTAAATAATTACCATATACGTAATTATGCAAATGTATGCTTTATATATATAAATCACCATAGAAATAAAATAAGTTGTCAACAGATGATGTCAATTTAAAAAAATCAGATTTAATCTTTAGTCAAAGTTTAATAATAATAAACAAAGTGTGGCACATCTGTGTTTAAATATCAATTAAGTAGAATAACAAAACTTTTTACCAAATGCAAATGTCAAAGTCCTACAGCAAAGAAGTTAATATAAGTAGATGAGATTCTGGAAATGTATCAGATTCTTTTTATGGATAAACCGATATCAATTTTTTTTGCCAAAGTTGTATAAATTTTAATACAAAATGACTTATTAATACTACATAAGGTACTATATAAGGGTGTTTCTCATTGTTTCTACCTCTACTTGTTTCTACTTCTACCTCTTATTTATTTGACAAGGATACCGACAATCCTCTTTTTGGGCAATCTGTCAACGTGGGCTTTTTGATAAAATATAATTGGTCATAATTATGAAACTGCTATCTATGGTAAGTCACACCTAAAACTCTAATTAAGTTTTAATATGAAACCACTTTGATAATAAAACAAATCATAGTACGTGGTGCTTGGCCACACCCAGCACACATTTAAAATAATTTACGCAAGAAAATCGTTAGAACAAGCAATTCTATAGTCAAATCTATGTAAATCTGTATTTAAGAATAGCACCTGTATCATTTCTGTATGAATATTTGCATATTTAAGTTAAATTACACATAAGATTAATTGCATTGTAGTATTCATTTGGCGGGAACAGCATTTTAAAATAAAAAAAAAAATAACCTGTTAGCTGTCAACGGGGGGCCGAGTCCTTTAATACAAGTGCGACCGGTTGAAGATTGTTACTTTTCCTTCCTTATTTAAAGTTAAAGTTATTTCAATTCAATTAATAAGTTTAATTTATATATGTTTGCTATTTTTCATGTATATTTCATGTTTGATATTAAAGTTTATAAAAATTGGTGTTTTGAGGTCGTTTTAAGAGATGAACATGTTCATGAGATTTCCTATTGCTAATCTGCCATTTCTTGAATAGAATGCAAACCTCACTTTCCAGCTACTGAAAAGTGTTTAAAATTAAAAATCTCCAAAATTACTCAAGGCTTAATTGAAACACTACATGCTAGAAACAACCTATAAATGGTAAATAGTGGTTTAGCTATTGTTTTTATATTCTTATTACTTGTAATAATTAGGTACGTCGAGTTCAAATGCTAATAGTAGTAAAACGTAGACTAATAAAATCAATTTATGTTTATTTAGGGTCACAGTTAAAGCAATATATTTTAATTAAATTTACTACGTTCTTACGCAAGCTCAAACATGTACATTTAATAAAATTTGAGATTGGTAATATTTATTATTTGAAGATTATTTTATGTCATAAATAGCAACCGCTTGACCTTCTTATAATAAAGTGTTCGGTTACATCAAAGCTCTAATGACCAAATTAATCTGCTTACTACATTAAATAATAGCAAACGTAAATAATACACCAATTATAAAGTCAAGAGGCCGAATACCGCTGCCTTTGTATAGAAAAAAGCCCTTGTTTATATTAGTTCGCGCCTTTTTCAAGTGTCACTTTCGAATTTCGAGCATCGGAACAACACTATCATATATCAAACGACGGAATTTCTACAGTTAATGTTGGCATTGTCACTATCTTTTTAATTGAAAGCTTTTTTTATGTTTTCGGCTTTTTGTTGAGATTCTTTTTACTCGCGGTAGTCATCGTAAAAAGTCGTTAATTTTGTCTAACAAAAGACTTCAAACGATTTAATAGTTGGACCTTCTTGACATTCCATATGGTGCAGTGATAGTTGTCACATTTTTAGTTTTATGTTCCAGACGAGTAGTTGTTTGAAATATGTGGCAGGGTTGATTGAAACGATTGTTATAATGATAAAATTAACTTTTCCTAAATTCTTTCCAATAAAGAACGTGTAAACAGTAGTTTATCGTTTAGATGTTGGAGTGATCTGAAGGTAATCTGATACTAATTGCTTGGAACGAAACTGGTTTAAATAAAACGGTGATTTAACCAACTGTCACTCATAATTTTTATCTCCAATTAATAATTACGTTGAGGCTAGGATTCTTCTGAGGAATTCACATTATTATATACCTACAAAATAAATTATAATTAGGTAATTTGCTGTCACAAAAAGAAAGGTACAGTCATAAGAACTTGATGTAGTATCGTTAAGTAAGATATGATATATGATTTAGTTATCAGATCACATATTGCATGTACAAACTTTCACTGACCCTTATAAATCATATGTTCTACCCGCTCCATAATGTATAGTAGGCGTGCAGATAAAAAAATTAACCTACTCATTATTACAGGACGTTTATCGTCTCCTAATCCCATATACTTGAAGTTTATGAACGAAACAATAAGAACTCTGTACCCTTTTGACAAGGGCACAATGAATGGCACACTCCGAGTAAAAAGACCTCTTTGTTTCGCTGCAAGGGTTCCGTATCAGATTATGACAAGCCGCGATGTGAGTGTGAATGTGTTTAGTTTGAGATTAGTGAATTGTGCTTTGTAGTCATGATAATAAATTAAAAATATTAGCATTATCTTGAGACGTATTCCTTAGTGGATATAATTCGAAAACATATTATATATATATAATTAAAGCCAAGTTTTTGCCTAGTTTTAAAATTTACGGTTTACTTTTATTATATATATTGAAAATTAACAATACAAAAGATAATATGATATGTACCTATCCGATGTTAAAGAGGTCTACGACGAGAATTAGGCTTTGAACAAATAAGAACTTTCAATGTGAAGTATAAAACTTAAAATCAAATCCAAATCCATCCAACATCCAAACGAACTTCGGTCTGCTCTTAAAGACCACCTTAAAACACCTTGCCATGTATAGTCTTGTAATTTATACGAAAACTTCATAAGTATCTTTATTTTCATTACATTGTAAAAAACCCATAGTTTTTAGTGGACGCAAATTTTTAACTTCACCTGCCCATATTGGTGTGAATGGAGAACGTAATAACATTTTCAAGAAACAATTTACATATGTCGCAGGCCGAAGAACAAAAAGTAGGTTACATTTTTAATAACTGTTGTTTAAGATTATCTAAGGATCCCAAAACCAGTAGGCCCTTACTTCCATTTGGTTACCACGTGTCAAGTTGAACGTCAAACATCTATTAATTGCTGTTTTTGTAGCTGCAAAATCTTACGTGGTAAAAAATACACAGATGGCATACGAATGAGTAATGCAAGGGTTAAAAATAGCTTTTTAATTTATTACTCGTCTCTAAATTCGTTTGACATAGTTTTTTTTAATAGTGTATATTTATATACATATATAAATGTATATGTATATAGTGTAAGCAGGAAGTATGAATATTTAAAGAGTGCCTGCCTATTTAAGGTAAATAAAAATGTGTCTTCATCATCAACATGATGACTAAACAAATTTGTTTTACTAGTAACTGTTTTTTTTTAATAAATAAATCCTGTGGCAATAAGTATAACTACTATATAAAACGCATAAGTAGTTTGTGTCTGCAACATAAAAAAAGAAATAGGCGTTTTACAAAAACTGTCCAAAGCTATGTTGATTTTAACCTATATTTACCACAGGATATAAAAAAAAATCACAACAAAACACCAACAGCCACACAGTCAAGACATACGATACTTCAGATCCTGCGTGTCATACTTAAAAAACACACCGTATAACGGAACGGAATTGTGTCAAAAAATTGATTTATATCGTTCAAAACACACTATGTTTAGCCATTCATTATTTTAGTTCTGTTATGTTCGACAACGTTTAAAAAGTTAAGGAATGTCATGTTAACCACTAATTAACCTAACTAATATGCTGCCTACTACGGAATGTGACCAGTTGAATTCCAAACATCGTTATTTTTTTCGTATGTTCACGATACGAGATTTAAATGTTAAAGATTTTATTTTAGGACCTAAACAAAAACCTAAAAAAAAACTATACAAACATAAGTCTTGTTTGAGTAGTTTTAAAACTTCTTTCTTCTATTTCTACTTTTAGGTTCATAGAGAACTTTAATAAGGTTTTATAATAAGGTTATATTAAAATAGAATGTACCTATGACTAATTCATCATCATCATATTTTTGAACATTTGTTGCTTTTGGAAAAATTAGGGAGTTTTTTTCAATAACAAAATAGAAACAAAAGCTTTATATACATATACAGACACACGTATTATATAAATATAGTTTTTGTGTACTTTAGTTTTAGAAATATCGTAAAAAACTCATTTGGCATGATATTACATATTTTATTGTAAAGTAAATGCGTAGGACTTTAAAGTTTTTTTAATAACATAGTACAAGTATATTGTAGTATTATTGAATATTTAATTTTCAGTTTTATGAAATAAGGTTCCACCGGCGATCAGTGAAAAATAAAAAAAAAACATAGGCAAAAAAAGAATCTTCTGGGTCTATCAGACCCAAAATCATCATGTAACACAAAACCTATTGTATTTTCTACTTCCTTTGATCATCGCGTGATAATGTGGATCGGGGCGTGTCAGTAGTTTTATTAAGTAGCTCTTTTCACGGCAATTGTGTACACAAAATGGCGGATTATGAGGGATTAAGGACCCTTTGCATTGTGTTCTGAAGTACCATCGACGGGTGTGGAACGTTTTGATCTAAACTTTAATTTGAGCCCGTGTGAGTGGAATGACTGTGTTTTTGTAATATATTTGATTAATTTTGCCTTATTGTTGTTGTTAGGAGGGCAGATTATAAACTAAATTAGGTGTTTTTACTTGCAGTATTGTACTTATATTGACCCAAGGAGAAAATAGAAAATTGCCATTGTATTTTTAGTTAATTTCAAGTGTTATATATATGTATAAGTTGTATTAATTTCTAAAATATTAATTTCTAAAGGTCTGTTTTTAGAATAAAATAAGTAATGACTATGATTTATTAAATGCTGTTTCATGTAAAGCGAGCCCATTTTATATATGTCACTAGCTGCTGCCCGCTACTGTTAAATTAACCGCGAATTTTAAATTGTACATTTTCCGCTCTAAAAATATATATATATACTATTGCAGACTATAGAATCAACCTTTGTAAAAAAATCAGCAACTCTGTCCTGATTGAGTAACAAATCTATATATATTATTTTTTTTATATTCTATCGGGACAGACAAACAGACGGGTAAGTGAGAACCGCCGTCCATGGTCACTTGCAACTCAAGTGTCGTAGGGGCACTAGGATTCGGGGATGGGAAAAAAGAGAGTGATGATGAGGCGAGAGGAAAGAGGTGAGGGGGAGTTCGGCCTCCGGAAATCACACTAATTTCGGGGAAATGCAACGCAAGTATGCTTTACAACCGGTTTTCTGTGTGGCCGTGGTATCGCTCCGGTCGAGCTGGCTCATTCATTCTTAAGCATGGCTCTACCACTGTAAAATACCAATCCAAAATTTCGTATTTATCACATTAGTACCAACATACATACGCTCATGCCTATGCCTGCTAAGGGGTACGCAGAGATGTATTAAACACCCACATTTTGCCTATTAGTATTTGGTCCTACTAACGAAATAGGCAGCAACCCTATAGCCGCTACCGGGCACTATAGAACTGTATACATACGGTCTGATAGAAAACAGTCCGATCCCTTAGTCGCTCTACGTTTTCATATTAGTAAGACTAATAAATTGTACTATTATTCCTAAAAACTCATGCAAAGGCTTATGACATCACCTTCGACTTAATCAGGTATTTAAAAATATGGTGAGAGCATAGATAAGTTATTAAAATATCTAGCTGGCAGGACGTGATTACGAGAACGAGTCTTATCCTTAAAGATTTATAGATCCCCAAAAAGGCTATATATTGTAAATAAGAGATTTATAAAAGTTATATATGTAACTTTGACATTTTTTAAAAGATTTTTGTTGCTGCGATTCATTTACAATGACCGTTGGGGCAAACGAGCTCTTGAGTGGAAACCGAGTCTCGGCAAACGTAGCGTAGGACGTCCACAGGCCAGGTGGAGTGACGATTTGCGCAAGATGGCTGGCAGGAGCTGGATGCGAGAAGCCGAAAATCGAGCGAAGTGGCGTGCAGTGGAAGAGGCATATGTCAGCAGTGGACTGCGATAGGCTGACGACGACCTCATATTACAGTTACTTTGTTTCAGTTAGCTTTGCTTTGAGTTACCCGGTTTAAATTATTAACACAGTAACTTCTTCCCGGTTGTACTTTGGTTAAATATTACTCGGTTTAAATAATTTATGTTAAAGATAATAAAAATAAATAACTTACCGATCTGATACATCGGTCCCGGTATCAGGTCTAGGTCGTTTTGCCTGTAACAAGCCAATTACAAATAAGTACACAAACATGAGACACGAAGTTTGAAGCAGTCGTGCAGTGCGCTAAAAAGCGAAGGATTTTCAATGTTCTACAACTACCTACGTATAGTTTAAAAAGAAATAGTTTTCTATAGACAAGCTACTATAAGGAGTTTTACTTATTCAATGCCTATTTTTTTCATTGATTGCACTACTAGCAGTAGCGACTTTGTTCGAATGGAAACTTTGAACAGTTTAATTTTTTCGACATAAAACTAGTCTATGTGTGTAGACCAAATTCTATCCCGCTGACAAATTTCATCTGGATACGTTCAGCCGATTAAGCGTATTTGAGTGACAAATATCCATCCATACTTTCGGATTTTACGGTATTTTTTTTTCTTATTAATATTGACGGGAATGTCGGTCTAGTGGTTAGTGGCGTTCGAATGCAAAACGTTCTTTTAACTAATCTCGATTTAAGTAAGTATCGATAATTTTACATAGCTACACATATTGATAGTATCCAGTCCAGCACACATGTTTATGAAAAAGGCTATCGTTATTGAAATTTCAATTAAATTCCGATCTGGGCCTGCCGTAGCCTATACGGATCACGGATGGATTCATCTCAGCCCCAGACTTCACGGACGGACTTCAATTACAATAAACCAACTTTTCCGCGACTTGGTTTTCATGTAAATTTTAAACGGTAAATTTTTCCATGATAAAAAGTATAATCTATATCTGTGCCAAATAATTCTATAATGTTTCGGATTTGTAATAAAATTATAGTAAGGCTAGCCGTTCCCCGCAAAATCACGTGCGCTTATCCTCACTAAAAGTCGTCTCGTGATGCTTTTTAGCCTTCCTCAATAAACAGGCTATCTAATACAAATTATTTTTCAAATCTGATATATAGTTCCTGAGATTCGGGCGTTCAAACAAATTAACTCTTCAGCGTGATTATATTAATATAGTACAGATTCGGTTGTCCGGTGTCAATGCTATTCGACATTCTGACTCCCGTTAGAAATTATGTCGCATATAATATTGCTACAGTCAGTACGATCTCTATCAGTCTATATTTTTTCGTTGTCTATCTGGTAGCCGTTTGTTCTATTTAGCGACATTTTCACAAACATCTTGTGTCCTTCTTGGAATCACTTTCATTGTGTAGTTGAAGAATGGTGTGTTATTGTGTATGTTGCAGATATTGGGATTAATATAGACATCGTTGAAAATGACTAATCTTATATTTTATTTGTTAAATGTTGCGATAAGAACTGCTGATATGTAATAATGTTGAAGGAACGTTATAATTGTACTAATAATATTTAGTACTTTACTTAGTTGCAGATACGAGTATTAAAGCAAAATCGCGATGTACTTTCAAATGTTTTTATTTCTTAAGATTGGGTAATTTCTATATCTAGTCTCTATCTAGTCCCACTAACGTAATAGGGTAAGTGTATTGCAATCATCCGTTCACTGAATGACTATATAGATATGTATGGTGCCTGATAAATACATACATATGTTCGACAATTGCTAATATTTATTTGCTTTTGTTTCTTTTGGTTTTAAAGTGCCATTTTATTCTAATATAACGATGGCTATATTATTTAATTACATTGTCAAAAAAATTGCTCAAATTATTATTTACCTATAGTCGTGATAAAGTCAAGAGTTACCGCACTAAATAACCTAAGAGTGATATTTTTCTATAACTAAAATTAACTAGGGACTATTCGAAATTCCTCCACATGTCGCTTACTAGTAGCGTGCCCAGAAGGCTAGCAGCATTACCAACTTGAATGGCATGCTTATTCGCTGTGCAAGGAAAAGCTAGCTTCTGGTTACGAGAAGTGTTGAACAGTCGTTTAGCTAGTTCTTTATAAATAATATATAAGTGATAAAGAAATGCTTAGACACGAATGGGCCGGCTCGACCGGTTTGATACCACGGCCTCACGAAAAACAGAAAACCGGTTGTGAAACAAAGCTTCCGTGGCATTTCCTGGAATTTTGTGAGGTTTCCGGAGGCCCATCTCCCCCTCTCCTCTTTCTTTTTCCATATCTCCCTCTTGTCTCCACCCCAAACGGCTCATAAACATAATTACCCATTAAATTACTGTACGCCGTTTGAGGTTTTCTGCGGACAGCAGTAGCACACCCAGCTGTATTTGGAAGATGTGATGGAGCATGGGTGTCGACGTCAAGTCTAGTGTCAAGGTCTACTCATCTTCAGGCAGTAATGACATACTATCTGATCTCTTCCCATCGTTCTCGTACCGTACCATTTGGCTCACGACTGATTATGTATGTTGGGATTCTCCCGAGTCTGGATGTTCCTTGTGTCTGTCGTTTGAATGTGTTTTAATTCCTTCAGAATCATTCCTAGTGCTGGATTAATCTCATATCCATCACATATCCTCCTTATCCTCTTAAATATAAAAAAGTATCTTAGAATCTATACAAGCCGAATATGGTCTAAAACATTCTGCAGTACCAAATTCTTAAGGCAAAACTACTGATGAAGCAACTCAAGCTCAAGCAACTAAGTATGACCTTAGCCAAAATATGTACTTTTGGTTTTTTTTTTATTTTTTTTTTTTTTTTATGCGATAGGTAGATTTTTTAAACGAGCAGACGGTTCAGTTACAGGTTCCTGTTAATAATAAATGACATGTATAGTGAGGAGGTTCCTGTCTCTGGAGCCCTAACCTCCGGTCGTTTGGTCCCTGTACCCGATACCGGTGGGACAATATTTTTTAAAATTTTAAACATATTGTTGTTTTTTTTGACGTATTTAAAAATGTTATGTACATGTTGTTTAAGTTAAACAAAATAAATTATAATGATTACTTGATACATCTCATAGACGGCCGTCTGATCTCAAGCTAAGCATTGCTTGTAAAATGGTAATATCATATATGGTAATGTCATAGATAAATTAGACATAGAACAAATGATCATGCTAATCACACAAATATTTGTTATGGGTGGGAATCGAACCCACGACCTAGACCAACAGGTCAGTCGAGGTCTTAAGAAAACCATGAAAGTTTTTTTAACAAAATCTCTGTATACCGACATATTTATTGAGTAAAACAGTTTAAAACAATAATTTTAACTCCACATATTACTATTTTAAGCAGTAAATCAGTTCTAATTATATTGAAGGAAAATTAATAACTATAATACAACTTTACATTTCATTCAAATGTACGTGTCGTCTACATACTTCCATATTAGACGTGACGTCACTATAACTGTGACGCACTTAGCTATACAATACAGTTAAATTCTATAAACGAGGCTTTGTGAATTATACAAATTAAAAAACGTTGAATGTTTTAATAAAATTTAGATGCCACAGTGGCAGTTGATCGCTAGCATCAAAGATCCTAAGTTATATCTGTTCAAAATAATACAATGATAGTTAGCAAGCTATGTAAGTAACCTGCTCTTCACTGTGCACTTATATATAACCCTCCTTCTTGCGCAGTCGGGTAAAAAGGTGAGATGTCGGAATTGAAGTTAAAATAATCAGACCTACATATAGCATTTTCAAAAAATCATTAAAGATTACAAAAAGAGAAAAAACTTATTGCAACTGATATCAACACTATTTTATTAGGTTTTGTAAAGCTTACTTGACGCCCGAATTATATACCTAACTAACTAACTAGCGAAGTTTCCATAGCTCATATTTTAGAACTAACTACCAATCAAAGATTATAACGGTGGAACGTTACCAGGAGATCAGAGATAACTAAGAGTTATAAATAATAAAACTCTTAAACGTCGCCTCGGTAGATCAAGATTAACATAACAACATTAATAAAAACTAAACGAAATGTAAGGTGAGTGTGTCAGTTGTCGTCTGTAGTTTAAAGGACGAGAATTTATTATTTCATAAATTCTATTCTAAATGCATTGTTTTCATCTAACTATTTTTTCTTCTTTTCTTTAAAAAATGTAACATTTGCCTACTGGAAATCAAAAGCTAAAGAATCTCTTTTTTTCTTTAAAAAATATTTTCTAAGCAAGAGAAGCAGCAACCAAATCAAAAGGTAGCAAAAAATATTAATACATTAAATTTTGACCAATAACCAATTGCAGTTATTACATATATATGTACATTCGCTCACGCCTGTATCCTCTAAAGGGTAGGCAGAGGTGTATTAATCACTCACATTTTGCCTATTCAATTTTAGTCTCACTGACTTAATAGGCAAGCCTAGTTGTCAACCTCGCACTATATGACTGTGTACATACTGTCTGATATATCTGTGTCTTATAAATCTATATCTATGTAAACCGTATACTAATTTTACTATGTTTGTTAATGTGTGAGCACCATGTATCTATCATATAATTAATTTATCTGTCGTTGCATCGCTTTAATTCTTTTTACCTATTTCGGTATAGTGATATTGTTCTGGGTACATAGTTGTCACACATAATTTTAATTATATATAATGATTGTATATAAACAAAACATTTTAAAAGAGTAACGGTGGAGTTTCTTGCCTATTACATTTTGGAATGGGCGACTAGAATCAATTCTACTTAAGTGTAAATGTTGACGTTCAAAGTGCCTTTTGGGCCTATTTGAAACAAATGCTTTGACTTTATCACAGTCCGGTCTGAACGAAAAGTTGAAGTTATTACAAATATAAAAATGTTCAGGTACAGCTTAGGTAATCGATGTAAACTCAAAAAATATATAATTCTTTAGCGGACGTCAATTGGTAGTTTTACCCTAGCCGTCCTCAAGTGGGCGCCATCTCGTCTATATGATATACGGACGGACGTTTAGTTGCTCGCTGTCGAATAGATGGTGACAATTGAAATGGCTACACGTTGCTCTTAAAAAATTATTTTGTCTTAGTACTATATAATTCTGACCGGGTGCTATAATACTAATAATACTTTGGGAGAAGCCTAAGTCCAGCCTCGGACTGCAGCATCAGCTAATCGGTTAATTCCTATAACGTTATATTATATTTAGATCGTTTTAATATACCTTTATTTCAATATTAAAACGATATAAAATATACTTATATTGAATGGAGTTTATGAAATGAATTAAGAAAAAAGGCAGACAACAGTGTATTAGACGATAATTGGTTTTAGATATTTTTTTACATGGACATTTAAACATTTATTTCTAAATCCGTTTTGCATCATATTTACTGATTAATAGTGAAATTTTTACACAAAATTTGTAAAAATTTTATTCCACTTTCCGTTTTTTACGAATCTACTTCCTAGAAAATACACAACTCTATAGAGTAGTCACTACAAATAGTTTCCTTAGATTGGAGTGGAGTAGCAATCGATCATAAATTACCTATAAGTTTTACATTTTAGCTTTTCGGCAATTCTATAGCTAACCATTTTATTGTAAGTATACTACATTAAACTATGATTATTAATTCTTTTAGTTACCTACACACTCTTACTAATCTATTAAAATAACAATATATCTAAACCATTTAAAATCATTGGGTTACCCCCAGGTCACTTCAGGAATAAAGGCTAAAAAAATATAATATGCTCTACAGTTTTAAAGTGCGAATTCAAAAGGTATATTCTGTCTTTATTGTTACCACGTTTTAATAAAAAAGTAGTACTTACTGTCCCTACATTACCAAAAAGCAATACTCATTAACATCCTAGCCACCAGGAAAGCATGGGTCCCGAGAAGGTATCGTGTGAGAAAGGACGTAAATCAACGAGCGCATTCCACTCAAGGTGTGAGGCCGCCCGATCTCGCGATAGCGAAGCTAATTTATACGTTTTACGCGGCGACAACGCGCTTGGCCCAGCCCTCGTTAGTGTACAGGCTGTTTTATTTGTGTGGTAATTTGATTTAAGGACTGCGATCGGCTTTTTGACTCAATATTTTTATTGTATATTTTAAGAACGTCTAGATTACCTAATGTGAGTTTTATGCGGGCAATGGTTTTCTTTATTATGAAGTAATAACATTTCATGAAATTTATTTAGGTGGTCTTACTTACTTATAGTAGTAGTAATTGACTTATTTTTTTTTTGTAATTAGGTAAACCTATCTTTAGAAAAATCTTTTTTATTTATGTAATGAAAGGCGATTTAATTGTAATCGGATTGTAAGTTATATTATATTAGATTTTTTGTTTTTTTATAAAGATTGTGCCAAAAAATTGAAAAAGTTACAACTCTGTTTTAAATTATAAAATAAAACAACAGGCTGTATCCTAAACAAACATAAGGACAAAACGCTTCTTTATTTAAACGTAATTCGTTTATTGTTTTATCTCGCTGTAAATTTACGAGCGGTCCCCGGCCCCGGCTCGCTCCTGCATCGTGACGTATAAAACATACAATTTATTGTCCACCAATTTTATGTTTTATCTTTGATAATAACATGTGATATTGCTGATTATTAATAAGTTAAGAAAGTTTTTTGACTTGTTGCGTGAAATGTCAATTTTAATAGTGATTTATTTTGGAACGAATTATATTTTATTGTTTTAAACAGTCATTTGTTAACGCATGGTAGATGTATGATGTTTGAATTTGGAATGTCTCTTGCTTGTACAGTAATTAATTTGGTATTCTGAATTTATAATCTGATATTGATTTAGAAAACAACAGCTCGCTGTGATGTGTGTGCAAACACTAAGGGAATATTTAGCATCTGTCAAAATAAGGATAGCTACACTATTCCAGTGGATGGCATTGACAATTGCACTTAATTTTTAATTTGTGTTTAAACCTCGTTACTGTCCTTCCGTTATCAATTTAGACTGTTTGTAGTGGTTTCATCCTGAAAAATATAGTTATATTTATATCTTTACAACATTTATTTATGGCGCACATTGGGTTAGACTTATGTCCAGCAAATGATTGCAGTGTATTGGCTTATTGATTGATTGAACATTTATTTAAAGGGGATTCAAAAATTTAAAGTTTTTTGTATCCGCTGTATAAAATCGGAGGCATTGAACAGAGTACAAAACGGACTTAATTGTATCTTAAAACCTTACTTCTCCTTTTTTTCCCATATGCGCAGAATCCTAGATTTCTATTCAAATACTAATAATTGCTAAAATAGATACCCAGTATACCATCACCAAAATAAATTTATTTTTAAAATATATTTTTTTAAATGATGTATTTTGTATTGATAAATTATGTACCAAACATTTGTTTTTATCGCAAAACTTTGGGTGTTACTGGCATGTTATAAATTCCTGAGAGTCAAAGGACAAAGTTTGTTTTAGATTACATAAACAAAACGGATTTAAGTCCAATCGATTTAACGCGGGAACTTACAAGTTGTATCGAGAAAGACATCTCGGTCGATAAATCGCACCGTGTTCAGCTATCAAGTTGGACAAATTTGTTTTTATTGCTGTTATCTCTGGGTGGCTTTATGTTTGGTTGTCTTTGCCTTCCATTTTTTTGTTATAGTAGTTTATGTGCGGTGCGTGAGGTAGGTTAAAAATTGCCCATAGATTTAAATTAATATCTCTATTATTTTTCATGATTTTTTAAATTATTCTTTTGTAGGTTAAAGAAGGTTAAATTAAAAAGTTCAATGAACTGTTTCAAAATGTCGTCTTGAATGAGTTATGGGTTTCTATAAACATTTACATTACCACTTTTTGCGAAGGCAAAGGTCACGGTTTACAGTATTTGGATGTTATCAGAGTATATTAAACGTTCGTGTCAATATTTTTCTGGTAACATTAATTTCTGCGACAAGAAATAGTCATCCATTTTTAATTCTGGATATTATACATGCAGCAAATATGTTAATGACACTTATTAAGACATTTCGCATTACAACTAATCAGTTGTGCAATTAGGTACTGTTACACGCTAATCTCTTACATACCAAAATTAAACGATCAACCATCATGTAAACGAACACCGGCTCAAAGTTATGATACCCTGGTATCAGGTGGCTAACGATGCTCTGTCCCGTAGGTACGAGCCAGTGCGTTACGACTTTTTAATGGTCACCATGAATGGGTAACATGAGATCTGACGCCTCACCAAGCCTTACCACTTGGAAAACATAAACAGTTTTGTACAATGAGAACAATAAAATTTGGTTTTAGTTACGATAGACAGATAACGCTTCGTGTTAATTAATCATGGCGGATCGTTCCATAAAGTTCATCATGTCACACTCAATAAAAATACAACAACAATAATCTAAAAAGGCGAGTCTTCTCGTTTCACACCTGTATCAATTTATGACAGGACCATACTTACCAAAATCGTTGTTTTGTAAATTAATTAACTGTTATATAAGCTTCATGTGTAGTGCTTTTAGTAGATATAATTTTAAGGCATCATGCAAGCATTATTCTATTGGTTATACCGTGCAAAATATGTTAAAGCTAGAAAAGAAAAAAAAAAACATCGGTGCATTTGTGCGGGTAGACAGAGTGCAGGTCGTGATATACTTTTTCAAATCGTATGAGCTGTTAACGTCAGTAACTTGTAAATTTGTTTTCAAGAGAATTTCCATGTGCTAAAGCCACAAGTATAATAGGAACCACATATTCTTCAGAAAGACTGGTCTTATTTAATTATCAGCAAACCTAAGGTCAAAGTGGCGCCATCTAAGATTTGAAATAGAAATTCTCACAGCTCGTACGTTTGAAACTATCAGAATACATCTGACCTTTGGCTCGGCGTGGTCCAAGCTGCAGCGCGGGGAAGCGCCCCCGCCGAGGTAGCTACACGGCATCAGGGTCACCATCCTTTACCCTCGCGGTAATGTCACACACAATGGCACTTTGACAGTTCTTTTGGAGGGAAAAAGTTTTTGTGTTGTCATTTTGCGCTTATCGTTTTGTTATGGAACGGCACGCAGTGTCTTTGGTTTGGCGTATATTTTCTTTTAATTGTTCATTATTCATACCTTCAAAATAAATAATGTTTTCTTAGGTAATCTTTACAACTTAGTTATTTGTGTAAATTTTACACGTAATTTGTAGTACTAATGGTTAATGTTGTTGGATAAGGTAGTGAATTACATAAGTTTAAGAAAAAAGGCTGAGATTTAAAGCAGCGTAAAACTTTGGTTTAATACGGGTCAATGTTATCCCTAACAACGTCGTCAACTCTCATCATTTACAAACGAAGGTCGGTACGCCAAAAAAGTCAAGAACAATTATAACGCTTCGCCGGTGGCTAGTTATCGAGAGCCACTTAGTCATCGCCCTACGGTGGTCGAATAAATATATATAAAAATAAAATCAAAATTAAAAAAATACATGCATGCCCGACGGACCACCCATGATGCTACGTCAAATGCCGAACGGCCATGTTCATCAAGTTGTCAAATTGAGTTTGACATAATTGTGAACGAGGCTTTTTTGTACAACCTCATCTGTATTCGTTGGTAATCTGTGGCTTCTGTTCAAGTGAATAGATTTGGTACGGTGCAATACTTTTGTTTCATTTTTACGCTTCTAAGTCGATAGTTATTGGATAGGTGTGTTACGTATATATTTTAATATTTAATAAAGATTTTTATAAATATATTTATATTATATATTTTTTCTAGAGTAAATTATAGTATGTAATAAAAATAAAGTACATTTCAATCTAATCAACTCAATTATATACGCATCCTTACACCTTACTTATATGGAGTGATATAATATTAAGCCTGTAGTGTATATATATAGATACATCAATATTTTTTCTTTTTACTTTTGAAAACTATAATGAGAGTCACATAATTATACAAATACATGTAATGGTCACACTTAACCGGAATTTTATAATAGGGTATTCCCTATATGTAAACTTTGTATTCTGGAACCTTTTTTAAAAAAAAAATCTGTCTACCAAATGTAAGGTTTTTTTTTAAATCTGACTAATACATCAGAGATGCAGATAGAAGCGTTCAAGCAAAAGAAACAGAATAGCTGTATATAGTTAAATTTACCGTGACTTTACGATTCACATCACATTCCATAGTGTATATTATTAACTGTGGTATCGACCGTTACTAGTAGCAACATTTAAATTTATTATAACTCTAATACATGTTGGCTTAGCACTCGAATGTTATAAATCCTTCCGTATCCCATCATTTTAAAATAAACGACCTGATGTCTATCAATATTAATAAATACTTAACATAAAAACGATTAAATACAGCCAAAGTCGCGGGCGGTCATTAGCGTAGTCAAAAATAAAATATTATAAAACAAGTGTGTTCGTATCAACAGGGGGCTGAACAGTAGCATAACCCGCTGCGTGAAACGGAACGCCAGGGTGGCCAACATAAAAATGTAATATAGACAAAATTTTGAATAACTTTTTCTGATGAAATAATATGTTAAAATTCTTAATTGTCTAATTATTTACTGTCATTTGCAATATTAGTACCTACAGAATAGCCTATGCTCCAGCTACTAATGGCTTCTTGTAAAAAAAAAACTATACTAAATTGGACTAGATTTCGTAACCGTTACTTGCCATTTTAGATTTTATTAAAAGAAAGTGTATTCAACCATAGATATCATTATATTATTAGCAGTCTAAAATTAGTTGTAACATATTTTTTGTATAATGTAACAATAAAGCTGATAGAGAAGTATTTTTATTTATATTCGAAATACTATTGATGTCTTAAATTGATTTTTAAATAAGCCAGATGTCATGTTATGTCCTAAATTTAATGAATAGCGTTGCCAGCCCACTTTAGCAGCCTTTGCCTCCTTCACAACAGGGGGTAAACGCTTCTACGGAAACGTCAAACTCTTCACTTGCACAAACATATACATATACGTTACTTAAACCATTATGTCATACGAATAGAGCTGATATTATCATACCAAACTTCAAAATTAATTTTAACAAGAATGTCTGACACAAAATATTGATTTTATTTCTCTAATTCAATTGAATAAAGTTCTATTTAGAATGTACCTCAAAAGTCAACTACACTTCAAGTTTGTTCTTCTCAATTATTTAAGGATTTAAATATGAAAGAGAGCATAGATTTTAATATACAGTTAAAATAGTTTTTATTATTGACCTGGGAAAGGTTAACGAGAATTTAAGAGGATTTCCATAAGCTAAGTCGGCGTGGGGTAAAGTCCCAGTAGCCACAAGCGTAAATTAAAAAAAAAATTGCAGGATTGATAGCATTAGCTACTGTAGACTTTTTTAATTTTAATATAGCCACATTAAGAGTATCTCTTAAGAGATATAACGTTAGAGGCGGGGTTAACACAATACCTATGCAACAGGCAAGCAAGCAGGTGATCTGCTGGACTTAGTAGAAGTTACAACTTAGAAACAAGAGTGGTACTTCGCTGCAATAACAGCTTACCATTAGACGGATCGTGTGCTCGTTGTGAAGTGTTATTTATTCAAATTATTAGTATAAAAGTTGTGATGAGATAAACCATAAATTATTTTAACTGTATTATGTAAACTAGAATACCAATAACATCTAGTGACTTATTTATAGACTAAAATATAAACTCAAACAGACAAACCAGCAACTTGATTAAATTAGAAGTCAATGTACACAACGCAATGTTCAATGCAGTCATGACAAAACGATAGTACCAGCTCGATTTTTGAACTAAAAGCAATGTTTATGAATATTCATTATTCGAATAAAAACGGGCATTACCTCGATGCTGTGGTGCCTTGTCACATGCACCTCTTGAATCGATAATGTCATAGTGTTTACGAGCACATTCGACTCAATTGCTTGTATCACAAGCTTGGAATGAACGCTTGTTTGGCCAGATTTACGGAGATTAGAATCGATTTGCTTTAATCGAACATTATTTGATATGAATATGACAGTAGAGATTTTATATGAAGCTTGTGTGCAGTATCTCTTCCGACTACGAAGAAGTACCTACTGTAATATATATTCTAATAGTGTTTAGGTTTTTCTGTTTTTTATTATTTTAGCAAGTAGATGTGCCGTGTGGTTCACTGGTGGTGTCGTAAAATGGTGACTAAGAGATCAAACTATTATCTATCAGTCAGTATGTATACAGTCCTACAGTGCCCGGTTGACGGAAATAGGCTTGTGCCCGATTACGTTTTTGGACCTAATTCTAATGGGCAAAATGTTGGTGTAGGGGATTCCCCCTTAATAGATAACGACGTGAGCGTATGTATGTAGAGTATATAATTGTGTAAATACATATATTACTTTAATCAAAGAATGATACGCATTTGAAATTTCGCATTTATGTTATTATTATGTTAACCGACTTCAAAAAAGGGAGGAGGTTCTATATTCGAATCTCCTTTCGTTTTTAATTAACGTTTTCGGTGGAGTAGAATTTCGCCATCCCATCTCATCCAATAGTATGTATACAGTTTATACAGTGGCTTGACGGCAATAGGCTTGCATCCTATTACATGAGTGGCACTAAATTAGAGTATGCTTGGCAAAATGTGGGCGTTAATGTGCCTCTGCGTACCCCTTATGTAGATATGGCGTAAGCATATGTTTGTTTGTATACTATCTAATAATTAGTGAGATTTAAAACGAAAAGTGTTATTTGACAGAGTAAAAAGTCAATTTCAAGGGTTGCCATATATCATGTCCCTAATTGAAAACAAATATATCCCGCACTTCGGAAACGCCTTTTTATTTTTTCGTTTTAATGGAATTAATAAGTTACTTTATAATCGATAATTTGAATTTCAACAATCATTTTCCTTACTCGGTAAGTCCTAAAAATGTTGTTTCATGTACATAATTCAAATATTTCAATATAAAAACAGAAGTTAAATAAGCCTAAAGCTACCGAAGTTTATTTGGAACCTCATCAATATTTTAAAGGGAAATTAATATAAGTATGCAATTTTATATAAAGAAATTTACACCATCATTAATGCATCGAAAATTGAAGCCTCGTAATTTTTTTATTGTGTCCCAGTTTTTGATTATATAACGTCATAATATTGTAAAAATGATGGTTTGGAGATCACAATCTCTACAAAAAGATACGAAAGAGGAAAACCTAATCTTACTTTAGAAACCTTTCAATATCCTGCCTTGCATTTTCACGTATTTCTAGAAATGTAAATAGTTTTAAATATATGCCAGTGTTGTTCCAAAATGAACATAAAGAAAATTAAAAAAAAAAAAAAACCTACATAAGGATCATGGTGTACGTTCTAAATTCAAAACCGCTACAGAATGCACCAACGTTGTTTATTGTACTTGTGATGACATGAATCAGGAGTCTTATAGTCTATTATCAACAGAAGTAACCAGACGACTCGTATTTAGTCTACAGTATGCATTTGTGGTCGTTGATAACTACCTCCGTTAGTCGACTTCCTATCGCAATTAACAACTGTTCGTAGACTAAACTTCACCGTAAGCTCGATTTTACGATGACTTCTTGAACGTAAGTTATTAGTAAGTATTTAGTTTAAAGAGAAATATAAAATAGTAGCTGTTGCCGGCGGTGTCGTTCGTGTGGAAATTATGATCCGTAACCTTTGTTTTGAAATTTAATCCGAATGCGTTCATTCGTTCTCAAATTAAAAAAAAAAAACGATTGCTAATTTTACTAGAACAGTTTAATTCGATTTATATGTTAAAGGCAATAGTTAAGGCAAGACCTGGAGTCGAAAAGTCTATTCGCCGCTGAGTAGCAATAAGACGCGTAGGACGAGCTCGACTGGAGTACCGGGCCTCATAGAATAAGTTATAGGTACCGGAGGTCAAACCCTTCGCCACCTCTGGAATGGGGGTCAAAGGCAGGTAGTGCACATGGGGCTCTAGAGTTGCAGATGTCTATAGGGCGCAGTAGTCATTAACCATCAGGTGATAAGTCAGCTAAAATTCTATGGTCTTTTTGTATACTGTATACTAAACACGAGTCTTTGCTGTTGATAATAGGCTACAAGACTGCTGATTCATGTCAACACAAGTACAGTTGCAACCGGGCGGAAGATTACACATTTGAATGCTAATTGCATATCAGCATATAATTAAGTTCATGTATGTATGTAGGTATCAATCCAACTAGTTTTATTGGCAGCTACACCTGTGCGTTGACACAATGTTTGCATTAGGTACTAAAACGGGGGTACAACTTTTAGACTAATAATAGTAAAATAGTCTAAAAGTTTTGACCCAGTTTTAATCTTTAAATATTAGTATCCGAATTTAATATTTACTGTGTACTTGCCAGGGACATATTGATTTCTCTTCTGTCATGAAGTCTGTCTTGACCATTTCACATATTCGGTTATCTAAAGCAGCTTTTCTTTTTTAATAATAATCGCATACTGTACATAATGCTCGTACATAGAGCATTATTTACAGTATGCGATAATATATTTTTTATGATCAATTTTTATTTCATAATATACGTCGCCTCGTCGGCTAAAATATGAGAACTTTTAGACTAGAAGACTCCCACCAAAAGAATTCAAGCAAAAAGTTACTCAATTATATTTTTTTATAAAAGCTTTTGATTTGAAATCGATACTGTGTGAATGGATCAAATATTTAAATTGCGGTCAAAACATACGTAAGATATGGTCAATTGTGGTTATTTGTGGTCAATTTTCTGATCAAATTGATCGATTGATCGGCTACTGATTGTCTAATGTCAATGTCAAATACTAGGGTCACATGATCAGAAAGAATGCTGTTACGTGAAGAAGGCGGTAATGCTTTTTTTATTAACCGTTTGAAATCGTTGATCGAATATTTTATTGTATTATAAATCTATATTTTTAAACGGACCATTGTTATTTCCACAGTAAATAACTGTTTTATGACATTTAAAGACCGGTTATTGGAACTTACGTAAATAATGTTCGAAAGTGTGGAAGAAATTCGTGTCCCGTCCCGGGATTTGTCACGTGATTCTTTTTTTTTTTTTTTTTTTATACTATAGGGGGACAGACGAACAGACGGGTCACCTGATGGTAAGTGACACCGCCGTCCATGGACACTTGCAACTCAAGAGTCGCAAGTGCGCTGCCCGCCTTTGAGGGTGATGAGGGATGGAGGATGCAGGGAGCGGAAAGAAGAGAGGAGGGATGAGGAGATGGAAAAAAGGAGGAATTGGGCCTCCGGAAACCTCACTCAATTCGGGGAAATGCAACGCAAGCGTTACTTCACAACCGGTTTTCTGTGAGGCCGTGGTATCGCACCGGTCGAGCCGGCCCATTCGTGCCTAAGCATGGCTCTACCACTGAAAAGATTCTTTGCGATCTAAATGTTCTAATATGTGACGAAAATGAATTAGGTAGTTGCTGATATTTTGATATTTTTGTCTAAGCTAACTGCTCATTATACGTATGTACATTGAAACTACTGAAGTATGAAAGGCACTTTTAACAAGACGTTGATTTGAGTTGACATGATTTTTCTCCATATGATCTACGTATTGGAACAGGCAACTAACTTCACGCCTGATTATTCAAATAAGTATACCTTTAATTACTTTAATTGAAGTACTTTGTTTTGATTTGATTTCACTTGATTAGGCGTCCCTATACCACATTAGGGAAAATTCTTTGTCGCGATTATCGGCATAAACTTTAAAAGACTCGAATGACATGTTTGTTTTGTGTAACCTAAATGATATACGTTTTCTTTCCATGAAAACGTATATCACTTTGGTCTAGTGGGTAGTGACCCTGATTGCTACGCCAGATCTCACGACGGGTTCGATTCCCACTCAGTACAAATATATGTGGTAAGAGCTAAAGTATTTTGTTGTGTCTGGGTGTAATTTAGGTGTCTATGCTATATATGTATTTAGAAATATATAAAATAAAAATTGTAGTTTCATATATTATCCAACTTTAATATATAAATTGATATTTTGCTAGTTTAAATAAGTGTCAGATAAGAGTTTACGCGATGTCACATGTTCATAATCCAATTACATGACATTCATTAACATTCTTAGTTCAAACTTTTTTATGGTTTTATAATTTACGCAAACATAATACATCTGTAGATGCTGACGCAGATAACCAGATAACACGAATAGATACTTAATTATAATTAATTATTTGTGCCACATAATAAAAGTAGAATAAAAATGAGGTTTTATTACTTTTTTATAGTCTATGCTTACATGGGTCCTCTATTAGAATACGAGATAAAGTGGTAGTATATTTATTACGTATTTTGTACTAGGTAAGTATCTTGTACTTTTTTATCTTGAATTTATTTAGATGTATACATTCAATAACATCTTGATACTTTCATGATAAGGTTGACAAAGATTTTAACTGCTACTTTTTCTTCTACAGAAGCTAAAATAAGCTGTTTGTCGTAAATATATGATATAATAAATATCAGTAGACTTAATTCACAAAAGCAAACTTAACCTGCAGGTCTAAATGAGATATGTAAGAATACATACATGATTTCCAAAAAAACTGGTTTAGGAAGTGACAACCATCATACATATTTCAAAATCAACATCGAAATCGTTTATTTCAACTGAACCCTTTATAGGTATTTTTGATTTGTCAAGAGAGAAAGTCGGTCAGACTATGTCAGTCATGAAGCTAGTTGCCTGTTCCAATACGCAGATCCTAAGGAGAAGAAGAAGCAAGAAACTCCAAGGACAGTCTTTTTCAGATATTTTATATAATTTTTTTGTAACAGTTCATAAGCGTACATACATTTGTAGGTATATACACCCAAATAACATATAACCCACCATGAGCAGTGGCGAAATAAACAAATACTTGTGTTTACAGTCAATTCACGAGGTTTAGGTATGAGTAATGCCTAACTAGGTGATTATACAATAAACTTGTATGAAAACTAAACGTTTAACACATATTACATCTCTACATATAAATAGTCTATGGTATCGTCAATTAAAATCTTTAATCGCTTAACCCGTACGCCAATGAAGAACATATTTTATCGAACCCCCAAACGCCGCGTCGTATACAAAAATGTTAATAACCCTCTGCTATCTCTATCCATTTGTTCGAAGCATCTTTGCAGAGTTCGCAGCTGTGCATCTCTGTCTGTCGCTCCGCCCATAGCCCGCCCCATCCGCACACCGGCCGAATTTCGATAATAGAACCACGCTATATATTCTATAGCAAGGTTTTCGTATAATACGGATATTGTGTATGCGGCCTAAGTAGTTTCAATCTTAAAATTCATATTTAGAATTTTCTTTAATTACTATACACATATATATTTGTCAAGATAAATAAAATTTTAATTTATAAAGAAGCATAGATTAGATAGAACAATAATCATAGACTAAAAAATTAGTACAACATAGTGGAAGAATGACTCTCCGTCAATATCCATTGTGTATTTAAGAAGTCTGTAAACTGTAAAAGTATTTTACATTGCAAGGAGTAGGATGGTTGTAGGAGGTATCAAAATTAATGTTAGACACTATTTTGTGCAATAAGATATTGTTATTACTATTTGTACTGTTCTGTGCAATAAGAAGGCGATATTGATAATTGTACGTAGGAAGAAACCTACGAGTTGTTTATGTATTCTCTATAGCCTTTCGTTTAATAACGGATATTGTTTATGCGGCCTAATTTGTATTTAAATGTAAATAAAGTAGAATTGAAAGCAGTCCACTCATTACTTTGACGTGATGATGTTGAACGTTCTATTCTATCTAATTTAATCTAATTGATAAATTATTTTAATAAAACAAACCAAAACTTTTCAGTTTTATTATCAAGTATAGATTTGTTTGTTTTTTTTTTTAGAGAAATCTTCCGCATTAGGAATAATTCCTGTGTCGCGGAGGGCTTTGCAAACATTTAACCAACGGACACAAAGAACACCCAGACTCGGGACAACCGTTTGTGGATCACACAAAATTATTGTCCCGTCGAGGAGTCAAACCTACAACCTCCGGTTCAGCAGTCAGGGTCACTAACCACCAGACCAACAGGCCAATAGGTATTTCATAAAATTCTTACAACACTTTGTCCAGTCAACCCGATTATTGTCCAGTCAACTTGTACATTAAATGTAGTACACGTTAGTAGTTGTTCCTTGCACGTTCGATCTCTACGAGCTACT
Organism: Tyria jacobaeae; assembly: GCA_947561695.1. NCBI lineage: Eukaryota > Metazoa > Arthropoda > Insecta > Lepidoptera > Erebidae > Tyria > Tyria jacobaeae. The sequence continues at coordinate 4,937,741 of OX387230.1, read as the reverse complement.
GAACACTCAAAACCGGAACAACACAAAAGTCTATTGAACACTGGGTAAACCATTCCTTAGGCCTAAAATACTCCAACATTTTGAAAACCATAATTTAAATTTAATTTAATTACTTATAGATAATAGTGCAATCCCTTATTCGGCTTTTGGGATACCCATAGAAGGAGATGAAGTGGCCCCATTTCTTTCTTTCTTTCCATTTAAAATCAGCTTGAAAAATACACTTTAATAGAAGGTGTCGTAATATTAGAAAGTTTAAAATATCGAATATGTAAATAGCATATCTTCAAAAATTCGATAAAATCTTAAAAAAAACTCATCTTTAATACGTTTGTCTGTCTGTGTTTGCAACAGCAACAATGTCGAAACTATGATTGTCGAGCTTGGCACACGACTGTCAACGTTTTACAAGCGATAGAAACAGCCAGATATCGTAATATTTGTAAGAATTCAATAACATCTGTATTTCAATATCTATATTGCTGCTCTTTCTTTCTTAAAAGGCATTTTAAATTATCATCGTTCCGAGTCGCTACCATACCTGGTCTAAGTATCGATACTAGGTAATTTACTGGCATTTTATTATTATATTGCCTAGTAGTTGGACCATTTCTGGTCTTGTAGCATGAATACCGACTATAAAACTTTGTATGTTTTACTTTTATCATATTGGAGTTTATTGCTTTGATGTGTTTATACATTCTTGTAAAACGCAAGTTACTTTACAATGTACAATGTAACTTTTCTCAAGAAGATTTTGTTTTATTTTTATGTTTTCGACATATTCGTAAGAAGGCTCACACTTTAATTCCTAAAATACTCGACTGGGTGCTTGACGGCAACTAGGCTTGTCCCTTATTACGTTGGTGGGACCAAAATTAAATAGGTGGGTGTTTAATTCAAATCTGACTAGTCCTCTGGTGATACAGGCTGACTGCATGAATGAGTATGTGTTTTATAGTGTGTTACATGTTGAGTATGTGTTAAAACATATTAAAAATGACAAATTATTTTTGAGTATTGATCTCGACTTTAACTCTTGATAAATGAATGATATAAGAAAGTGAATCTTAACTTATAAAATGTTCAAATAATTGTATATTTACATTATTAAAAACATACGTTTTCCTGCAAATTTATACTAGATTCGTAGACCAATGTATTAAAAATATAAAATAGAAAAATCATCACACGTTTGGTGGTCCATTAGGTCGTTCTGTTTGCTTAAAACATCGAGAGATCACAACCTGATGATGTGAGTATAGCAAGCACCATTGGACGTATGTTTACATTACTGAGCCTTATCAAGCGAGACACCTAACGCTTACGTTTGCTGCTACCCTGGTGGTCGCGGTCGGATGATGTCACTATTTTGCAATAAATACCTATATATACTATACCTATGGCGAATAGGCGGTTTCTATGATTAAGTATTTTACTTATTTTTTCTTAATATACCGACCATTACAAGTAACTTCCAATATCCATTGTGAGTTTCTTTAAATAAATTTTAAATTTTTCTTCAAAAAGGGCGGTATAAATAAAATTTAGTATCCATCAATGTATTTGCGATATAATTGTATGCGCGACCAAGGAGTTCCAAAGATTAGATACGTACATATGTCCACGCATTACGCTTGAACAACATTCGCTTTTTCCACATTCATCAGTTACGCTCGTCGGTTCAGAGTGCTTTAAATTTGGATCTTCAACTAATAAAGTGAATGGCTTGTTTTAACAAACAAATGAAGTCTTCAGATTTATTGTATTACTATATTGTGAAAACCGCCATTAGTTTATTATTACATATTTATTGCACAACTTGCAGTCCTCCTACGCACGGACTGCATGGCAATTGTAAAATCAAACTAAATTTATCTATGTACAAACAAGTCATTTAATTGCTGCAAATGTTTATAATAAATTCACGTAGTTTTGAGATGTTTAACAGTATATTTGGGTATATTCTTTTATCATGGAAGAGCCATGCGTAGGCATGAATAGTTCGGCTCGACTGGATTGATACCACGACCGCACAGATACTGGTAGACAAACAATGTTTGCCTTGTATTGCCGAGTGAGTGAGGGGGTAACGAGGGCCTAACTCCCCCTCTCATCTTTCCCCTCCCCTCATCCCCCTCAAAAGCGGGCAACGCCCTTACGACTTTTACTTAAACAAATCCTTTTCTCGGCGCTTAATACCGCTAATAAGTTTAAATAACACAATCAAACTTAACTCTGTAACTGTAATATGTATCTCCTTATTATACTTTAAATGATTATATAAAACATAATACTTAAAATATCTTGCTAATTCAATACTAATTTGATACGTGCAGTGTACAAAATAGATCACGATTATAGTAGGCTTGTAAAAAAAACCTAACTGTGAATCAGATCTACGATAACTAAACATGTTGAAAGGGACCCAGATCTTATCAACGATGAACCGTCCTCTTGCAAGATTTTGGAAGCCTAGTACATTGTATGAATTTATAATAAGTATTTGGGACATGTACGGGTGTAAAAAATGAAACATGGGTTTTGTATAGGTATTTGAAGAGATCATAAATATTAGTAGAGTACGTTTTGATACTTGGTTTTGTGTGATTGTTTATAAAGCGATTTATTTTGATACTTTAGATGTTAAGAACATACTTTAAGATCTGAAAAGAAGAATAGGATGATAGAAAAGTTTAATAATATAATTAATGGGTCGTAAAGTCATGTGGTGAATCTATTGTAACGCAAGGTAACGTAATCGATTACACATATTATCGATATGGCACGGCTGTCACTTATGTAAATATCAATATAACGTAACGAATATATACTTATTGAAAGTAATGAATTAATGAAATGAATACGAATAAGTAAAGAGTTAATAGTTCAATTATCACAGGGCTTTATTAGATTCTCTTGTAACTATATAATAATATATATTCAAAGTAATTTTTTAGTTACTTTAACTGTAGTACCGACGTGAAACTTTATGTGTTTATGCAGTTTGAATGACACTACTAAAACTTGCAGCCAGAAGTTGGATAGAACTTTTCAATGGTTACTACCTAACCGTCAACATTTATTTGGTCTGTTGGCAGTCCACGAAGACGAAAGACGGTATATATACAGGTTCTGGTTGACGGCAATAGGCTTGTCCTCTATTAAGTTGGATTTAATTGCGGGTGGCAAAAGTGATTACAGATACTGGCTTGGGTGTATATGTATGTTAAGTTAGCTTTGTTATAAAAAAACTATGGCTAATAGTCTTTTACTATAAAATTTTAATACTTCAAATTCATCTCCAATACTCACGCAACGCTGGCGTGCGTAATGGAGATGAGTTATAGAATTTTAGAACATAGTTATAAAAGATATTGAACAAAATAAGTTCTATATCAATAGGTTCATTACTGTACAATTACAATGAAATAAATCGAAACCATACTTCATTTATAATGTTTAACATAAAACAGCAAAATTTTGAGTGCATTAGGGCGGCTGAGGTATTGGGCTGTTATCTATTAAAGAGTATATACAGTACATACAGTGACGGGATCATGACAATAGGCTTGCAATTATTATGTATGTCGAATTAAATGATGTTTGGTATAGAGTAGGCGTCTGAGACACTGTTTCAATAGTAACCGAGGTACGGGGGCGTAAAATAAAAACTAATGTATTTCACTTGACGTCGACCTGCCTACAGTATTGCAACAGCAATAGTATTAGGGTACAGAGCTCGAAATTTCCTCGCTTCTTTTTTAAATTATTGTATAAAGGGGCAGACGGGATTTACAAGCGGCGGTAGCGCGATGGCTGAGGCGTCGGACTTGCGATCAAGTGGTTGCGGGGTCAAACCCAAAGCACTAACACACCCACGCCAAACACAAACACTTTACTTTTTTTTTATACTATAGGGGGACAGACGAACAAACGGATCACTTGATGATAAGTGACAACCGCCGTGTATGTATGTATGTGGACTTTGTGCCAGACCTCTCTGTCACTAAAATCAATTCGGGCAGGAACTGAGTAATAAGAAGTAATTAATAAAATACGTTTATACAATTACTCACTAAATAATCAAGTTGTTGAGTTCGTTGTCAAATGCCAGGCCGAATAACATCCGTTCTGTTTAAACCGATAATAATTCATAGTCAACACACATATGTCGGTAAACAGGTACGAACCTACGATTTTAGGTTAGCATAATCTATTCTATTTATCAAATATGCAAGATATTTGATTAACTTATTAAATTTTTCTTTGTACCGTCAATGGATTATTACATATGGCTTGAATAGTAGGAAAAATTATTTAAGATATATAGATATAAACATACTTCCACTCACGCCTATATTACTGCAGGGGAAGGTAGAGTCGTTGAAAACAGCTTCTTTTTACAGACCAAAATTTAGACCTATGTTATAAGGGACGAGTCTATTGCCGAGATGGAGGGGCACGGCATTCAGTAAAAGTATCACAGATACATATTATTACAGATAATTTCATTCGAGGCAACCTCGGAATGAAACAAAATGATTTGGGGAGACAGATATAGTTGAAGGTGTATTACTATATGAAAACTATAATAACTTAGCATAAAGATCGAATATATAGAAGGCTATGTTTTTAAGAGTCAGTTATTGAGTTGAGAGTTTTCAGGGAGATTTTATTTAGACCTACTGCTAATATTGGTGTTTTATTCCCATGTTAAATACACAAATGTATTGATTCTTTGAACTATTTGCACCAGAACTACCCATGGCAGTCATAACATCACTGTCTATCCAAAGGTTGCCTGGATAAATTGCTAATTTGTGATAAGGCCGTTTATTGCTAAGATCACCTATTTGTGTGTTTTTGTTTTATTGGATCACATAATAAAGATTTCTTGTGTAATTAATTACTCATTATACCATATATCTTTTGGTGGTATTGTGCCGATAACCCATCTGCCAGGCAATGAAATCAAATTCAAGGGGCAATTTAAAATTTGAATTCCTTTAAATTAATTAACAATAAATTATTTTAACAATCAGATATTAACTGACGGTCTTTAAATGTCTGAACAGATTTTCTTGAATGATTGCTATACCTAAACAACATCCGTACATACTTTTAATAATCCACGCATATCACATAGAGTCTTTAGGAGCTATGATGCCAGAGACAGATACACAGACAAACATTATCAACTCGTTAGAACCCTCAACTTTATAACCCTAATAGAAAATAATAGATATAATAATAATAAACATATCTGATAGATTTCAGCTATGGTCTGGGAAAATGGATTTGCCAAGAAGTGTTTTAAATTATTTGATGTCATTCGAAATTTGAATCTAAAGACGTCATGGCTGGAAACACGGCATATCATCTCAGTTTTATTTTTTATTTTAGACAAGTATGTTATCAAAATGGTTAAAACGAAGGTAGGACGCCTCCGCCAGATGGAATGACGACTTTCAGGACGACCTTCTTCTTGACGATCTGGAAGGTAGCTAGGATTGGAGGCGAAAGGTGTGAGAATATATGTACAACAGTGGATTGCGATGAGCTGAATGATGGTGGTGAGAATGATGATCTCCAAAAATACTAAAATTCTTAAAAACTTTTGCTGCTCAAGGCAAGGTCTGCTTCATCCCGTAGACTAGGCGGTATTAACAAATGTATTGGTGAATTCATTTCTTGTTACATTTTTACTTGACTGCGCAAGAATGAAGGTTATGTTTTTCGAGTATATATATATATATATATATGTATGTGTATGTAATGTGTATATATTGTGTTGTTAACCTATATACTTTAAGCAAAAATTACTGCATGCATTCAATTCCATGCAGTAGTTTTTGCTTGATGCGTGTACAAACAGACAAACTGATTACGGTTCTGGCTCTAATAAAGATCCTAAATACAAGTTGTTTTTCAGTATCTATAAAGTACAGACATCGTCTGTTACAATTTCATTATATATCTATATGAACGTAATGATTGATAAATGTAAAATAAACAAAATACGTTGAGTTTCAAATTTCAATAATCTATCGTGCACTTAACTGAGTTACTATTAACGTAACGTAACTTAAATTATTCTTTTATCTTTTCTAGTATCTAGTTTCTAGTTTCTATTCTAGTATCTTTAGGATTAAATTTAGCAATAAAGCTATGGATTTTTAAACTTTGAGCTTATGGAACTCATGGGAATATATTCTCTTTGGTTCTTGGTCCCAGACTTACTATTAAGTGACCCGTCGAAAAAAAATCCATAAATTTAGTACATTTATGTTCTTTCTGCCATTTGCTTGTACTCGTATGTTTTTGAAGTCTCCCGCCATACAGGAATCATTCGTATTGCGAACGTTGTCTTTTTAACAAAAAAAAAAAAACAAAATTAAAAGAAGCTGATATAAAAATCAAAATATATTTGTCAACGAAATTATAATCTTTAAATTATCTTTGTATATTAAATATATTATGTGAATACAAGAGTAAAATATCAAGATAACGATATAGAATTAACACAAAAGTATAAAAATAAGACATTTGAGAGCGCGTATAGCAATTTAGACCTTATTTTGGGCCCTATAGAAATGATAAAATAAATATTCTGTAATTAAAGTACATACCATAAGAAACGTATACCTATATATGTATATATATATTAAAAATGTTTGAAATAAAATAAAAGGACATGAATACCCCACGACTGTACTTAAATCTTAAAAAAAAATACATGACGAATGGCCACTTTTGCCAAACATAATTTAGTCCTAATAACGTAATAGGGGCAAGCCCATTGCCTTCAACCGGACAATATATGACATTATGTATACTGTCTAATAGATGACAGTCAGCTGATCTCTCAATGAAAAACTTAAACACTTCTAAGTCTTGATTTCTTCCGATGAATCAAAGTTAGTAATCGTTCAAACTGTCAACCATAAACCATCCCTTATCTCCGATCAGAAAATTTAAAGACAAATCACATTTAACTACATAAACAAGAGTGCTACAACATATTAATTAAAATAACACCCCAGAAAGTTCAGTAACCATATCCTTACCAACAAAATAAAAGAGAGAACCCATCAAAAAGAATGACCATAAGGTCCAAGAACAATCGCCACATGTGGCCTGGAGATTAACCAAAAGAAAAATAAAATGAATGTTCTCTATCCCTTTCTGACGAGAGTGAACTTCGTATACGAGTCTCGCTTACTCAACGAAATCATTCTTGGAAGTGCCGGGGCCAGCGTACGCACATACAATGCGGGTGTTGTAAGCACGAATTCCGAATTTAAAAAAAGTTGAAGGAATGAACGCGGTCTGTCGTTTGCTAAATCCTTTTTCGTTTCCTAATATTTGGATAGCGGCAGTTCTGACGTTTATATTAAACGAAGATTTAGTTTGACTTTCTGCAAGATTGTAGAGAAATATGTCTTACTGTTTTTGTATACATAGACACAAACGCTTCTTTATTTTCGTTAAATGTGCTATGATATCATCTATCCTTTCAAAATTTACGTAAATAGGTATGTCCATATACAAGATTTGTTGATTACATAATTACACCAAAAGTCTGAAGAAATTAAATAAAAAACTGCACTACAAACTTTTTAAGTTGTACAGTTGACGTTCGAAGCGAGTTCTGAGGAGCTAAGAAACCCTACAATAAATACCTTCTTACTCTCAGTTCAAGAAGTTCCATAAGAACGTCTTCTGTCAATGTACAATTACTCCACGTAGTCTGATGGTGAGACCCATAAAGACTAGAAAATATGCATTGTCACTCGCATGTTACTAACGCTATCTTTCTTTTCTACGCTAGTGTTGTCCAACCGGAATCTTATGTAGTGTAGCGGTATCGATTAAGCGAATAAAGGACAGTCTCCTCCTTCAACACCCAGTGGACTCTGATATGCTAGAGCTATTGTTTGTGCTCCCCAATCCTTCTGTAAAATATCTTTCTTTACTTTTCTATCGTCCCGTTCCTTTCAATATACTGGAATTTTTCCCCTCTAACACCCAAAAGTGCCCGGAAATTGGCAATAGGCTCGTGCCGTATTACATAAATGGGACTAAATATGGATGGCAAAATGTGTGTGTCAATAACGCCTCTGCCTGTTTCGTCGGGGTTACAGACGTAAGTGTATGTATGTACATATATAAAAAACATACTTTTAAATTTCTCTTAAAGGCAATAAAAATAGTTCTTTTATCATAAAGTGTGGCAGGCTCTTTGTTCCCTAGTGATACACCACGTAAATAATAACCTAAAACCATTCGATGTACGCAAAAGTGATGTCCTTAACATATTTAACCTTTTATTAATGAAGTGTGCATTGTCCTCTTTTTACGGCACGAGTCCATAGTGATGTGACATCGATATTAATCATAAGCTAAGATCGATCGATATATTAGGGAATTAGTTGTGCGGTGTTGTCGATAAATTATATTGCAAGATTATTAACATGCACGTACTATTTTGAGGGTATCAATAAATATGTTAATTTTTTTAAATTATGAAAAGTTTATATAGAAATTGTTTTGAAATTTCAATTTGTGATTTTGATGTCGTCCGGTTATCATAAAACTCAAAGAAAAAAATACGTATTTTAAACTAAGCGTTTCTAAATATCACAGTTTTATACTTACGTTTTCCGCTAAAATGTGTAACACTTAAGTTTGATTTATGAGTGACGCATTCTTGTCATAAAACATTCGTCCACATGGTATGACAAAATATATGTATATGTAACAGCAATATTTTAGGAGAGGAACAGGTATTAAAATAGTAAAGGTTCGCCGAAATAAAGTATCATAAATTATTTTAAGAATTATTTTTCCTTGAAATTCTTCAGTGATGAATTGTTCTTAACTAGAAACTATTAGATATACCATAAAGTTCTAGAGGATGTCGTAAGACATTTAATTTTTCAAAGGGTCTCAAAATTTAGACATCGCTATTAAAATATTGCATTAATTTAGGTCAGAACTGGATTTTACAATTATGTATATTTTTTTTAAGTTTTGAGGCTACATAAACACTTAAGCATGATAACAACTACACATTGCAAATTCCTCTTTATTTATTTAGCAGTTTAAGTGGTCACCTCGCCGCTAAGGTCGGCGCCGAGTGTTGTGGGTTCGATCCCCGCACGGAAAAACACTTTGTGTGTAATCTTCAAATTGCTGTTCTGAGTCTGGGTGTTCTTTGTGTCCGTTATTTGGATGTTTGTAAAGTCCCCGCGACACAGGAATTAATCCTAGTGCGGGAGTTGTCTTTAAACAAAGAAAAAAAATGTGTATTGTTTATATACTTCTTGGTGTATTTTTTTTTGGGTTTTTGTATATTAAAGACCCTTTACTCGTTAGGCAATACGACTATATGCTATTCGACTAACATAAACTATTGAAAGTGAAAATATTTACGTCACAAGAAAGCGATTTAACTTACTAATTATAAATAGTTTTTGAGAAATTTAAGTTACTATAAGTTCCACTAAACTACACTAATATTATCAATCGAAACTACTTAAGATAATTTACGTAAGGCTAGTCGTAATGATCAATACATTTTATATAAAAGTATGAATTTAATATTATATTTGCGCAATTTTCTGTTTGATTCGCATATACCTACCCTTAGGGGATTAAGGCGTGATTACATTTTTTTATAAGTTTAATAGCATCGCGGGTCTCACATCACTAGTATCATTTTGGCATCTCAATGCGTTAGGGATAGGTTCACGACGGTAGTGCACTGGATGGGGTCGAACCCGCAACCACTTGATCTCAAGTCTTACAATTACCATAGCAATTACGCTATCGCCGCTTCAAATGTATGTAGCTGATGTAGGTCTCTGATGGCTGTGTTTTCTAAATATTACTATTATCGATAAATATTCTAGAACTCTATACACATCCCAACTAAGCCGCATGGCACGCTTGAATAAACTAAATAATCCTGACTTGGCGAGCTAAAGCCATAAGAGATTCGCAGAATCCGCCACCGGCTCTGGACCACTTAGCAACCCTTTGTTTTTATAATATTATTTGTATAATATTTTGTGTATAATCACATCGAATGGAATTATTTCACTTGTTGAGAATCAAATTAAGTTCAGCGGGATCCTAGTTGACTAGTCGTACAATAGTATCACATTACTGTCTATCGATTTTAACACTTTGTTATATAATACTATTAAGTTGTAATTACTATATTGAGCTATTACTGGCCGTCAAAACATTCTTCCGTACAGTTTTTGGTGTTTACATCCTAGATTACTAATGAGAAGAGGATGATAATTTGTTGATCTATTGATTCGGATGCCATATCTTCGATTGTACGCAAAGTAATTAATAAATATAAATACCATTTTGCTGCAACTTCTAAACACTTTTAAAGCACATTTATGATTTCACCTCTTTTAAGTATCTATAGTGTTGTTCTCCTTGGACCGATGGACTCCTTCCTTGGATCATGAATTAACCCTTATCATAAAAAGAAACCGTATTAAGAAGAAGTGTTAAATAATACTTTACTTTACCATGTACGATGGAGTTACTTTCCAAGTCCAACTCAATCGAATCAACGCCATTCTGAACAATGATCAATTACTTGTGCATTATATTCGCCTAAACAATAATTGAATATAAGAAAAATAGATAACCGCTTTCATCCATAACTCATAGAAACGTGCAATTTAAAAACTTTTAAAAAAAGTAATGTCCATGCTATCACATAATTAAATCCTGATTTGTTATATTGGAACCAAAGCAGTAGTATACACACTTTCAAATAAAAAAAAAAACAATTAAAATCGATCTACAATTGGCGGAGAAATCGCTTAACATCCAAAAAAATAAAGAAACAGCCAAACATAGAACCGCTTCCTTTTTTAAATTCGTTAAAAAGGTAGGTCACAGTGTCAACACTTATTTCTTAATTTTAATTTCCGAATTCTTTCAATGTGCAGGCGTATCAAAAGAGTCCGTTATACGCTATTTCTAGATCTTTTGTCATGAGATAAGAACTAATCTTTGCTTTCTTTGCTTCAAAAGTGATACAAAAGTATTAATGTGTAAGCAGGTTAAAGGCACCAGTTGCAGAACCAGGCTACGAACGAACCTCCAGGCTACGGTTTTTATCGTCTTAACTAGTTCTTTAGTTTACCTTTCAATACACTCCCATTATTTTATCTTTAGGTTCTCTGCCCGGTTTACGTGAGCGAAGACAAATTCTAATTGGAGTAATGTGAGTGTTTAATATAACTATGCCTACCCTCTATATGTGATAGAAATTAGCCTTCCAAGTAAGTCGCACGCTAGCCCACCGATAACTCTACCCATGACAATTCATTTTCAATCGTTACGGTCATGTTTATGAATCGAAATTGCTTTAGTTTTTACACTAACTACGATCGTGTTCCAAAATACAAGCGTTTTTATTTGATAAACATCATACGTTAAATTTTTTTAAGAGAAATTATTGCAATGCATTGCTTGCAATGCGAATAACTTTTTAGTGAGTTATAGTTGATAAAGGGCTACGCAAAGGGTAAGAGTTATATACACAGAATGTTCCGAAACTCAACGTCAAGCGGGTACGTAGTGATGGGCTAGGTTGAACAAGTCACGGAAAAATCATAAGTACCCGCTTGACGTTGAGTTTCGTTACAATAATAAACCCTGATCTACACTAATATTATAAATGTTATAAACGCTGTATATCTGTAACTTTTGCTCATCTAAATAGCTAATCCTATTTTAATGAAATTTGGTATGATGACACTCCGAACCCTGAGGAAGGACATAGGCTACATATCGACATAGTATAACTGCGGGCTGAACCCAGTACATGAATAAAGCCAACATCTTGAAAATTGTAAAACAGTATTGAACTATAAACGTAGCTCAGAATAATCCCAGTTAAATAAACTTTCTAAATAAAATAACACGGACCTGGAATATATACAAGATAAAGGGATATGATGATCACTAGATAGACAAACGGCAAACTTATTATATCAATGTAATATATTAGGTATATAAAAATTACAAAGGTCGACTGATAGATAATGCCCTGTGGCATTAAATCCGCCTCGTGCAGTGTAATATTAAGAAAGTGTTAAAAGAAATTGAAATACATATATCGTCTAAACTATAACTTAAATCTATCCCCTAAACATTACTAAATATACCTATTATATTTAATGACAATAATAACTTGACAAATCTCAAATGAAATTAAATTTCTTTATTTCATAAAATTACTTAACAATTATTTGAAATCGTCTTATTTAAAAAATATATTAGGTCTTTCAGTTAGTTTTGAGGGAACGTGTCAAGTAGCTGTCGCGACACGTCGGTACAAGGTACTTAGATATTCGATGCAGCGTGTGTTAGCTTGCACTTTAATTGTTCGAAGTAACTCACTTACAGTAAACGCGTAAACGCACGCAAGTTTTTAGTGTGATTAAATATGGAACGCGATAAATATCATTTTCGTCATTTACTACTATACTTTTTTGATTCAAGAAAAACAGCAGCAGAAGCTCACAGACTTATTGTAGATATGTATCATGAATCTGCACCATCTGTTAAAACATGTAAATACTGGTTTCGACGATTTAAAAGCGGTAATTTTGATTTAAAGGATAAAGAACGAAGTGGAAAACCAAAAAAGTTTGAAGACGGTGAATTGCAAGCGTTATTGGTCGAAAACCCTGCCCGCACACTACAAGAGTTGGTTGAAGAATTAAATGTAGGTAAATCAACAATTTCTGATCGTTTACACACAATAGGTAAAATTCAAAAACAAGGAAAATGGGTTTCACATATTTTATCTGAATTAGCGATGCTAAATCGAGTAACCATTTGTGCTTCACTACTGTCTCGTCACAAAAAGACATCTTTTTGTGACGAGACAGTAGTGAAGTACAACAAAAGACAGTACTTCGTATCAAATCGTTACTGGCGATGTAAAATGGATCTACTATGATAACCCAAAACGTAGGAAATCATGGGTAGATCCTGGTCAACAGTCCACATCGACTCCGAAGCGAAACATTCTTATGCAATAAGGTATTGTTATGCATTTGGTGGGATATGAAAGGTGCTATTTATTATGAATTGTTAAAACCACCAATGAAACTATCACAGCTGAACGTTATCAACATCAATTAATCGAATTGAGTCATGCATTGAACCAAAAACGTCCAATAATTGCACATAGAAAACAAAAGGTCATTTTACTGCATCAAAATGCTCGCCTACACATCGCAAAAGCTGTAAGAGATACACTTTCAGATCTTCAGTGGGAAGTGTTACCGCATCCCGCATATTCACCAGATTGTGCTCCTTCTGATTACCACCTATTTCAATCTATGCAACACAACCTTGCAGATCAGCCCTTCAAATCTTACAAATGTATCACAAAATGGATCGATGAATGGATTGCTTCAAAAGATGATCAGTTTTTTATGGTGAAATCCATTTTTTGTCCGAAAACTGGCAAAAGGTCGTAGCTAGTAATGAAGCATATTTTGATTAAAATATAAATTATCTTTTTTATAATACAAGAGTATTTCATTTTTAATAAATCCCTCAAAACTAACCGGAAGATATTATATTATTATAGATCTACTTACTTAGCATCACCGCAAATATAGGTTGCTTTGTCAAATGTGAAATTAATATTAAAAAGATAAATTAATTAAATACCTGCCTTTGTTGATCTATAACCGCCCGTTTAAAAATCGTTAAACCTTATGAGATGAAATAGGGCAAACAAACTCATGGCCACTCTTTTAAGTTCGCAATAGGCATTCCGATATTAACCAAACAGAGGTTTTACTATGAATGTTAATAAACAAATTCATGTATTTTAATGTATATATGTTAAATATAAAAAAAATATTTATCCTGAATAATAATAGACAGATTAAGATTTAGGTCAAATAGGGTATCATTTTAAAGGTCAACTATGTGTAAGTAGAATTAAGAGGAGCCTTTATACATTATATTAACACCATTAAAAGCAAAAGATATGTCATCATCATCACATCAAGATGTCAAAAATAACAATGTTATGAAAATATCAACATAAAGCCTGGAATTCACTACCAGCGCATGTGTTTCCTTCAAACTTAGTCCCGGGTATTTTAAACGGGGCGTGAAAAAGCATCTCACCAGGCCACCATAGTGTGGGTCACCATGCTCCATTGACTAGACATGCAAAGAGGATGGGGAACACCACTCTTGGACTCCCCTTATTGCTTTCCATCAGGCAAAGTGGAGTCACTGTGGTAGGCTTTATATATAAAATAAAAAAAAAACACTACCCGGCGAACTTCGTAAAGCCTCAAACAAACTACTTTCTTCTCCTTCTTTCTAAAAGAAAATTGTACTGTATCGGTTTTTTGGCGGAGACAACCCATTAATTCAAAGATCATAAAGAGAGCAGAGGCTTCTAAAACCCTACTTTTTGACAACAGTAGGACTGTACATATACAGTCTGACATATGTCCGATCCCTGAGTCGCGTTTTACAACATTTACAGGAAGAGGTCCGGTGGCCCAATATTGCTGTCGTTGACTTCTAAAATTATCGATTAAAAAATGGATAATGAAACTTGAAAATGCCGTCAAGGGTCGTCCAAGTAGAACATACGCTTACCAAATTGGTGATGTTTTGAAGAAACGACAGGTCAAAAGTACCCGAAACCGACGGGCTTGTATGAAACGTCTAATGATACAGACGAAGATCGTTATGTATGTAATGATAAAAGCAAGTGGTGAGCTGTTGTCTCTACCTATCCCGATGGGAGAAAGCCGTGAGCTGTATGCATGCAGACTAGAGAAAATGATTACGGATAGATGCGGGTTTACTAAGAGCGGGAGAGTTTGCACTCCAATGGGAAAAAACGTCGAGCACTGCTGATGATGCTGAGCATTGTTGATGATCATGATTACGGCACTGTGGGTCTTATTTATGCATGTCGGCTAGTACGACGCTGTCTTTGCAATCCTAAGTAAATAAATAATCAGAACATGCGTAAATCAAGCCTCGTACTGCGTGTGAAGGAAATGACTAACAAAAATTGTTCGTTGTTTGCTGTTTGTTGTGTGTTAAGTAATTAATTTAGCTGTTTTCACCTTTAGAATAATGGATTATTATGACTAAATAAACTATTTAAATTAACATGTAGAATTTTAATCAATTAAATATGCTAGATGCCTTTATTGGTTAGTTGTTAGTCTATTCTAACACACAGTCTATTCGAACATATCACAAAAAATATAAAAACTATATTGACACACCTAAAACTATATTGACAACTTACTATATTGACTGACAACTAACTAAAAACTATATTGAAAACTAACTATATTGACACACCTTACTTTTAAAGCTAAAGAGAAATAGACACGATTATTAGTAGTAACTAGTATTTTCTTTTACATGCGCCTGTGTGATTACAAATTAAGCAGAGCTTGGACCGTTTAATGATCTTGCGTATCACACAATTATTTGGGTGGAATGGTTGGCAATGAAACCCACGAGCTCTGGCAGTCACGATGACTTACTATTAGAGTAGATATGTAATAAATATTTATGTTACTCAAAAATATCTCATTGTTTATTAGTGTATGTATAATTCTATAAATGTATAAATGTATAGCAGTGGTAGAGCCATGCTTAGGCACGAATGGGCCGGCTCGACCGGTGCGATACCATGGCCTCACAGAAAATCGGTTGTGAAGTAACGCTTGCGTTGCATTTCCCCGAAATGAGTGAGGTTTCCGGCGGCCCAAATCCCCCTCTCCCCTCATCTCCTTTCTCTTCATCCCCCCTCTCTTCTTTCCGCACCCTGTATCCCCCATCCCTCATCACCCTCAAAGCGGGCAGCGCACTTGCGACTCTTGAGAAGCGGGTGTCCATGGACGGCGGTTGTCACTTACCATCAGGTGACCCGTCTGTTCGTCTGTCCCCCTATTGTATAAAAAAAAAAAAAAATGTATATACAGTCGTGGTCAACTAATTAGGGACACTCTCTAGTTAATCCAAATTGTGAATTTATTTTTTATTTTCCAACGAGTCTAAACAATATTCCACATCTTTTACATGTAAGTATAATTAGTCATTTATGTGCCTAATTATACAAACAATAACAACTTCTTAAACATTAAACCTCTTTACAGTATAGCTGATAGATGATCACAGTGCTATTTGTTCAAAGAATGCTGGCTGGCCATTTAATTAGGGACACTGAGATATTGCGTTCTAGTTTCAAAATCTGAATCTAAATTATTATTTTCTTTCTTCTCCTATTCTTTGTGGTAGTTTTGGCGGCAATCTAGATTTGTAATTTCAAGTTTTGAGAGTTATTTTGAAGAACAATGGGCAAAAATAAAAGTTGCGATGCAACACTACGAAAAATTATCATGAAGTTTGTCGAGCGTGGTTTGTCATACCGAAGGATAGCAGGATATTTAAATTGTTCAAAAACTATGGTATGCAATGCAGTGCAACATTTCAGGCGCAATAACACAACTTTAAATGTGCCCAGAAAAAAAAGATCGAGAAAAACAACTCCGCAAGAAGATAGAATGATAACCAGGTTAGCTAAGAAAGATCCGTTTCTAGGCTCTATTTTAATTAAACATGAAGTGTTTGGGGCAGACGAAAGAGTCAGTGTATCAGCGAGGACAGTTCGACGACGTCTGGTAGAAGCAGGGTTGTTCGGAAGAGTGGCTCGCAAAGTACCGTTGTTAAAGAAAGAGCATAGAAATGCACGTTTGGCGTTTGCACGTAAATATGGACATTGGACCTACGACCAATGGCAACATGTATTATTCTCTGACGAGACCAAGGTTAATTTGATTTCTTCAGATGGAAGGCAATACGTACGGCGTCCTGTAAAAGCGGAAATGAATCCAAGATTCACAAAAAAGCAGGTGAAACATGGCGGAGGAAACATTAA
Source organism: Tyria jacobaeae (assembly GCA_947561695.1). Taxonomy (NCBI): domain Eukaryota; kingdom Metazoa; phylum Arthropoda; class Insecta; order Lepidoptera; family Erebidae; genus Tyria; species Tyria jacobaeae. Next base: position 4,920,748 of record OX387230.1, on the reverse strand, counting down.
AATGTGGGGATCATTTTCTGGACGTGGAGTGGGACCTGTGAGGAAAGTTCAGGGTAACTTAGACCAACATCAATACAAGGCAATATTAGAAGAAACTATGCTTCCCTATGCTGAGGAACATCTTCCTATTATATGGACTTTTCAGCATGATAACGACCCAAAACATACAGCCCGTTCAGTCAAGTCGTTTCTTAACAGACAGTCGGTATCAGTGCTAGATTGGCCAGCAAATAGCCCCGACCTCAACCCAATCGAGCACCTTTGGCACGAAATTAAGAAAAAAGTTGCCATTTATCGTACCACAACTTTAGATGAACTTAATGAAGCTTTTTGTGAGGCATGGGCAAACATTCCTGTTGAAATATGTCAGAAACTGATAATGTCTATGCCACATCGGTGTCAAGCGGTAATTACTAACATAGGTTTTGCTACTGGGTACTGATTTTACCCGTAATAAAATGAAGTTGTTAAAGAAATTAAAATACTGCAGATTATTAGTTCTGTTTAACTCTATTTTTCATTTTACTTTACTGTTCTTAATTAAATGTCCAGCTACAGAATTGTACCTTAAATTGAATACATGGTTAACCTTTGATATTAAACACTTTTTTATATTTATTTAATCTTTTATTTACAGCCATTTATAGTATAATAATCGGATCAAATTATGCAAATAATAGTTACTGAGAAATCAACAGGGTTTTATATTTATATGTACATAGCCGGTTATTGCTGTCCACTATCTTGAATGTCCTTAATTAGTTGACCACGACTGTATGTACATGTATAATATATTTTGTGTGACTTATTGGTATTCGTCCTTTTGTGATAAGAAAACAACGAATTGTATAAACAGCTCTAATATTATTAATTTAAATATTTCAAAAAACATATAGGACGGAAAAAAATTAAGTATTCAAATATTTATCAATCCACCTATCACAAAAGTTAATGAACGTAGTAAGATGAAATTTTTTACCAAATTAAAAGATTGGCGAGATAAACAAGCTTACAAATTGTATTTTGTAAGATTCCGCCGAAGATATCAAACGATATTCACATAAAATATAAAAAAGGGATATCACTATTAAGAGTATTCTGGCAATGGTGATTTTTCAGTCGGCCTATAGTTTATTCACCACAATCTGGAAGTCATTGTCTTTAGTTAAATAAGCAGATTTAAAATCTTAAAATGAGCACACTCTAGTACAACTTCACATCAGTGACTGCACAGATAGCGTAGCGGTTTAAGTGGTCACCTCGCCTCAACGCTGCCGCGCCAAGTGTGTGGGTTCGATCCCCGCACGGGACAACACTTTGTGTAATGCACAAATTGTTGTTTTTAGTGTGGGTGTTTTTTGTGTCCGTTGTTTGTATGTTTTTTTAAGTCCCCCGTCACACAAGAATACTTCCTAGTGCGAGCGTTGTCATTTTATTAAACTGCACAGAGCTTAGCGCGTAGCGTTTTAAGTGGCCACCTCGCCACTACGCTGCCATCCTCATGCGAGAGTTGTCTTTTTAAAAACTAAAGAAAAGAAAGAAAACATAAGATCTGCGCATCTATTACTGCGCATCTGCGCACTAGGTACTAATTTCAGGCCGATTTTTTAAAATAGTAATTCATTTTAATAATTAATTCATTTACATGAGTTAATTATAACAATAGTTTTTAATACAACTGCTGTCCGTACATAAACATATCGGAACCTGAAAATAAACTTATCAGTTTGTTGTCTTCTTAACGAAAAATAGAAAAACAGAGGTCTAGAAAAGTCTTTATTCTCATATACGTACTTTAAATTTTATTAAAAAAAAAATACAGAACCATAGACAGCAGAAGAAGCAATGTGTAAATGTAATAAAATTTAACTGTTTCCTTTTCCTATAAGAACTTCTAATAAGATAAATGTTAAACCTTTTTAATTTAGATTATAATAAAATCAGTTGTCAGTCGCGGCTTCATTCGTCTGAAGAATTTGAACAGTACTTTTTTGATTGGATTAGTAAATGTGCTATTTCAGACTATCTATGTATTTAACAAATTTTATCCCGATCTGTTTGGCCGTCGTAACGCAATTGAGTAAAAACCATTCATCCAAGAAACTTAAACAGAGTTACATACATACTAGTTTTGGTAAAAAAATGTTGGTTTATCTTAATATTTCTGCCGGTTCTCAGTACAATTATTGTAAAAGAAAAATCTAGCGATCCTCCCCTAAGGCAGACATAAAACCCTGTGTTATCTTTTAACCAGTGAATTTGCTACCGTGTTGCCGGTAACGATGATATAATGATAAATACATTTGAGGTTTGAACAATTTTAGCAGCATTTTTAACGGTTAATGTTTTTAGTGTAACCTTTATTCATTAAAAATATAATAAAATTCTTAATTACATCTATGACTTTTGATACCTACAAAAGTCTTCTATGATCTATGGTAGAGAGCCTTTGGCCCACGCGTGATAACATCAACACCATCGTACAAAAGTAATTAAGATATTATATTACTAACTTAAGCGATTAAATATTTGTTTAAATTAAAAAATGTTTTAAAGATATTTTTAATTATAGATTTCCTAATTATTGACTAATCTAGGCCCGTCGTTATTAAAATAAGATATAGAGAGTTGTACTACGGTTGGATTTGATCTTAAACAAAAGTTTATTAATGTAAAACCTATGTATTATTAAGTTGTAGTTAACTAAGAAAGTAAGGTTTTCATAAAAGTTTCGAGAAAATATTTACCTCTTCATATTTCAACATATCTCCAACTAATCATGTATTTGCTATCAAAAATATCTTCTCCGTAAATAACATCATCCAGCATGCGTTTTTGTTTTATTTTTTATTAAGAAAAAACATGCCTGTATTATGCCACACCACCACAAAGATTTTATTAAAACCTGTTAATCGCCATTCTGTACCAAACACAGCACTTACCTAAATTTAAATTTAAAAAAATCTTCATAGAACACTAATAGATTTACTTTTTATTTATTAACACACACTTTTTAATTCACAAAAGTTCACAAGTCACAAGTTTTTGAACATTTGTTTTCGTAATACAATACTGTTGTATCAGTTGGTGCGCTTTACAAACTAAACGAGAATCTTGTTTCTTTAAATCCGGTTCCTATATTTCGTATATAACATAAAAGACGCGTAGGATATTAAAAAAAAATGGTTCAGTAAACAATTGGAGTTCTAACAAAGCAGCGCTTCGCGGCTATCCGAAGCTGTACTGAAATTCTAAACCCTGACTTCGGTGTCCATGTCGCGCACCCCCCATTACTAAATTTCGTATCGAATTTAAAACGACGTACCTAAATTCTTTGAAGAACAGAAAACAAACCTTACTCGGTTATTATACAGACGGGAATGTAACAACGAGTAATGACATATCCGACAGTCGTTAAAATTCCCAGCGCGCTACAAGGCTATGAGAACGTATAATTTAAGGACGGAGTTGTGAGCCTACTTGTGCGCGTATCGCCGTCTCGTTCGCGCGCGTGGCGATGGTAGAACAGCTTTTCGCACAGCGATGTTGGATTGCTCATTTTTTTGCTATTCAGTATTGAATTACGTATTATTTTGTGAATTAGATTGTGTCGTGGTGTCAATTTTGCTCTCTACCTGGCGTTTTAACGGGGCGATAGGGAAGCAGGTTGGTATAATCTTTCGTTATCTCTTAATTCTTAGTACAATATTGGAAGAAATATAATTTATTATTTTCTAAAAGTACAAAATATTAAAAATAGTATTTAGAATACAATTTGGTTTCTTATAATAGTTAAATTAATTTATGTTACTTTTTTGTTTTGGTACCGTGAAGCATTCGATGTTGAGATAGCCGCAGATTTGACGAACCTGACACAAAAAAAAATTGGTAAAGTACAGGACAGGTATGTATTTAACAAGAAAAGCATTTTTTTGATCAATTTTATTTTACTTAATACACTTTCAATAACTTTGGAAATAGTTGAAACTAATTTTTCATTCGAAGTTTATTCGAAAAAAAGCAGACAAAGTAGTAAAGTTTTTGATGTACCTAAGCACCTTTTTTTTTTAATATAAAAAAAAATTACGTTACCATTATGAGACAGAAATAATAATCACGTGTTCAGTATGAAGTACCTATATCTTACTGATTCTATCATATTACTATCCTGGTATCTAGAGGAAGATCACAGATTTTTGTTAGGATAAAAAAAAATATCGATATAACTATACATGAAACTGTGATATAAATGATAACCTCGCAAATTGCGCTAGGTGGTATCGTCCTGGTTGAAATATATGTGTGTTTACGGTGTAGCTTATAAGTATCTTCCAAAGGAAAAAGGAATCATTGATAAATCCAATGATGACCACATAAGACTTATGTAAATACTTGTAAATAAATTGTTTAATAATGTATATATTTTTAATACAGTGGTGTGGAAAAATATATTGCCAATAGAATAAAAAAATCTTACTCGTAGTAAGCAAACCCTAACATTTTGCACGAGTATTACGCACTAGTCTCGAGAGCAATCCGGGACACATAAATATACCTGAAAATCTCGAAAGTTTTTCTACTTCTGACTTCGGAACTTCGGAACGAAAAATTGTATTTCATATAAATCAAATACTTACTCTTTAATTGAAAAATAAAATTGATTAGTCACTTTGTATTATAATCATTAAAAATACTTATAAATCATTAAAAGTAGTAGCTATTAAGCACATTTTGTTTAACTCAGATAGCATTATTAGTTCTGTGATGTTCAGATATCTTTATTATAACCCAGATTCATTGCTCTCGAAATACTAAATCGAAAGCAGAAAGAAGCCTTACCGTACAAATTCCATAATGAACATGTGCCGTGACAACAATCGTTAACATAACATGTAGAATGAAGTATTCCAAGTGTGGCTGGTAGATTGAGGTTGCGACTGCGGCCAGCAGTGGCCAGAACATCCAGTTTATCAGCTCGCACTGGCTGTGGCACATCCCCGCTATTATAAGACGACACTGAGAACAGTTGCATTCGAGTATGTAATAATATTATGTATGATTCTCTCTTCTCTCTCTGTCTAGTAGAGAGTCCAATAGAGAGTAGAGGTACTAGAGATATAGATCAGATAAGGCAACCCAATCTCTGCCGTGGGCGTCGTAACAGGTGACTAAGGTATCGGGCTTTTGTCTAAGGAGACTTGTTGCAGTCTGCAAGAAATATGCAGTTGAACATCATCTGGTGTATAACGTACAAAAATCGGAGATTGTAAAATTTTACTACGATGAAGGACCTAAGCTTATTTTACGGGTAATTTGTGTGGTCGCTAAAAAGTTTAAATATCTTGTTCGCTGATAACAGAGTTACTGATTTTGACGGGCTCTTCGGGAAGCTCAAAGTATCTTTCTTGACTCTATTATATGCATGTAATAATCGATTAGTGTCTGTTATTTTCCATTGTGTTTATCTGATGAGAAATTAATTTTAATTTTTATTTTTATTTAATTCAATCCTTGTAACATCCTCATGGGCAATTATGCCTGAAATAAAATATTATTATGATTATTATTATAACGGCAATAGGATTGCCCCCTACAACGTAGGTGGGACTAAATTAATATAAAAAGTGAGTTTTGGCGACGGCTCTGCCTATCGCTTCCCGTATATAGGCGTGAGTATATGTATATTTATGTGGTACTTCTGCAGATGAGTAGAGTCGTTAGAACTCTTAGAAAGAAAGTTGAAATTCATAATATAAAATTAAATTTAATATCTTGTATTGTCGCGTTGTAACTAGGATAACATATACTTGCAATAGTTTTATAGGTCCGACATACCATCTCACCCTCAGCTCCAGTGAGGTGATGACCCGTGGGAAATTCCACACGAAAAAAAAAATGTACTATATCTAATGATACGAAAAGAAAGAAGGTTGTTTTTGATTTACCAACAAAGTGCAGATGTCTTTTAGTGTCTATGAAATACCAGTAAATTTAACCTTTAAAATTAAATTAAATTAAATAAATTAATCACAATCTTTTCCACATTTATTATCGGCCTGTTAGTTTAGTGGTTACGTAACCCTGACAGTTGATTCCCACACAGGACATATATTTGTGCGATTCCGAAATAGTAAAGGGCTCGCACTTCGCGGCACCAGCCAGCTCGAGTTACAGGTACGCGACCCTGAGTAGCTTGCACTCTTCCTGTTACTCCCCAATCCATCTGTATATATAAGCAATATACCCTTTTTTAGCTTTCTCTCCTCCCTTTCCTGTCAATGTACTCCAAATTTTCCCATCCATTTTCCAAAAGTGCCCGGACGACAATAGCAAAAAATTGTCGTCCCGAGTTTAAGTATTCTGCGTGTCCGTCCGTTCGTTCGTCCGTGTCCGTTTTTATGTTTGTAGTCACAGGAATTATTTCTACTGCGGCAGTTATCTTTAAATTACAAAAATGTCAGATTTAGTAAAAAAAAAAAAACAATAATATAATATTAAATGACATACATTAATCGCCACATAAACTAAATCTTTTGTATACTTGGAACCATTAAATGTTATTACATATAAACTAAAATATACTATTTGCTATTATAGTAAGCACTACCATGTGAGGCCATGCTTAGCCATAAATGGGCCAGCTCGGGCTAGGATAAAAGACTCACAGAAAATCGGGACGGCTCATTCTTATCTAAGCACAGCTCTCCCATCATGAAATGGTGTGGCCAAATCACAGAATATGTTACTTCATGCTGTGGCTAACCATTTTATGAAATGAGCAGATAAATTTACACTATCGTTAAAATGTCAACATTGAATGATATGTCATGAATAGGACATTTCACTTATTTAGAATCTCTCTATATATATTTTTTTGGGTTTGTCCCCAAACGAGCAGACGGATCACCTGGTTTAATAATTTAAGGTTTTATACAAATTATATATTACTAAGCTGCCGGTCTAAGTTTTTGTAACGATATTCCACAACTCTTTTAGTAGCTATTAGCACATTATTCACTATCAATACTAATTATTCCTAAGACGCCGTGATGCATCAAAAAACAAAGAGACATCAGTACAGTGAATGGATTAACTACAAATGTCATGATATGATATTCACTAACGTTTAAACATATAATTAAATAGTTGTGCACTTTGCTGTTATACGCTAATTATTCAGAGATCTGGTGTGATGATATCATGATCTTATTGACCATTTTATTAAATGATTGATCACATCATAAAATTATTAATTATCTTAAATTTTATTCTTTTACAAATCAATAAATATTATTTGTTTATCTAACGATTCGATACAATTGTATCCAACGTGGCCACGACCCACAGCCAAGGTTTACTGAAATATTACGAACTCACGCATGTATACCCGCAGATGTAGGCGTTGGCGTTGTTAATCAAACATTGTTGATGAAAATAATTTAGTCCCATTTTCCTAATGGGATGAAATGGGAAATATAGAGTATATTGACAGGAAAGGAAAGGGATATTGGTTCTATAGATAGATTGGGCAGTATAAGCAATAGCTCAAGCAAGTAAGTCGTTTAGCTAAATTTATTTATTGTATTTACATTCCGTATCTATTTTACTATCTTCCGATTGCAGCTCCGACCGCCTAGTATGTGTGAAAGTACCCTGTTAGAGTTTTAGAGTCGTTCGTTTTCGAGTAGTATGTGTGAAAGTACCCTGTGTTAGAGTTTTAGAGTCGTTCGTTTTAGAGTAGTATGTGTGAAAGTACCCTGTGTTAAAGTTTTAGAGTCGTTCGTTTTAGAGTAGTATGTGTGAAAGTACCCTGTGTTAAAGTTTTAGAGTCGTTCGTTTTAGAGTAGTATGTGTGAAAATACCCTGTGTTAAAGTTTTAGAGTCGTTCGTTTTAGAGTAGTATGTGTGAAAGCACCCTGTGTTAGAGATTTAGAGTCGTTCGTTTTAGAGTAGTATGTGTGAAAGTACCCTGTGTTAAGGTTTTAGAGTCGTTCGTTTTAGAGTAGTATGTGTGAAAGTACCCTGTGTTAGAGTTTTAGAGTCGTTCGTTTTAGAGTAGTATGTGTGAAAGCACCCTGTGTTAGAGTTTTAGAGTCGTTCGTTTTAGAGTAGTATGTGTGAAAGTATTAGAGTTTTACATCGCTCTTAGAGTTTAAAATATCATGATACCAAGTTTCATGGAAATCGGTTTAGCCGTTTAGCCGCGAAAAGTAAATGCCAGAAAGACAGAGTTTCTTTCCCTTTTTCTTAAATACATATTAGTATACTCGTATGTATTTTTGATTTTACACGGTGTTCCTTATGTGATTTATAGTTTTGTGTATACAAAGTTTGTTGATAAATTCCTGCAGTTCCTATTATGTATATGTATGTGTCAAGTGACATTCTAAAATAATATCTAAGCGATCAGATATCGCGCGAGTCCATGTAAATACTATTATTGCGTTCGCACTTTCACGGGAAACAAATGCATAAGTCGGATTGATACATAAACATACATATGTACATAGGTACACATATGCTTACTCTTTTATCCCCGAAGATATTTGCGTCCCACATTTAATCAACACATTGTGTATTTGTTACTGAAATATTATAAAGAATTATTTATACGTGTTATAAATCAATTTATGTTTACTTTAGGTTTCAAAATATGTATTTTTTTTATATAGGTGGACAGACAAGCAGATTGGTATTGTGATGGTAAGTGACAACCGCCGTCCGGTGAAACGGGGGATAGGAAAGATTAGAGGGAACAAGGAGATGGGAATGGAATAAAGACAGTGTATCAATAAACGGAACATATCAAATGTCTCAGAATGTTGCAAAGAAAATATCTTATATGAAATTTAGGTGAGTGTACACCATACTGCCCTATTATTTATCTATATATGTATATTTAATTTTCTGTCCATCACATGATTTGACAAAACATTGCCTCAGCTCAATAAGGCCGCCAATTGTACTATACAAAATTTCTGTATCTATACTCATATTAAATTGTTTTGGTGTACACTAAAGATATTAGAATAACAGCTTTCATGAATTATATTCATATTTATTTAAATATACTGTTTTACTCACGTGCGTATTTAGCGTGACGGTACCGTCGCGGCTGGACGACTTACTCCTTGAAAAAGGCCTTCTGTCGAGACCGAAACTAGTCGAGCATCCCCGAAATACACACGTGAGTAAAACTGTATATTTAAATAAGTACGCTAAAGATATTTATTTATTCGTCTTTTACACTACTGGAGTGCTGTTTTGTGTTTTTACAAACACTAACTTTCTCCTAAAGCTCTACTTGCGTAAAAACTATCGCCTATCCCTCACGAATTACACTTCTTCTATCTTTCTGTACATCTGGAAAGCTTAGCTAAATTTTATGCGAAACGGTTTATTAGTTAACGAGTGAAAGACTAACAAACAAACTTATTTTCGCACACATACATTTGATCTGTATCCTCTTAGGGGTAGGCAGATGTGTATTAAACACTTACATTTTGCCTATTAGAATTCACACTAACTTAAAAGGTACAATATTATTGCCTGCAAGCGAGCACTGTATGACTGTATATGCCGTGGTTAGATTATTATAGGAACAGAATTGATCACTTCATGATGTGATCAACCATTTTATGAAATTGTCGTATTTCATGTTACACAATCTTCTGATGCTTGTGTTCGTTTGGAATTATATTTTATTAACTACAGTGTAAATAACAAAAAATAAAGGTAAAACACACTTAAACATACCATTAAATTAGAAGAATCAGTCATCAAAAGAGAGAAAATAAATTAATATGTTTAAATTATGTTTCATTGTCTACTTTGTAAACTGATAGTTGTAAAAAAAATAAAGTTTCAAACTATTTAATTTGACATTGGCTTTACCTCAGCCTCCGATTTCACAGACAGTCATACGAGCCCTAGCGGCCCGCCAACTTGTCTGGTTAATGGCAAGAGATATTTAAAAAACACTATTTAAATGTCTTGATTGAAAATTATAATACAATAAAACTCTGGGATATGAATTACACATTGCTATCTTGACTAGACACTAACGAACAATTGTAACTAGTTACTACCTTTGGATTCTAAACACGGATGAACATAATTGTATACATACTCACGCCTATATTCCCGAAGGGGGTAAGCATACGCATATTGCTCGTCAACTTTTTGAAATAATTTAGTTTCACTTACTAACGTAATATTCCCAAACCTATTGACGTCATACGGGCACTGTATGACTGTATATATACTGTCTGATAGAAAACAGTCCGATCCCTCAGTCCCATGGGAAGAGATGGGGTACACTCTACTCGTCCGAAAACCACACGGATAACCATAATGAGATATTATTCGTAGTTATAGCTTACACAGCTTACACCTTTTTTTGTGAAAACCCCCACGGGCCGTCACCCCACCGCGGCTTTCAGTGGGGTGGTGTGTCAGAATTGAAGCGACTAAAACCACACGACACTGCCCCTAAAATAAGAGGAATCCGGGTACTTTACAAACCTGAAGCAATTTCTGTGAATATTTCAACTCTCATTTTTAGTATCTGGTCTTATAACGGCAACTGAAACATATCGTCTGTGAAAATTTCAAATGTCTAACTATCACTGTTCATGAGATACAGCCTGGTTACAGACTAGAGTCTTAGTAATAGGGGCACGTTTTACCGTTTGGATACGTAAAACCTAAAAATGGATTAGTACCAGCCATTTATTCAAAGAAAACCTATATGAAAACTATTTATTACATGTCTAGTTTAGATTAGATTGAGGCCGGCTCGACCTTAGTCTTATCCCTCCCGCACTTCAGAGTTGGAAGTGTCTATGGGCGCCAGTGTCACTTTCCGTCTGCTATTTTTCCCCCCTTTATCATACAAAGAAAGACAGAATTTTATTTTAAATTCTGCCTATTTCATCTTAATTTGACCGACTCGACGTCATTTAAATCTTTAAAAATATGACTATTATAAAATACTCACAGTTATATTACTGAAGAGTGTCCCAAATAGAAAGATATACGCCCTCGCATACTGCTCACTGATGTTATTCTTCGAGTAGAGACCCCAGAAGACGACAGCAGCTGTCACCGTAAAAAATGAAGACAAAGGTTTTATCATTTCTAGGAAGGGATACATCTTGCCGGTGCGGTTCTTATACGATCTGAAAATATATGAATATATTAATTATGAAGTACTAGGAGTACAAGGAAAACATATATAGGAGGTTTCAAGTAAAGCTGTCTAAATGAAAAAAACACTTCATGTTATGAACAGCAGCACTAGGGTTGCCAGAGCTCTTTTTTTGGAATAAAAATAACGAGAAAAGAACCACAACGTTTTTTTTTAAGTTATTCTTATTGATCATATATATATATGACAGTGCCATAAAATAATCTCATTAATTACTTATCTGACTTACATAATCTAGTCTTGCTTCTTTAGTAGATAGACGAAGTTTGATCTAGAGAAACCTTTTTCAGCTAATGGCTACCTAACTAATCCTTTGTTACTTCCTTTAACTTGTATTAAATACATACAAACTACATTCACGCTTAAGTCCCCGAGGTGGTAGGCAAAGTCGTAATGACCGCCCACATAATAGTTATAATACCAATAATTTAAAATACTCGCAAAATCCTAATTTCTTATGTCGGTGGATTATGCTGCCGCCCCGAGTGTTGTGGGTTCGATCCCCGCACGGGACAACACTTTGTGTAATCCTCAAAATCTTGTTCTGAGTCTGGGTGTTTTTTGTGTCCGTTGTTTATATGTTTGTAAAGTGTTATGTTTGTAAAAAGTCCCCCGCGACACAGGAATTAATCCTAGTGCGGGAGATGTTTAAGAAAAAGTGAAAAAAAAAAGTGCTAAAAATGAGACTTTAAAAATGGAAGGTAAGAAAATGAGAATTAAAAAAAAAAGGAAAATAAAACAAATACAACAACCAGTAAGCTAAACTGAATACGATATAAAATGCTTACTTATTTACGAATTTCAAAAAGAAAAAAATAACTATAATATTTGCTTGTCAAGATTGGTGGAATCATTAAAAAGAAAATATATTTGAACAAAACTCTTCTGTCCTATGCAAAAATAAAAAAGATACACAAACTTACAAATACACATTGTAAACTGCGACAGGTAAGGTTATCAGCAGACCCACGAGATGAATAAGTGCTTCCAGGACATTGATCACGGTGTAATTACCAAAAATGTACTTCTTGTAGTACCCTGGACCATACACTCCTTCTATTACAAACAGTGCTGAAGATACCTACAAAAAAAGGGATTTTTATGGAGGTCTCAATAAAGCTGTTCCCAGATTTCTCCTGATGGTTTGTAGTCGGGAAAACCCGGTGTGATGACGGTCATATGGGATTTCCAAACAAAGAAAAAAGCATGAGAGAAGGCATAAACTAAAATTATATGCCGCATCGTTAGATGTATATATAGGGACTTAATCGGAGTATGTCTCGAGTGGGTCGATGTCTATCCAAGAAATTCGTTCTAAATATCAAGTAAAATAGAAGTGATTAATATTATAACATTTTTATTTATAGCATTTGAAAAATAAAAAGAACAGGCCAAGTGCGACTCGGACTCACGCACAAAGGGTTCCGTACCATTATCTATTTTGTTGTATTCCCATACAAAGCGTAATATTTTAAGCGTCTACCTGTTGCCGTTATCAATATTAAGCATAAACAAGCAAAAACTCACGTTTGCTGTATTCGGGAGTCCCCTTAAATATTTATTTTATTCTGTTTTTTAGTATTTGTTATTATAACGGAAACAGAAATACATCATCTGTGAAAATTTTAAGGAGTCTTAGTAATAGGGTCCCTTTTTACCCTTTGGGTACAGTAAGGTATCAGATCATTATTACCCGGCCCAATCTGTTGACTTGTCTCGTCAAAAGAATCATATACGATTAAACCCAAATTCAATAGATTTGCTAGCACTTATTAAAAAGTTCCACTTTTCACTATTCACCTCTTGGCTCCGTCACTAGATGATCTCCAAGATACCATATTATTAGATTCTATATCTATACAAGGTTTAACACATAGACGTACATTAATAGTGAGTTCCAAGATTTGTTTACATGGTTACAAGTAAAGCTAACGAAACCATGTTAAAAACATAACAGCGATAAGATTTGTAATGAAATCGCTAAAGTTGGAAAACGACATAGTTGCCACTTACACAAAATGTTTTAAACTAGGTTTTAATTTAATTTAATTTAATTAGCTTTAATTAAAAAAATATTTTATATAAGTCAGGCCATGCTTGTCATAAAGAGTCATTGTCATGAAACTGAGCGTTTATTCAAAAATTCAGCTCAATAGGATGCTTTTTAAATACATACACATATGTACAGTGCAAGTTAAGTAAAGCTTGAACGAATTTTCCTATTCAAATTAATTGTTTCTTGTCATGATTATAATCTGTACAAGATTATAGAGACAGGAACTATTTGTAGAATCACCAATTGTATACAAACTTATATCAACCCCTAGTAATATAAAGAAATAAATAAGTCAACATACCCACATACTCAAGTCGTACCCCCAGGGTAGATACAACGTTCCTGTGTTGTATTTTTCCCAATGACTTATATAAAAGTTGAAAACCACGCTGAGAACCATTAGAAAACCTCTGAAAATAATACAACGTTAAATTACATAAGAATACACCATATTCACATCAAATTACAATCGATCTTCTAGTAAATGTATTGTACAATGGGCGGTCTTATCACTAAAAGTGATCTCTGCCAGACAACCTTAGGATGGATTTAGTGATACTAAGAATTAAGTGGTAGTGGGGGGTGTCCTGCGTATGAAAATGCATAGGTATAACTAAATATATCCATACATTAAATATATTATGCCATATACATCCAATACATACTTATAAGTAATAATACCTAAATATCACGATTACCGATCTGTCGAAAAACGATGTATATAATGTGAAGGCATTTTTGGGGTACCAGTTAATACCTGCTAATGTAGAGCAAAATAATAAGAGCTAGAAAAAATATCAAATTCACATATCATAGTCATAAAACAGATATTACGGTTGACTGGCCTGTTGGTCTAATAGTTAGAGATCCTCACTGCTAAGCCAGAGGTCGTGGCTTCCATTCCCACACGCGACAAAAAATTCTGTGATCCGTAAGCAGTTTATTTTTTTTATTATATTAAAAACACAACACACAACAAGCCAGTTTACATTTGTCTACAATGTATGTAGATATTGGTCATCGGATATTGTATTTAAGTTGTTATTTTACTATACAATGTAAGTGCCCGTTATCTCACTTAGGGAAACATTAATAGAGCGTCAACACCTAAAGAAAACAGGGGTGATAATCCCCCTGAGTGAGTCTTTTAACTACAAACAAGTCGAACATCCCAAGCTACGATTAAGTTTGTGTGACGTCCCTATACAGGTATAAGTCTAGAATTAAAGGAGCAATTGGTTTTACCAATTGGTATAGGGTGACTAAGAGATCGGACTGTTATCTATCAGACAGTATGTACACAGTCATACAGCGCCCGGTAGACGGCAATAGTCTTGCCCCTTATTACGTAAGTGTGACTTAATTGTGGTTGGCAAAATGTGGGCCTTTTTTACGTCCTGCCAACTTCTTTAGGGTGTAGTGTGTATGTTTAATTCAATTAAATCCTTCATTGTGGCCTTTGTGGAGATGCCACTATATTTTCGACAATGTCATTTATGTAAAAGACCAACAAACGAAGGAAGTTTTCCCTTGAAGGTGAGCAAAAAGTCCCGAAACTTTTAAGCAGATTAGGATAAAATCTAAAATTTGTAAAATAAAAGTCTATTCTATTAATGTATATCTTATCTTGGGAAAAGTATCATATCGTCTTTATCGTGACAACTGATGACAATATTTTAAATGTCAAATATGCTAAGGACATAGGCTTCGTTGTAAAACTTTAAACGTAATGTTAAATACTAAACGCACGACGAATTTGTTTTTTTTTTTTTCTTAATTGACATTAATTGCTTCGGCATCAATAGAGTAACCACTTATTAAAGACAATCTAATGGCAACATACGATTCTCTCTTCTCTCGGAGACGAGAGTTTATTGGTAGATTACGGTATGGCTTAAATCTAACCACACTCATCTTATACATTGACAGATAGTGTTACCTACGATATTAGGATGACATTTTATGTTTTTCTTTTTATAGTATATGGAGACAAACGAGCAGACGGGTCACCTGATGGTAAGTGATTTCCGCCGCCCATAATTTTTTTTAACCTAAGAGCCACAAACGTGCGGACGGAGGGGAAAGAGGGCAAGGAAAAGGGGGGTTAAGCATCCGGTAACCTTACTCACTCGGTAAATGCAAGCATTGTTTAACAGACGGTTTTCTGCGAGGCAGTGGTAGTACTCCGGTCAGTCCGGCCCATAAGTGAAGCATGGCTCACCCACGTTTAGCAGTTGGTAATCTCACTCAAACCCTTATCAAACTCAATGCGCCTCATATTAAATTATACACTTACCTACGTTCAGAATATTACAAATATATTAATATTAATTATTTATCCTTCTGGATCAGGGACGCAATACCTTTAGTTAACCGATTGGAGATCTCCACTTTGGGACCCGTTTGCTACCCAGTCAGACACCGTAAAGAAGGTATGGATATTTCGGCGGACCGGGTGATATGTCGCAGATAGGGAGAGGCCTGTGTGAACCTAGAATACACTTAGCTAACTGATTGTTTGATTGAATTTATTCCTACATTACAATTTGTAACCAAACCTTATCATCAAAAGATTTTTTTCGAATTTATGTTCTGTTTATAAATAAAGCTAATAGCTACTACGATTGCGACTATCAGAGAACTTACGAAAAGTCTGCCTTCAACGACATCTGACAAAATTATGTCATGTTAAACAGCCAGCAGTAGCAATAAAAATAAGATAAAAATACAATCGATTTCTTTTTCTATAGCTTGCAAAGACCGTATGGAGAAATAAGAATTAGAATATTGAATATCCATACACAAATAAATACAAAGTACTAATGTGAAATTTCATGTTGTTAACATTAAATACAATAAATAACATTATGTACCTGAAGCAGCTTACAGAGAACTCGGGATCCTTTCCAAAAACTGATATCAAAGAGTACGGTATCAGAAACACAATGTACGAATCCAATCCATGGTCAAAAAGCTCGCCTAAGGGTCCAGAGACACCTAGCCGTCGGGCTTGTTTGCCGTCCAGACCATCTGAAATATTGGGGACCATAACATGATCTTGCTGCATCGCTTTTATCACTAAATTTTTCAGATAAAATTAGTTATCATTATATTTATGGTGCAGTATGACACACCACTTAGTTTTAGTCAGTTCATACCCTTTTCCTAAAAACCCCTTTTTAGTGGTAGTGGTGTGTAGACACACAGAGGAGGGAGGAGGATTTTTAATACCCTTAAGCATTTCCGTATCATATATTGTAATGCTAATATATATTTGATGTCCCTAAAATTATGTAATTATGCCTTTTTATCAAGTATCTTGTTTTACTGTCCCCATGTACAATAAACTTTCATCAAATTATTCAATTTACGGAAAGACATTTTGAGATGTAAAATCATACGAACATATCTCGTACTTTTCAAATTGCAGGCTTGCCGTACCGTACTGTACCGACCGTAAGCAATAATGACAAAAATATGTGCGACGAATGACATAAGACCGAAATTTATTTAAAACTATATTTTTTTAAAGATTCATATATGTACATATGTGTCACCTTGCTCTTGCTTGAAATGGTATTTCGTTTGAATATCAAAGTCATTGTTAACTGCCGTCGAAAAATAAACCAAAAAATAATAATATATCCTTGCATATTTTAAACATTCCTCTTCACACTTACTTGTTACTCCATTACATACGTTTATTTATTTTTAATCATGTAGGCATAGCCAGCGTTACTCGGGATGCTGTTAGAAATCTAAGAATATCTATCTTATTTGCAAAGATCATTTTAGAGTCTGTGGCAAAAGTAATACTCTAAATCCAGGTTAGTTTTTCATGTGGCACTCAAGGATTTCATTCATATTTCTATTTTATATATTGTTTAACAAAGAGGACACTCTTTAACGAGTATAAGTCTAACAGGATGGGAAAACTCTATAATTGTGAAAGAAGAGCATTCTTCCTCACGGATTCGACGACGGAGGGCGTGAACCGCTGAGCCAGTCAGTATCTTAACACGGCCAGTGTAACCTGGTCGAAACCTCAGGAAAATCAAAGGGTATGTTATATCTATATATTGCATTAATACCCGATGCCATAACTTTACTATTTTACATTAAATGCGAAAGTTAAAAAAAAGTTTTTTTTTTGCTTTCGTTTACTTATAAATCAAGTTTACAAATTTGTTAAAGCAAGAGTCACCAACCGAAATTATATGCCAAAAATAAAAGAACTCCACAGGCTATGAAGACCCAGCAGGGTATTTCATTGGGATAAATCTTGGAGCCAAATCTTCCCCCTGCTGCAAAGAAGTCGTAGTCGAGTACAGTTAGCAATGTGACTGCTATCAACATGCAGACTAAACCCGCGAATGTGATCGCATTTGGGGCTACAGATTTTGGTATAACCTGAAAAAAATATATAGTTGAACAGCAAAAGATTCTTGTTATAACCACTAACAATTGTCTAATGGCTGAAGTTAGTACAGAACTTACAATTTGAGTTATTTTAAGACTCAGAAACACAAATACATACGTGCAAATGGTGGTCTGGGTAATCTGGCTCCCTAGTAAGTTACATTTATTTAATAGAACCAAAATTGTCAATTAGTTTTTCGTTTGGTTTCCAAAAGTTCATAATTCGATTATGTTTTTCGAGTATGTTTTATTGTTGTTTTTTTAAATTATTTTTTATATACTATAGGGGGACAGACGAACAGACGGGTCACCTGATGGTAAGTGACAACCGCCGTCCATGGACTCAAGAGTAGCTGGGAAGAGGAGAGGGGGATTAGGGGAGAGGAAAGAGGAGAGGAGGAGTTGGGCAACCGTTGATTCACAACCGGCTTTCTATGAGGCCGTATAGCACCGGTCGAGCCCATTCGTGCCTAAGCATGGCTCCACCACTGTTGAAAAGTTGATCCCACAATTTCAACACATTTTGTAACACCACCTATAATGGTGGAAAATTATGTGAAGAAGAAAAAGGTTATTAGAATTTTCTAACTAACTCTCGCACAAGGATTAATGACGTTCAGACAGACAGACAAAAAGAACTAACGATTACTATTCCACTTTGGTAGTTTTATAAAAGAATCCTTTTAGATTTACTAAAAAGAAATCCAAAACGTCCAGACGTACGCTCAGCAACCATTTACATATTATTGTATGCATTTATACGATAAGATTGTCCATAACGAGTAAGTCAAGACTAAGATAGGCAGTCCTTCTTTTATATTAACAATAATTTATGCTATATGTAATACATACAAGGAAACAATTGGGCAGACATGTACTTATGATTCTCGTAAAAAATTTAGTCAAATTAAGGTTCCTTTTTTTCATACTTGATAAGAATACGTTTATCTGTACATGTAAAACCTTTGCATGAGTGCAAAATAAATATATTTTCATTCTTCCTTTCTTTCTTTCTTAATCCAACGAACAGACTGAAAAAAAAAATCGTCTTAATATGTTACTCACTTTGACTATTGTATTCCATGTTGGATGCATCACATACTGGCTTAATGGACTTGTGTCTAAAGCGCTGTACTGAAATCAAAGCTTAATTTATTTCAAGTGTATCTATTATAATTCAGAGAAGCTCGGACTTCACGGCACCAGCATGTTCAAGTTATAGGTATTCGACCCTGATTTGCAAAACTGAAGAATAGGTGGTATATGAACCAGGGAAATACCTACACATGTATTATATGCAGACAACTTAGGAATCAACTCTCGGTACACCGGTCTCGGTGGTTGCATCGGAACCAAAATGTGTGTTAAATAAAACAAGCTACTAAACTAATTAGTGCAAAATGTAAAACTATCCATATTTCGCACAAATAGTACCAGGCTCTCAGAAGTGTTTGGAGTTACAGTTGGAGCACAAGTACATAATCATAGATTCCAAGTTCCTTTTGACGCAATATAATTCAAGGGCAATACAAAATGCTATAGGCAAAACTCAATAATAATAACTGATAATTCAATAATAAACAAATTCAACGACAATTTAATAGATATGACATTGATTACGTTTTGTGATTGTTACTTGTGTCATAGATTTGCAATTGGAAATTAATTATTAATGATAGTAATAGAAATAAATCTAGGATCCTTACCTTATATTTATTTAATCCTTCGAGTTGGTTTGTCGTTAAATACTTATAATCAAACATTTTATTCAATCACTTTACAGAACTGCTGCCACCAAACTAAGACCACAATTATTTATTTTAGTAACGATTTCAGTGGTACTTAGTATAAATATTTTTATTTATTATATAGCTAAAGTGTGCGCGAGTGATTACAGAGAATGTCAGCCGTGTAATAAACATGAAAAGTATGTAAAATATGATAATTATGCATAAGGTCATCTCAAAGTGCTCAAAGCAAAGGCGTTTTTCGTTTTTCGTATTTTTAAATAAGATAAACAAGTTGATAATTTTATAAGTAAGTACTAGGAGATAATAAGTATAACGAGGTTGTAGTTAGAATAAATATT
This sequence comes from Tyria jacobaeae, assembly GCA_947561695.1. Taxonomy (NCBI): domain Eukaryota; kingdom Metazoa; phylum Arthropoda; class Insecta; order Lepidoptera; family Erebidae; genus Tyria; species Tyria jacobaeae. The sequence continues at coordinate 4,900,975 of OX387230.1, read as the reverse complement.
TTATCTTGCTTAACCAGATTAGAGACTTGCTACTAAAATAAGCTGCTACTAAATAAATAAGGTCAATTGAATTGATTACATTTGACATGTTTGTTTAAACTGCCTTCTTTTGTCATTATTTCAGTGAATGTGTCTTTTTAAGCAATTGTGTTGAAAAAATAAACAGCATTGTATTCTCTCCGTTACAAGATTACTTATTCAAATTTTGACTGTGACGTACTAAATTGGCATTATTTTTTTTTTTTTTTTCATGGGAGCTCATAGTGTGCGCGCAAGTGCTAGTCCCCTCCTGCGGCATGTGAGCGGTAGGACAGGAGAAGTAGGGTAACGTCAAGCTAGGCCAGTCTGCCTGCGACCGCCGGATTGGTTACACGATTCAGTGGTTCACGCCAGTTTGTTTCAAACACACATGAGATAACTATTCTAAGCTGGTTTAAACAATACTACGACAAGTAAAATTTTATTTACAATGTACATAGTTTTTTTTGTCATACGAAAAAGCGATAAAGAAAGTATGAAACACAAATATGTATGATCATTAATTAATTAGTAGCAGAGGCTACAGGAGTGTCAGCCCGCACCGTAATGCGAATTGTAGCTGAAGGAAATTCGATTCTGCAAACATTGGAAATTGCAAAATTTTCATCTCCATGGAAACCTAAAGCAATAAAAAAGGGAATCCACATTGATGATTTTGACATGGGAGTAATACGAAGACAAATGCATCAGTTTTATACTATTGATAAAAAAATCCCAAGTATTCGTAAGCTGCTTGCAGCTTTAAGAGAAGATGGCGCCGTGAACTGGGGCTGAATTGTACCTACTTATGACAGCTTTTACACCAGATAAGATATTTATTTAAAAAATGTTAATCTAAGGAGCACATTTCAATGAGAGACCCAGTATTAGATAATGTCGAGCAAGGTATTTAAGAGCTATACGGAAATATAGAAATGAAAACTGGCGATGGCGATATGAATGCCAAAAATTTTCATAACAGGGTTAGTCTCAAATTGAAAAATAAAGAAAGAAAGAAAGAAAATATATTTATTTTTTACAATGTGTGCAAAATGCATGTATTTTGCACACATTGTATCAATCTCCCAGTTCTACCCAGTAGGCAGGACCCATAAACCATGTCAGAATAATTCAGTTTGGACAGAATGAGTGTTTCACACAGCATTATACGTAGATCTGTGCCAATATAAGGCCTGATTTGGTGAATAATAATTGCAGACAGCTTCCGATATATATGTTTCAAACTGGAGCAATCCATCAAACACAACACTCAAGTTACGGCATTCTGTTACTTGCTCTATATGAGTTCCATCAATCCTAACATCTGGTTTGCTTAATTGAATTTCATGTATATTTTTTTTGGATCCCATAATAACATACTTTGATTTAATAGGATTCAAAAATAGTGAATTCCTTTTTGCCCCGTCTGAGATGTTGTCTTAATCTTTGTTCATCTGTCTTACAGCATCAGAGCAGTCACTTGGATGACAGGAGATGTACAACTGAAGATCATCAGCCATAATTGCTCAGGTGATAATTGCATTTTGCTATTGTTCTGGTTATGTCTGCAGTGTAAATAATGAACAAAAGAGGTCCGAGTATGGATCCTTGAGGAACGCCTCTGGTCAGTGGACTGAGTGATGACACTTTATGGGTACAGTTATTTGTATTTGGCACCTGTACATATTGATAACGATTGCTGAGATAATAAACTAGCTCCTTATTCAGTGGTCGTATATGGACAATGCCTCCTACCTATGGTTGGGAAAAAACCTACTATGTCTAGTTTAAAATGGGTGTAAGACAGACAAAAGTTATAACTTGAGCTACCTCCAGTTAAAGTTCAATGGAAATTGGTTCAGCCGTTCCGAAGACAAAAAACAAAAGAATTGCTAGCTAATTCTATTCGATCATCTTTTGTAACAAATCATTAGCGGGCAAAGTATTCATATGTAATTCGTTCATCACTTTATAGGGGGGGAGGGGGGTAGACGCTTGAGGCTTATATCTCTTACACCGGCATTAAAGCATATTGGTGTAATTTCACAATATCAGAACGGTGTGGTGCGTGTTTTTCTTTTCACAACAGGTTGTATGTGTGACTTAAAAAACACCTAAAATATCAACAATACATAAAAGCTTCCTACGGTTACTATCAAATTAAGATCTAAGACAAAGTCTTTCTTCTTTGTCTTACCTCCAAATAACTAAATATTCCTCTATCTATCAGGGGTTTAATCTCAACACAATACAACTGCAGCTAGACAGCACTAACTGCACAAGCAAGCTATTTGTTAATAAAAATTAACCCAGTCCTTGAATGCCGAGCTAATTGATACATTGAAGTGGTAGCTGCATTAATTCTCGCCTATATAGACCACTGTGCACACACCGAATGAAGTAATCAGTATATAGAAACTATAGAAATTATAAACACGGAGTAACTTCTCTTCAAGTCTAACGTTTTCAATGATTCTAAAATGATGTTCAAATCTACACTAATACTATAAATGCGAATGTTAATCCATCTGTCTGTCGGTTAACTTCTACAAATTTGGTATGAAGAAGAATAGTTTTGGTTTGGAAATATAATATTGGCATTGTAAGGAGAAATGGATGCTAAAATCTCTGGATTCTGGACTTACTGTTAAAACCCTATTCATCTCTACTGGCGGTCATGCCATGCTTTATGAGTAGTACATATTAATAATTGTTCATTTGCCAAATGGTACAATAAATTATGAATGCAGACATGCTAATTGCTAGTTATTTATGATGTCCTGGTAGTTCACAACACTACATTTTATTAAGACTTTTCTGCACGTATCAGAACTGGATAATAATTATTTATTATATACATAAATACCTCTTTCTATTGCAATTTTAACATACCAAATTCGCCAAACCTAAGGTTTCATAATTTAAAAGTAATTACTTTTTATGGCCAGAAGAAGGCAGCAGGCCTTTGTTAAATAGATTCTTTAGCTTCACTGGTTAGTATTTAAACAAATCTTGGGAATTAATTTCAAGCTCCCACTAACTACAGATATATATACACTCTCGCCTATATCCCCGAAAGGGTAGGTAGAGTCGTAAATAAATTTGGAATATATTGACAGGAAAGGGAGGATATTGCTTGTACAGATGGATTTGGGAGTATAAACATAAGCTCAAGCAAGTCCGGGTCGCATACCTATAACTCAAACTGGCTGGTTGTCTTGAAGTTTGAGTGAGTCTTAAACGAAACTAAACAAAAAACAAACTTAACTTTGGATGTATGTATATTTAGATGTAAGTATAATATATCGTCATCATTGTTCACAGTTTATCTTCTGTTTTATCTTTCCTTTTGTATATCGAATGCACTAATACACTTATCTCTACACAACCCTAAGGTAGCACGGTAAAAAAAAAATAAGTTGTTTTAATTATGTTCTTTTTTTTTTTTTTTATACTATAGGGCGACAGACGAACAGACGGGTCACCTGATGGTAAGTGACACCGCCGTCCATGGACACTTGTAACTCAAGAGTCGCAAGTGCGCTGCCCGCCTTTGAGGGTGATGAGGGATGGGGGAGCGGAAAGAAGAGAGGAGGGATGAGGAGATGGAAAAAAGGAGAAAGGAGATATGGGAGAGAAAAGGGGGGAGGTGGAATTGGGCCTCCGGAAACCTCACTCAATTCGGGGAAATGCAACGCTAGTGTTACTTCACAACCGGTTTTTTGTGAGGCCGTGGTATCGCACCGGTCGAGCCGGCCCATTCGTGCCTAAGCATGGCTCTACCACTGAATCACTACAAAATAAAAATTACGATACAATTCAAAAACTTATCATCTTAAAGCTGACCTGATGGAGCCACACGCTGGATAGTGGAACTATTTAATGATTACTAGGAAAACCCTCGACTTTAGATTCAGACAAATTGTGTCAGACAATTGGTTCGTTTTGACCAATTTAATAGATTGGACGTAGTGTTGAATGTTGTGCAGAAAGACCTCGCACCTTGTTAGCGGATCGGGCTGCCCGCTACCCTAGCAGAAGCAGATCTGAGACGTCTTGTTATGCGCGCGCCTCTTTAAGTTGGAGGGGGGCAAGGCCCCCGAATTCTACGGTGTGGTCGCCTGATGGTCACCGAGGTCTGAAGTGGTTCTCGGAAGCTTCCAGCAGAGAAGAGAACTCGGTTGGTTGGTATACTTGGTTTTAGTCGGTTCGATTCCGACATACCACTTCACTGTTAGCTCCAGTGAGGTGATGACCCGTGGGGGTTTCCACAAAAACTCCATGAATTGCGCAGAGGTTTAGATGGGCGCCTCGCCACTGCGCTGCCTCGTCAAGTGTTGTGTTTTGGATCCACAGACGGGACTGAGTCTGGATGATCTTTGTGTCCACTACTAAGTATCTGTTGTACTGAGTCTGGGTGTTCTTTGTGTCCGTTATTTGAAGGTTTGTAAAGTCCCCCGCGGCACAGGAATTATAACTAGTACGGTAGTTGTCTTTTTGCAAAAAACAAAATCTGAGAATGCTTACAGACGCCTGCTGGTTGGAGTATATTGTGATATTATGCAGTGGTTTTCTTTAATACTTGTAAGTATGTATATAAGAATTTGTTTAACAGTACTGCTATATGCATATATACATATTCATGTTGTCTAAACAATAGATATGCACACATATACACGAGTGTATAATAACATATATGTATGTATAAGGTCAACCGGGGCTAATGCTTCACGATACTTAAAGCGGCATTATTAACTGATTATAGTAATTTATGCTTAATTTTATAAATTTCAATGATTTAAAAATTTTATATTTAAATAATATTTTGCAATAATTTGAATCTTTTGTTATTTTTGTCTAGTCGCAAAGCGGTGAGGCAAAGGCGTCTTTAGCTAGTACCAGATAATAGGAAGACTCAGTAACACAATTAACCTAAAAAATATATAAGATTACTAGTAATATACCTAATTATCATCTAATAAGCGATATTCTTGACTTGGTCTGTCGTATTAGGTGGCCCAAAAAAATTTGTAGCTACGGTGTCTAATTTATACATTAAGCGGTAGATGCATTCGTTCCATCCTTTTTTTTTTTTTTTTTTTTTTCCCCTACAATGGCTCCATCGTTTATCGATGATTTTGCCAACGTCAAAGTGGAAAGTTGATTTATTAGTAATATAGATTAAAATTTTATGATAGTAAATAAAATAATAACTGTTTGTGTTTGTGGATCTGTGGGAGAACAAAAGATGGTTAGGACATCAATGAACAAGAAAAAACTATAAATGGATTTTATTTAAAGAAATGAATTTGTAAAGAATTCTGACAAGTGGGGTATGAACTAATGTTAAGAGATGGGCCAAATTAACGGGTCGAGACATCTGTGGAGGGAGAAGATCATAAAGAGGAATGATTATTTTAGGGCAAGAGAAAAAGATATGGTCAAGGGTGCCTTCCTCGAGACCACACTCAGTTCCATCCTTGATTCTAGGCATAACAAACGATGACATGTGTCATTCATTACACATGACACGTGCTTTACATTTATACATCTATGCATTAATAAATAGAAAAAAAAACATCTACAATTTTGTACAATAAAGTTATTCTTTGAACAATAAAAAGATGCATGGAAAATAAAAAAAATACCACATACAAAGAAATGTATAAGATGTTTTATTTAGTTTATACTTTTCCAAAGCTACAACTTCTTTACTATTTTCTATTATCTTAACAAAAACAAGTTTTCATTATTACTTAATTCTTAATTATATATACTATAAAAATGTAATCTTATATACATACATATACATATATATTTATTTATTGTATACTGAATGTTACATCTTTAAATGTAACTTTAATTGTGTAACATTTGCAGTGTCAAGCACCTTAACAAACTTTATTATTAATTTAGATTAGTTTCTTTATCATAGTTATCACAATAATCAGCTCATGAGATCACATGAGATTTTATAGGTTAATGCTCACTCAGGTTTTCTAACATTGTTACTTTGAGTAAAGTACCTGGATGACCTTTGCCACCACCAGCTTTGCACGGTATTTTTTTTGGTAAATCGTGTAAAAGAACGAAAAAAAAGTAAAATAAAATAAAATAATCTTTTTTTTTTTTTGTTTTAGGGATTTTCATGGTAGTTCTTTAACATCTTTTCTTTCCTTTTCTTGCTTTACTTTTTCTTCTTTGCACTTGTTTCAATAAACTCTTTTACTCTTTCTCTAGAGCAATTTTTTTTTATTTTATACTGGAGTCACTTTTCTTTATTGTCTGCAATTATAATGTTTAGAAAGAAAGTCTTACCGAGGGAAGCAAAATGCGACCTTCAATAATTCTAAGTACTTTTGAATCATTAGACTTATCAAGTTTCATCTCTTGGTTTCGTAAAACTATTTTGCATGACGGTGCTATCAGATTCTGGCCAATACTCAACTCTTTGGTAACGGCAGCCAAACTTAACTTTTTCAGAGTCAGATTCTATTGGTGTCATTTTATGTTCTCTGAACCTTTTGAATGATTCTAGATCAAAGTTTACGTCTGCCACTGCGTTCCTGTTAAATGAATATATGCCCCCTTTTTTATAAAAAAAAATATATTATTTTAGTATCTAGTTCTAGCCACACTTCGACAAGATGGCGGCTAAACTCATCTTTTGGCAATTTAGTACTCACATTTAATCGTTACCAATGAAAAAGTTTTGAATCCTAAGTGTTTTTCATTGATTAGAAAACTGTTAAATCTAACAGCTGCAGAAGATGGCTTGCATGTGATGGCAATTTTATAATAGTGACGCCTCGTTTTTGTGCTTCTTCTAAAATTTTATGTTGGATGTGGGTAAAGTGGCCAGCAAATATTGATTAAGCAGGAGGATTGCGGTAGTACTGTGTTCAACATGTACTTTTCAAATACTTGCATCCATTTTTAGTGGCAGCATAGGATGTGTTTTCAAAACCCTTATCTGACACCCATGGGCCCCCCTATTATTATTTACTCTGTGTATAATCAACGGTGGCAATTTCTCCACAATTTTGATATTATCTTTTCCAGATAACGCGATTGTTCGTGTAATCCTTTTAAATCAAGTTCACTCAAAACTCCGGTTTCCTTTAAAATCAAGTTCACTCAAAACTCTATCAAGAGTATCAAAATACTGATTTACAATAAAAGGGTCACGTGCCACTTTTCTTGGCATTTCCAACGCCTGTGGTTTTTTTAATGACAAATTGTGCCTCTTCTTGAAGGCAGCAAGCCAATTATATGCGGATCTGTAATTTTTGAATAGTTTTGTAGTTATTTACACTTATGTGTAGACAACTAAAAAAAATTATAACATTTTCTCTATCAATCACAGTAAGTGGTCCTCGGCTCTCCTTTACGTATTTTTTTGTTATTTACTCTATCACATATAGTCTATTAATATTTTCAAAAGATGGTGTGAATAGTTCTAAAGTTCGTATTTTATATGATATTTTAATGAGGTGCCTCAACCCCTAAGACGCCATATAATATGTATAATATTTTGTCAGCCAACGTTGTGGAATTTTCTGATGTATTCGTTGTGTGTGTTGTGTATTAATGGGAAACGTTTATTTCGCAGAAGAAGGGTTAAGCAAGATATTAAACAGTAAATAGGGAACCATTTGTGTTGAGTTTTAGTATATTTGTGTATCCAAAAATTATATAGATAGAAAGATAAACTCTTTATTATCAGAATTGGCGGTCTAATCGCGTTTTGCGATCTCTTCCAGGCAACCTTAACTTAGTTGTAATATATAATCCAAAAATTAATATTATACAGAAATTCTGAAGCGTTTCCGCTCCAGTTACTAAGCCTAAGAGGAAGGAAAATAAGCTGTGAAGATAATGTGTACATGTTTCCTTATTATTAAACAATAAAAGTAAAATTAACTTTGAAATATTACCAGCTTTTTTGATACACATACATATTATGCTACACCGGATTTTAAGCCGTACAGAAAACAGATGTTAAGCAATGGACTGGATTACTGGAGGTCCAACCCCCTTCTACTCCTTCCCTTACAATCCCATCTTGCTCTCCCCCCACTTTCCATTACCCTTTTTTCCCTCCCCTCACAGGTGGGCAGCGCATTTGTGACGCTTGATTTGCAGGTGTCCATGGAAGGCAGTAGTCACCCCACAATATTATAAGAAAAAATCTGAAACAATCGGTGTAATTCCTTTTGTATTGTAACGTGCCGTAATTTCGCAGTGCACTCAATTACAGTGTGTGCAGCTATTACAACTGCCACTTAGTCGGCGAGAAGATACGAGACTGATTGTCCTACTCACTGAATTATGCTGTCTTATCTGGATCTAATGTCACACCATGACTTTATAGAAATGTACTGTCGAAATACACTACAAAAGCAATGTACTTCATATATGTATTAAAATTGTAATAATTAACTCCCCTTCACATATTTCACAATCAAACTGCGGAAATGGTTAATTTACAGTTGATTTACTCTGTGCAAGAATTTTTTAAAACTAACGAAATGAAAATGACTTAAAATAACAATGGTTTCGTCTTTATTTTGTGTTTCTAATTAAAATCTAGTAACGTGTCTATGTACTTACTTGTAATTCACGTGCCTCATTTCAGATACACTTGTATTCTATGCAAATAAATCATTTTAATTTTTAATTTTCTGGGTACCTCAAGGATTTTCTTTAAAAAAGAAATCTACTCTCGGTACTAATGTATTAATGAACGGAAAATACTCATGGTTAGCCCACTTTAATTTTGAGAAATTATTTAGGTAGTGAAAACTGCATATTATTACAATTTAGTAGTCATTATAATCGTTTATTATATACTTTTATCGAAGGTTTAATATATTTATTATTTTTGTGAGCTTTTGTAGCTAGATCAATGTTTTCAAAAGACATCCCCCGTATTAGTATAAATTCCTGTGTCGAAGGTCACAAAGAGCACTCAATCTCGAGATAACTATTTGTTACACAACATTTTTATTCGGCTTGGAAACCGAACCTACGACCTCCGCCTTAATAGTCAGGGTCGATAATCACTAGACCAGCAGGCCAGTTATCTTGGAGTTTCACAAATACTGAAAGTTTATTATATACTAAAGGCGGTGAAAGATAAATAATTTATCTGCAGCTGATCTCTGCTGATTCGGTCTACCCGACGCACCACGTTCTTGGATATCAGAAGATTTATAGAACATTATCTAGTGCCCGCAACCTTGTCTGCATATAATCAGTACATCGGGTAGTGTATTTCACGTTGTAGGAAGAAGCAAGACAATATTAAAAAATGATTGATGACGCATAATTTCTTTGATACCCTATTTTGCCACCTAAGAGATTTATTTTCCCTGACAAGAACTAGCCCTATGTTCTTTCAAAAGATCTTGTTTATCTTTATATATTTTTTTATCCAGACTAGTTAACCATAACAGACAAGATAGACAGAGTGATATTCGCATGTATCAATGTGTGATTCCTTTATTTTTAAAATATCTATAAACAGACGCTGCATTGGTGATATGTTTTATATCCGCGACTCGTTTTACAAGCAGTTTATTTCGAAATCATCTCAGACAGGATACACCCTTAATTATTTAAAAGACACCCTATTGGAAATTACGAGTAATTTTGTCGAAAATAGTGGGCACGCGCCTCCCAACGCAGACATTATGGCGCGGTTCGTATTTCAAATTACGCGCCGGTGTCGGGTAGCGCCCTCACGTCGTCATAGCAACGCACAGGTGTCGTATCGATCTCCCGCCAACTCATGAGCGCCTGGTGACTTCGGAAAAAGTATTGATAGCTTTGTTAGTTTTACTTTCTTTATTATATTTTATGCTGTGAAAAGGAAGGGAATAATTAATACATTAAAACAATGAAAAGTGTTCTTTTAACAATATTTATTATTTAATAGCTGTCACCCGCGGCTCCGCTCGTGTAAAATTTGTTGTTGTCAATTCTTTGGGATCACTATGGAGACCACAAACAACCAAACTCATAGCATTTATAATATTACTGTGAATTAATAGATCCTGTGTGGCTCGCAGACTGTATAATGCAACAATTGAGGAACAAACATCTCTTAAATTATATAATTCAATGGAAATATACCTTCAAGGAAAATCAATGTTCGTTAATGAACAATCTAATTTGAGTACATTATAGTTATTTTTAACCACTAGTCGTTTCCTGCAGTCACTGTCACTTAATTGATTATTATTATTGTCACTGCACACTCTGCACGTAAGAGTCGCAGCGTAATAAACTATATAACCCATATTATTTTTCAATAAGTATTATATCCAATTCCAAAAGAATCATTCAAATGTGACTAACAGATTGACTGTCTTCTTTCCTCTCCCGTCACCCCCCCCCCCCCTCTAATCCCCGTTAAAGGCGGGCAACGCACTTACGACTTTTGGATTGCAGATATCCATGAACGGCGGAATCACTTACCGTCAGGTGAACCGTCTGTTCGTCTGTCCCCTGATATCATAAAAAAGGGGCAGTTTACCGAAGAATAAGCAAACACTTTCTAGTTTCAATTTCTTTGTAGCTTAGTATACCAAAAGTGTACATACATAATACACTCGCGATCGACAAATTCGTCTCATATATCGATTTTTGCTACCTAAAATGTTGGTTCAAACTGATATACTTGCCATTTATGACACCCACGGGAAGACATAGGGTGCACGGTGAACCACTCGGTATGTAAACAGTAGCTAAATAACAGCGAATGATCCAACTTCAAAACAACTGCACATACATTGCAGCATTAACGCATTCAACACACGCTCCGTAAATTCAACTAAACTAGCTAAACATTAGTTTAAATTAAAACGGTAAAGGCCGTTTTCATTTGCATTGCACGTGATCGTCTGTGGCCACGTCTAGTCGCCTCATCAAGCTGGACTCGGCGATTAATTTGGGGAATGAAGTGACTTAAGGCACAAGCGGTAGCGGTCACGTAGGGCCTATTTTAGTTAGTAGATCGAAAATGACTTTTTTACATTTTGCAGCGCAGTGTTTGTTAATATTTTTTAATATAATATACATTTAAGTAATAAAGCATGAGAAACGTTAACATTTTGTCGAATTATGAGCCTCCACCTTTCTGAACCGTCACCTTTCTCCCCTATTTTGTTTTTTTTTTTCAAGATAGTAACTAGAACTTTTAGTCAACACTACTTATATATACTTTCTCCTAGTCAATACTAAATATATATGCTACCAGTATATTTTTTCGGGATAGCTTATGTGCTGTTCCAGATTAAAATCTATTTCGGTAAGAAACTTCATTCACATTCGTTCAAATGTTCTGGCATGATCGAGTGAGAAAAATCTTAATATGAAAACATTGAAAAAAAAAAAAAAAAATAATAATAATAATAACATCAGTTCCATGGTTGCATTAAATTGATTACACACAGTATCTACTGAGGATTATAACTATTATGTCCAATTTCAACCAACCTTTCAACTATTCGTTAAATCTAAATCAAGTAATCATTCCAAACGAATAACTCATTACTTAGGCCACACAACAACCATTAGCGCGTCGGGCCGGATGGTCTCAGTCTCACACCTATTTACACAGCTTCCTCTTATGCGCTGTGCTCCTAGTACTCCAACATATCTATATGCGATACTTAGTAACGATTGCTCATTGTGATGACAAATATTTTGGTGATATCATCGAGCAGTTTGCAATGATTCATCTTTGAGTTTCAGCCGTTCATCGATTAAATGATAATGCTTTTATTTTATTGTTTTTTTTAATACTATAGGGCATAGGGGAACAGACGTGATGATAAGTGACAACCGCTGTCCATGGATACCTGCAACTCGGGAGTCGTAAGTGCGCTGGCCGCCTTTGAGGATAGGGGGATGCGGGGAGGTGAAAAGAGACTGGCGATGAGGAGATAGGGAAGAGGCGAGGGTGGTGAAGGGAGAGGAAAGGAGAGAGGGAGAATTGTACCTCCGGAAACCTCACTGGGTTTCGGTTACTTCACAACCGGATTTCTGTGAGGCCGTGGTATTGCATAGGTTGAGCCAGCCCATTCGTGCCTAAGCATGGCGCTACCACTGTGATACTGTCTTTTCTTAAAATGCACATACTTCTATCTTATTTTATTTATGTATACATTTTTGAAAAACTCCTTACATCAACCAATACGTTATTTAATACTCATAGTTTTATTCACATGTGCCCATTCCTACTAGTGATTTATTACTTCTCCTTGAAACTTTCATAACTGCAGAGAAATTGCTTTACTAAATCTACATGATAAGATATTATATCTTCCACGCGTTTATTGTTATCAGATTCTATGTATGTAGGTAACGCTGTAATAAGTAACAGATAGATTAAGATTATAACTTTTATATGTCTAATAAAGAAAAACGTGCTAAATATTAGAGTTATTACATTTTCGTCTTACTAAGACGTACTTCATCAACTTAATAACTTTCATGTATTTTTAGTTTTATGAGAATCGTTCTCTATACAAAGTAATTTCTACGTTGTAGACTTATCTAATTATTATTCTCGTGTCGCCAAAAAAACTGCCAGATTAAAATGAAATTGAGCGGATCACGTCGCACGCATGCACGTAGACCGATGGGCAAAGGTTACCACGCAATGGGTGAAGGAACACGGAAGACGCCGCTGAGGCAGGAAGGCAGGAGGGCAGGAGGAAAAAAGAGATGCCATGATGATTTGTAGTCGTACCTTCCAAAGTTGCAAATTATTTCGATAGACAATATACATACATTAGCTATACCCGCTACATGGATAGCCCATACAGCAGCCTCTGTTTCAGGTGAAATTTTGCACAGAGATAAATTACAGCCTAATATAGCACATAGAAGCTTAGCTCCAGAAGCTTTTTGCCTCTGCCGTATTTCCGAACCGATACGACCTGCAAACCTTCAAGAAAAGAGCGTACTCCTACCTAAAAGGCCGGCAACGCACTTGTGACTCTTGAGTTGCGGGTGTCCATGGGCGGCGGTAGTCACTTACCATCAGGTGACCCGTCTGCTCGTTTGCCCCCTATGACATAAAAAAAAAATTGACGTCGTGTGACGAATTCATGAAGAATAAAATACAAAATTTAAAATGATTTTAATCGTTTATTTTTATTGAAAAGGAAACTCCCGCTCTAGGAGTATTCCTGTGTGATGGTGGTCTTTGCAAACAAGGGTCACAAAGAACACCCAGACTCGAAACAAGTGTTTGCAGATCACACAAATTGTTGTGTTGTGCTCAGCAGTCAGGGTCGCCAACCATTAGACAAACGGGCTAATCAAATTATATCAGCACAGCGACACACTTGTTCATTTGTTTTGACTAAGCACTAAATGCATTATTAACTTTCGCTCTGTTTTTCTGACTTTATCTCGATTTTTTTTCTCTCTAGGGCGTGACAAACAATGTACATTTTTTGCGCAGTCAGGTAAATACATTAGCTGTCAAAGGTATAGACAGCAAGTTCTCAAGTTTCTAAAAATTCACATGGTGACAGTTGACATGGTAATGATCAGCTCTGGCGGCTACAACTCACAATAAATTAATTTTAGCTGCATTCGTCCTCGTGCACTTAATTAATACAAAACGATGCGTTGATGCTCTCATCGTTCTGCTATTGGCTATCACGTTGTGATAGGATGTTAGTTCATAGCCAAATTATGTTTTTTTTTTAATTGTGCTCACAGATCTGGGCACAAAAGTCGTGGAGAATATAAACCAGTAGAGAGACAATTCTTGAATTATATTGAGTGTTAATGTTATGTCTCCGCATTCCCTTCAGATCACCTCCTCTCTTCTTGACCCTCAAATTCGGGCAGTACACTTACAACCTGCCACTTAACATCAAGTCACCCATCTGCTCGTCTGTTGCCTTTACCGTAAAAGAGATACTACACTTTTTATATAATATTCGTAAAAGATCAAATTTAATTAATTTAAAGAAAAGTTACTGCTACTGCAATGCGCAAATCATAATTCATATACTTTAATGCATTTTACATGCACATGCATTGTATATGAATTATGATATGCGCATTGCAGTAGCAGTAGCTTTTTTTTTAAATTAATTAAGTTTGATCTTTTGTATGTGGGTATGAAAGTGAAGACCGTGTCGTTCACAGTAGAGTTAAATAGGGCCACCCCATGTCTTCTCGGTTTTTTTTTAATACTATAGAGGGACAGACTAACAGACGGGTCACCTGAAGGTAAGTGACAACCTCCGTCCATGGACACCTGCTACTCAAGAGTCGTAAGTGCACTGCCCGCCTTTGAGAGTGATGAGGGATATGAGAGTATGCGGGGAAGGGAAAGAAGAGAGGAGGGTGAAGAGAGGGGAGATTTGGAGAGGGGGGGTGAGGGGACAGGGGGAATTTAGGCCTCCGGAAACCTCACTCATTTCGGGGAATTTCCGATTTTCTGTGAGGCCGTGGTATCGCTCCGGTTGAACCGGCCCATTCATGCCTAAGCGTGGCTGTACCACTGTTAAATTGTTCTCTACCAATCTAAAAATGACAATAAAACTTTTACGATTAATATCAATCAATCATGTTTAAGCAAACAAAAATTCTTTGATTACAATGTGAAGTTATTTCAGGACAGTAGGAATTGACTCTGATTAATTGACAAAGTCAACTAACCGACCGCACCGCTGTCCGACTGTCGTGTCTTAATTAATTTGGCATTTATATGAGATTGAGTTAGCGTGGCTTAGAAGAAATCTGTTGACATATAGTAAAGCTGATATACTATACATTCTGTTTAACTTTTCAAAATTAATAATATACTTGCGCTCCTGTCTCTAATGGGATGCGTCCGAAAATAATAATTTCCTCTTTTCCTTCCACTCTTTTCCCTACTCTCTTTCCCCAACCCTAAAAGATGGAGAGCACCCTTGTGTTATTGATTGTTGTTGATCAACAAAAATACAGACAATTGCAATTATTCCCTTAATTGCAATTGTCTGTAGCTTAACATCAGGGGCATAATATTGAATATTTTTTGGCGTGGAAGAGCCATGCTTATGCACGAATTGGAAGGGTCGACCGGAGATAAACAATGCTTGTCTCCTGAATACAATAGACTCCTCTCCTCATCTCAGTCCCTCAGTCCATCCCTGCCACTTAACATTTAAAAGTATTCGACTTAAAAGTATTTTCAAGGACTAGAAAAGAGCTGATAACGGGCTTAGTAGAGTTTTTTGAGACATAACTAAGCTTTTTCAATTAAAACCCCTTTCAAATAGAAAATACCTTAAAAATTTGTTTTATTTGGTTCATATGTTTAGGAGTTATGATGCCACAAACACACAGATTTACAGTTGCCCACTATAAACTTATCAAACTTGTCTTTTTCGTTGAGTGTTAACAAGTAACAATTTACCCGACCAGGGAACTGACTCGAGGACTTTGATTAAAAAAAAAGTTTTATATCAACCTTGTCCAAATGAAAACGAACACAAAAAACAAAAAAAAAACAATTTTGTGCAACCACTACTTTACATTCATTTATTTAAGTAAAATATTTAGGCTATTGAAATATTCAAAAGCAATAATGCCATAATGTTAGAATATTTATAAACAGTAATCAACATAAAATATACTATGCTATGTTCAGTATATATGTATATATTTTTTCCCGAAGCGTAAAAAAGTTATCGAGAAAACCACTATGGCACAGCTGCGGCGCTGGGGAGAGCGATCGGTCATCGCAAAATGCCCAAATGCCCAAATTTCCAAGGGCGAAATTGAATGTTTCATTAAAATGACAGAAAAACTATGATTCTCTATATCTTCTAAAAGAACAAACTCTAACTGGTGCTTTTCAGGTTTAGGACAGCTATCCAAAATCCTACTACTGGTAATAAGGTAATAGTAACACGGAAGAAATTTCTACGACATACTTTTATGAAAAACATAATTTATGCAGAAGACACGCGACATCGCTTTTGGTAAATGTAAACACCAATGCGGGAACAACACACCCAGCTACAAGCTTGACACGTGAAGTTTGAGGTTGATGACCAGGTTTCATCGCAATAATAGATCGCCACAATAAAGTTGAAAAAGTCTGTAAAATTATTTTGTTATGTGTGTGTGGATATATTGGAGAGCATAGACAGCATAGAGCAGTTTTAAAATATACATAGTTATTTATCTAATTCTTCATGTAGCATCGGTCGAATCAGAACCTTCTGTTAAATTCCTCTAATATTTTACTCAAAGTACATCTAATATATCCAGTCTGTAAGAAAGTATTTTGAAATTATTGCTTACGATGACAAGAGTAAAATGTTACGAACAATAAACGCCTGCTAATTAATACCAATAAAGAAATTAACACTAGCATACCAGCTGGCGTGTTTGTTGTGTGTTATTGTGTCTAAGTACCAAGAATATCGATATTAATTCATAACAGTCTTTAAATTAGGGTTGACACCTCACTGGCAATATTTAATTACCCAGTAAATAAATAATCTATATTGTAAACAAAATAAAAAGGGAGACAATGTTTTACTTAATAACTACTTTGCCATTTTAGTCAAATGCTACATAATTTATTACGTTATTAGAACCAAGTTCAAATTCAAATTCGCAGAATGTGGGTGTTTAAAACACGTCTCAAACAACACACAACTGTATCCCCAGACTACGGCGTAATTAACGCCCACATTCAGCACTTTAGTCCCATTCATGTTATAGAGGGCAAGCAAGCAAGCTCTCAATCAGACAAGTATGGCAATAATACGCTAAAATTTGGAGTAAATTGATAGGGAAAGGAAAGATAGAAATGAAGAAAAGGTATATTGTTAATATCGATAGATTTGGGAGTATCAGCAATAGTTCAAGCGTTCCGGGTCGTCATACGTCATACCTATTACTTGAACTATCGACTCACTGGTGTACTGGTTAAATTCGAATGAATTTGTAAAGCACCAGCTATGAATATTGTAAATATATATTTCTTTTTGATAAAAAAAAAAAAAAAAAAAAAAAAAAAAAACTATCTGGTGCCAGAAAAAATCTCGAGGAGACCCAATCAAGCGAGTATGTATGCGGATATATATTATATAGTATTATATAGTATATAGTCACCTACCCCCTACTTGCCGTTTGACGTTGAATTTTGGGACAACCTGTATATATTTTTTTGTTTTTTTTTTTTTCTGGGCACTCTACAAACATATAAACAACGGATACAAAGAACACTCAGACTCAGAACAACAATTTAAGGATTGTACAAAGTGTTGTCCCGTACGGGATCGAACCCACAACACTAGGCGCGGAAGCGTCGTGGCGATGTGACCACTTAAACCACTACGCCGCTAATTCGTGCTGTCAAATTATTCTATTACTCCCTTGTAATAATTAATAAAAGTAGAAATGTAGTTGACAATTAATATTTTATTAAGGATTTAAACAAAGGCAAATAATATAAATATTATATAAGTAAATTTATTACCGTATAGATATAGGTATGCAACCCTAAACTTGCTTGAGCTATGGCTTATACTTCCCAATACATCTGTATAACAAACATTCCTCTCCTTCCCTTTCTTTCCTCCCTTTCCTGTCCACATACTCCCAAATGTTTCTATCTAATTCCCACAAGTGCCCGGATATTGGCAACAGTAGTCGTCACCAACTTCGGTATCCGTCAACATACATATGTATATAAAACTTTCTTCACGTATTAATATATTATTTCAAAACAACACCATAACAATTGCAATTCCCGATATTAAAACAGCTTTCTGACAACCCTAATTTACATTGTCGAGCAATTACTCGCAAAATGAACAAATTGGTTCAACCACTCGTCTTTTTACTCGCTTCTATAAGCGGAAACCGATCGATTTCTAAATGAGTATGTTTGTAAATGCGTTAATTTTTAGATTCATACATGGTAGCTTAATAAACTATGCATAAATACAGTGAAATACAGTGAAAGTTAGGGTTATCGATAGATATCGATCTAAATATTCAATGGTCAGAGCTTGTAACTAAATTCCGTATTTTGTATATCCACTTTCAACTCCCAACCGCTCTTTCGTCTTTCATCCAGTATCACCACATGCGGGCTCCCGTTGTTCTTCCACGGGTGCATTGTTCTCAGCCTGATAGTCGCAGATAGTGCTGCTTCCTGTTGTATAAATAATTGCAGAAGAGCCATTCCATAATTTCCAGGGCCGCTGCTGAGGTTCCTGATTTTTGAGCTGCATTGGGCCAGGGGCGGCGGTTGTCTCGTACCATCAGGTGATGTTGACGTCTGCACCTTAGTTTTAAAACGTACGTGTATGTGTGTCTGCTTGTTACAAGTCCTGTCATTTCTATTATTTTATCTATAAAATAATTATTCATTTCTTGAATTATACGCAATTACATGGATACAAATCAGCTTTTACATTTAATATACAACAACAAACTTAGGTTGAAGTTATTGTTTTTTTTTAACAGCCAGTACTTTTTCCACCGCCTCCAAAAAAAGGAGGTTCTCAATTCGACTATATTTTCTTTTTTATGTTTGTTACCTCATAACTTTCGACTGGGTGAACCGACTTTGATGAAAGCTGATGCTTCCCGTATGATCCCATTTCAATTTGATCCAGTTCTGACAACGGCATCCATAAGAAAACCATATAAGTCTTTCCATTAAGTGTGTTCGCGACAAATGGACGAATAACTCAATATCACGTAAACAGATTTTTATTGAAAAGGATGTATTTTAAGGGTAGTTAGATGAGAGTTTGGTCTAGTTCTGACAATGGCATTCATGAGAAAACCATATGAGTCTTAAATTTTTGTGATAGACGCATTGAAGTCGGTTTTCTACTGTTTAAATGTGAATTATTTATTATGGAAATCAAAAAGGGTACACAGCAGGGTCTAGTAGCTATAATATTTTTAAAGCATAATATTTTAAATCAGTGCAAGATCAGTGATTTTATTAAATAACTACTTTATTTTTTCATCTTATTGTTATGTACCGTGTATTTTATGGACGTCAGGATCATAAGAGGATACCTCACAGTCTCTTTTGAAGCGGCGAGTCTCTTAGCCGGAACACCGCCATGGGACCTGGAAGCAAAATCTTTCGCTGCACTGTACAAGTGGCGGCAGGAGTTGCAGGAGCTGGACCTCAGACCTGGCCCTCGTGATATCGAGGCGCAACGATCACAGTTCCGCCAGGCGCTCATGGCTTAGTGGAAAGAACGGCTTGAGCGACCGAGCGCGGACCACGCCACAATTGTGGCGGTAAGACCCATCATGGAGGATTGGCTGGAGAGGCGACATGGAGCTGTCTCCTACCGGCTAGTTCAGGTACTCACCCAACACGGATGTTTCGGTAAGTACCTGTATCGCATAGGCCGGGAGCCAACGCCTGTGTGCCACCACTGCGGGAGCTGTCGCGAGGATACAGCACTCCACACATTAGTGGAGTGCTATGCGTGGGTGCAGCAGCGTGCTGACCTCGTGGCACCTGTGTGCCACCACTGCGGGAGCTGTCGCGAGGATACAGCACTCCACACATTAGTGGAGTGCTATGCGTGGGTGCAGCAGCGTGCTGACCTCGTGGCAGCTATTGGTGTGGGTAGCCTCTCGCTAGAGACCATGGTTATTGCTATGGTCCAGAGCGAGAGTGCATGGGATTCCGCCGCTTCGTACTGCGAGGCAGTGATGCTTGCAAAAGAAGCGGCGGAAAGGGAACGGGAGAGAGTTAGTACTCTTCCGTCCCGCAGAAGACGCACGAGGCGCCGGAGAGTGCAAAATGACCTCCGGCCTCCATGAGCGTTGGCCGGAGGGCGACACACAGGGATAGCTATCCTAGGCTAGCAGAAGCACGCGCGCCTGGCTAAATATGAGGGGGGGGGGGGGGGACAGAACCCCCACACATCATATTGGGGTCGCCCTGCTCAATAGGCGGCCAGGTCTGCCGGGGTACACAGGGACTTCCTTTCCAGGGTACACCTGAGGCCCCGGCTATAAGACCCGTTGACGGAACACTGTGTGGTTTTAGTCGGTTCGAGCCCGACATACCACCAGTACATAACCTAACTGAGGTTAAAAACCTTTTAAATCTAACACAGAATTTTGTTTTTAACTGTCACACTGGCTGGAATTCGATAATTCATTACTCATATAAAGTTTTCAGTAAACACTTTACAGTGTATTTATTACTTGCATGTATATATTTATAGAATTGCGCTAAGCCCTTCTCTCTTTAAACATTAAAATAACCTAATTTATTCAGTATTACATCTTCTGTTAGTCGGTGAAGGTAATAAGCACATAACTAAAAGCAGTTATTTTGACATTATAAACATACACTTCTATATTTTTTTATAGCTGATAACATTAAATAGATTTTTAAGAGAAACAAAACGAACGTTATAAATAAATTCAAAACGGCAGTCTAACTGAGCAACAGAAACGCCGTCATTCAATTTTCTAACTCTTCAAATGAAGTTTTATAACAATTCGTCACATTATACTTCATTTCGTACTATAGACTCATAATTACTTCGTAGATTTGGCCGAACAAGTATTAACTGTGCCTCGTATCTATTTCAGTTACGCTTGAGATCCTTTGATTTCGTCTACTCGTTTCTAAAAACTTTACAATATTGTATTACAAGTCTATTTCGCAACAATTAGTTTTGGTACTGTGATTATATTTACCGAATTTAATAGCCTCCATAATTGAGATAAATGGACAAAAGTTGAGGTGTAGTTTACTAAGCTTTGTATCGTGAGTGATTTTAATTCATTATTGTTGTTAATTTATAAGATTTTGAACAGGTTTGGTTGTTATAACTTATATTTTAATATTGATTATATAACATAATTACAAAATATGTTGCGCAATAACTAAGGTTTTTGTATTTCAGAACTATACAAAGGTTGAAGGTAAGTGTAGGAGTGATATACTATAATTACAAAACTCAAAGACTATAATTACAAAACTTACTATACATTACAAAACTAAAAGAAAAAAAACTCAAGCTAATGGTCCTTTTAGATACAAGGACCATTAGCTTGAGTTGTTTTAATACTTTCTTTTTAGTATAGACTTCCTTATTAGTAGTTAAATTATTATAGTCAATAACTGATTCATAAATTACATTTTCTATTTCATCATCTTTTTGAGATCGGAAATGATTTAATAGTCATTTTGCGTATGTCCGGCGCGGTCACGGTTTGCACGGCAGATAGACGGTAACCGGACGCCATTTTGCGCCGCCATGATACCGCTTTGACAGCTGTCATTCGTAGCGGACATTCGAATTTAGAATGTTTGAATCATGTTGTTGGATAATTTTATTTTTTTATTTAAATTTGTGACTGATCTTGATTTGTAGGTATTTTTGCTGATGTAATCTACAGTTTTAATTTGGTAATTAAGTATATACACTGCCAAAATCTAAAATATTTATACATATTATGTTTAAAGTTTAATGTTACATTATTTATTAGAATATATTATTGTGTTAATTTTTACAGTTAGTGCATTCAATGTATCGACAAAAGTACATCAAAGTTGCTTTTTTATCACCTTTTGCTAATTTGAACCAAAGTCAGTAACATTTCTCAAAAACTCACTAAACTAATTTACAGTACCCAGGATCTATTAATTACCTTTCAATGTTAATGTAACATCATTTCTTGGGGAGTGTCAGTCTATCGGAAGGCGGGTAGCATTAAATTAATCTTATTTGTGCTTCCGTCCAATTTGCGCCAAGACCGGACAAGTCACCGTTAATAGAACATGTTCAATGTCTGTTAGTTGACAGCCCTAGTTAAAAACGGTTGTATTCTATATTTAAATTAAGTTTGTTTTTTAAAACAACAAAATAACTGAGTCCTACTAAATGCCTTACCTAATACTACGTACGAACTCTCTTTTAGAAAATATAATCTGTTTTCTAATTACCGCCTGGAATAAAAAAAATCTTAACAAAAATTCATAAAAAAAAACAACAAAAAATAATTTAAAAAAAACTCTTAACTCAAATCTCTTATACTTTCTTTTTATATTTTTTTTTATTAAGAAATTAGGTTTACTGAGTATAATTGAATAGGAAAATCGTAAACAATACTTGATAAGGTGATAACTGGATAGTAATAGGATTTCCTTATCGACTTTTTAAAAATAAATTTTAACTATCGCATACGTATACTATCTTACATCTCAATTTAACTTTAAAGGTCTTCGTCTCTTTTGATCACGATTCACGCTATTCACAGTATCTCCTCTGTAATCTTCTTCGGTCAAGAAGTTTATTGCTCGAACTTCACCAAAATATTAAGAATTTTCGTAAATAAAACTTACAGCCTAAACTATTCAGCATCGACAACAGTTAAGAACTAAAAATGAAAACACTACTACACTGCAAAAAAAAAAATTAAAAAAAAAAATATTCGTTAATAACAAAAATATGACTCAAAAAACTTTTTAGGGGCTATGTATATATTATGTTTTTTAGTATATTTATAGCCGGTGTCACTTAAGATAATAAAAGGATTGTAACGATAAGCATATCGTCACAATCCAAAGTCTCTCTAATTTCTTAAATAAATAAATTTGTTCAGGCGTTTAGAAGTTTATGACGTTATAAACAAATACGTTTTTGGGCAGTCGTGTTAATTGTAAGTCTTTAATCACTTTCAGTCCAGGATTGGTGAAATATGGAA
This sequence comes from Tyria jacobaeae, assembly GCA_947561695.1. Taxonomy (NCBI): domain Eukaryota; kingdom Metazoa; phylum Arthropoda; class Insecta; order Lepidoptera; family Erebidae; genus Tyria; species Tyria jacobaeae. Next base: position 4,878,211 of record OX387230.1, on the reverse strand, counting down.
ACTGTTTTTTTTTTTTAAGTACTTCGTACGTTATTTATATATATATCAAAAGAACAAATCTATTTCCTTTACGCTGATTGAGTTATTAGTTTTAATATTTTCCTTTGTGCTTTTAGTAGCTTTAGTTTATACAGCGTATTGTTGAATAACAAATTGTATGAGAAGTTAATAATATTATGACGATCGCGGCTCGAATGGCGACTGTGTAACTTTTTAAATAGATTCCATATGTTCCGTTAGTGTTGTGTTGTTAGGTTGATACAGCCATGGCCGCTAAGAGGGGTTCGGATGTCTTACCAAAGAAAACCAAGGTTTGATGACGGCCCGAGGGAGTTTCCACAAGAAAAAAAAAATCCGTGCAGCTTATCGGTGGAATAGAATAGGGCCTTACCGTCTCTACCCGTGATTGTCGCCAATGACGACTAAGGGCTCGGACTGCTACTTCACAGACATTATATATGTATACAGTCATACCCTCAGACCCCTGCTGACACCCCTGCTACGTGCTGGGACTACGTAAGTGGGAAATTATGGTTGGCAAGAAGTGGGTGTTTGAAAAGCTTCTGCTTACCCCTTCGAGGATGACCGCTTGAGAGTATGTGGATATATAGTTTGACACAAAGGATTAGAAACGAAATCGTGCTCCAGCTTGTCTATATTAACCGAAAATTTGTTGTAACCCTCAAAAAACGCAATATGACATATCTTAGTCAAGTGCTCAGGGACGATAGATATCGCCTGCTCCAATAAATGTTTAATGGGTAAAGTACAGGGAAAGAGACGCGATGGGCAGAAGAGAACACTTGGTAACGGAGACTGGTCCACTCCTGGGTGTTGTCATCCAGGAGTGGACTGCTATTACCTACATCGAACATTTATTCCTGGTATTGAACAGGAAAGAATTCAAGAAGTAGAATGTCCTTTTAGGATAGAAGAGGATAAAAGAGAAGAGTTTTGGGATCGGCTTTTGATCCCTTTTGAGTTCAGTTGGTACCAACATAAGTGAAAACTGTTGTGTGAAGTGTAATTAAAATCTAAAATGATGTGAGTCAAAAGACTCATCATGTTCGCACCTGTGTCTTTATCCGTGTAGGAGTGTCTTTCCTGAATAATATAATTATTATATATATATATATTTTTTAATAATTATTTTACTTACAACCGATCATCAAATCTCTACGTGAAAACACGATATATCACCAGCCCCTGACGGAGGTATGTAATAACAATAACCACGAACTCTACAATGGATCAAAGGTCACCGTAATTCACGACGCAAGTCCTGAACCCATCTCCTTCCTTCTGGATGGCCTACATCAGTCACGACAAATACTGGACAGAGATGAGCGGATGCAGACAGACAAGGAAAGCTCTCCCTCGCATAGACCGGAGATTTTCCCGCAAGCTGCTAAAACTCCCACGTCCAAAACTACGGAAACTAACCCAGGTAATAACGGATCATGGTCCTTTTAATAAACATCTATTTATTATAGGTGTAACCGACAGCCTCTTCTGCAGACAATGCTTGGAGGAGGAAGAGACCCACAGCCTTCTTGAGAGCACAAGAGTGGCAACATACCCGGCCAAACACCTGGGACGCGTCGCCAAGGACTCTCCCCGAGGTCATCGGCGACACTAGAGGTTTGCTAATTTATCTTGAGGAATTCCAATAGCAGCCATTCACCCTGTCACGCAAAAAAGGCGCACAGAAGACGTCAAGTTGCGGATATTAGCCCGCGTAGACCAATACCAAAGTACAGCTACCACTACAACAGCTTTCTATAGCTAAATTATAAAAAAAAGCTTACGAAGTATTTGTTTTCTAGAATTGTATAATGTCTATACTTATTCTGAACATATCTAGTATATAATTCACCCCTCAATAGAGAAAACAAATATAGATAAGATTAAATTAATAAACACTATCCGTAATCCAATATGTACGAATATCTGATCCACCCCTACATTGGGTGATGACGGGTTTAGTTAGGGTTGCCAATCCGTTAGTTGGTACTATAATTTATATTAAAATTAGGATTTATTTAAAATATAGGTAATAAAAAGCTAAAAAAAGCTAAAAGAATTCACAAGAGCTCTTCAAAGCTAGAACACTTTGACGCAGGACGCAGGGATAGACTGGATGCGGAATGTCTACTCCAACGTCCTGAAGCATCATGAAGTCTCTTTGCCCCTTTGCCGATGGCACCCAATGCTGGAGGCCTATGTCCAACAGTGAACTGCAGAAGGGAGTAGGTCGATATCAATATATCAATCATTCAGTACTTATTGATATCGACATCAATTATCGAAAATTATTATTATTTACAATAATACTTACAAATCATTATTACATATCATATATATCCTTCAATCAAAGATTTTTTTTGCCTACAGTCGACTACATTCTAGCTTTTACGAAAGCTAAAACCGTTCAATAACTACTGTTTTTGTTTTTTTGGTTTTTGAGAAGTTGGCAACCCTACCCACAGTCGATGGCTGTTCGTGTTAGAATCATTGGATATAACGAGCATCTCGCCGCTTCTGTACCCGTCTCTAGGGAAGGGGTAAAATGCTTCGTTATTTGTTTGGGAAATTGATTTGAATAATTTTGGTTGTTAAACATTTGACGAGTTAGAAGGTTGCGGGGCGGTGTAGTATTAAGTTAAAACTTTGAGCTTTAAAAAGATACATATTTAAAATATTACTCTAAAACTACTATAGCAAATTTCCAATTAAATATAATTATTAATAAAAAAAATACTTTGTCTTTACATAAACTACTGCTCTCTATCTCTTAGTTAGGTATCCAATTACCACTCCTGGATGGGAGTAAGAGTAGCATTCCTAAATTACCTTTGATTTTTTAAACTACAAGAGATCTAAGTATAATAATTTATAGTTAATATACATTTAAATAAATATATAAAAACAAACAAATATTTAGTCGGCTTCTACTCTAGCCCTAAAATAAACAATGACCTTTATGCAAGTGAAGATAAATCCAATCAAACTAACAGATATAAACTCACCTATATCCAAAAAGGGCAGACAGAAGCGTATTAAACGCATTTTCCAACTATAATTTAGTCCCACTTAAATAATAAGAGCCAATCCTGTTGCCGTCTGTCTGTCTATCTACTAAAGAAAACTCCAATTGCTTAGTGGTCTCTTAAGACACTCATAGAAAGAGTTAAGATGGCACTCTACTCTAGCAACAACCATTCCTTCTCCCCTGTACCAATAAACCACGCTGTTACATATTAACGATACAGAAATAATAAAGCCGTTAAATCGTTGTATACGTTTCGATACCAATTTTGTGATAAGTTCTAATGTTATAGAGGGCGAATCTATTGTAACTTATTAGACAAAAATCCAAGGTTTCGTGGAACCTTAAATACAGGTTCCATGTGTTTTTGTTTAAAGATTACTCTTGCTTAAGAAATGATTCCTCTGTCGAGGAGGACTTCGGAATTATTCAAACTCAGTACGAAAAGAAGACCCAGAGTCGGGACAAGTATTTGTGAACCACACAACTAGCATTGAACCCAGGACATCCGGCTGAGCTGGCAGGGTCACTAACCACTAGACCGAGGGCCAGTCTCCGCCAATTATTTACAGTTTTGATTGGCCTGCTTTCGCTTCACACACGGGACAAAAAATTTTGAGATCTACAAATAATTGTACCGAGTCTGGGTGTACTTTGTGTTCGTTATTTGTAAATCCACCGCGGTCCAGGGATAATTCCTAGTGCGGGAGTTTTTTTAAAAAAACATCAATTGTATGTAAAAAGCTTTTAATTAACATAACAGCTTTACCCACAAAGAAAATCAACATAAAAAAGGTAAGACACGTAAAGCATCCGTCATGAATCTAATCATCTTTCTATAAATATTTACTAAACCAAAAAAATAAAACAATGACCACCCTAACTAATTAATTCATAACACAACAATCTACAACTAGGTGCTAATAACATTAGCCACACAATTACCCCATATTATTCACAAAAACACATTCAAAGCTGATGATTATATCTTCCATATCGGATGCGTTATCACCCCTCTTTTGATATCATCTGTCAAGTAACGCCCTCGCGTACTGAATGATTAAACGCAAAACTGGGTAAGTGACAATTTTGGCATACAAACAAGTAAACTTGTTTCAACTTACATACATACAGATACTCAAGCATATATCCACGAAGGGTAAGCAGAAGCGTCTCAAAAAACAACTTTTTACACCCACGATTTAATCACACTTAGGAAAGGGCAAGCCGATTGCTATGATCGTGCACTGTATGACTGTATATATACTTTGTGGTGGATAACAGTCCGATCTATTAGTCGCCTTTTATGACAACCACTAAAAGAGATTGGGTGGTCCTATACCTCTCCGCTGAAATCCACACACTTTAAGGTACCTTTAATTGCATCAAATTTGTTAGCTATGAGGTATTGGATTGGATATTTGGTGTCACGATATATTAAGTAAACAGTACTTAACATATCGTGACACCACATCGTACATAAAAGTCTAGACGTTGACATAATTTAATAGGTGGGCTGAAAAGTTCGTAGGCTAGCGTAAAATAAGCTTTCGCATATTCAAATATTCATGCACGATATGAACAAAACGTTCCTTTGATATCTTTAGGGTCTTAGCTATCTCAATCAACTTCACTTTACGGTTATCAAAAATTATTTTGTGGACTTTTTTTGATGTGTTCGTCGGTAACAGCCTCTTTAGTGCGTCCACTGCGTGCATCGTCTTTGGTGCTCATTTCGCCTCGTTTCAATTTAGCAAACCACTATACGGTTGATTCCTGGTGCAGAGTCAGAATAATGTTTATCAAGCCAGCCTTGGTTTCAACAGTATCTTTATGTTTTCCCCAAAAAGCAATGCTTTATTAACTTCTATAATCTTAATAAATCTATATTATTTTTTATCCATTTTTCCAAGTAACAAAAGTTCTTTTATTAAAAATGCTATAACTCAGATACTAATAGTGCAACAGCTGTCAAATATATACACGCGTCTTTTGAAGGTTAGGGCTAACTAAAAATCATATGGATTTGATAATAGTAGCGCCATATATTTGTCAGCCTACGAACTTTTCAGCCCACCTGTTAGAATGACTTTTATTTTAAAACTTTATGTCAATTATAGAGGCGGACTAAATACCCAGAGCATTCACTTCCAGTCAACCTTGAGATCTTCCAGAAAACATGCAGGGTAGGTATTACATTTGAAATTACTAATAATAATTTGTAAAATTGATTTAAATATGGTTCATGTTATATAAGAATACAATACCAAAGTGTATTCGTCCAGCCCTCTATATCATGGGGCACGCCACAATTGTGGCGGTAAGACCCATCATGGAGGATTGGCTGGAGAGGCGACATGGAGTTCTCTCCTACCGGCTAGTTCAGGTACTCACCGGACACGGATGCTTCGGTAAGTACCTGTATCGCATAGGCCGGGAGCCAACGCCTGTGTGCCACCACTGCGGGAGCTGTCACGAGGATACCGCACTCCACACATTAGTGGAGTGCTATGCGTGGGTGCAGCAGCGTGCTGACCTCGTGGCAGCTATTGGTGTGGGTAGCCTCTCGCTAGAGACCATGGTTATTGCTATGGTCCAGAGCGAGAGTGCATGGGAGTCCGCCGCTTCGTACTGCGAGGCAGTGATGCTTGCAAAAGAAGCGGCGGAAAGGGAACGGGAGAGAGTTAGTACTCTTCCGTCCCGCAGAAGACGCACAAGGCGCCGGAGAGTGCAAAATGACCTCCGGCCTCCATGAGCGCTGGCCTGAGGGCGACAGACTGGGCTATCTATCGCCCTAGCAGAAGCAGGCCCGTGACGGCGGCGCGACGTGTTCCACGCGCGCCTGACTAAAATATGAGGGGGGGGGGGGACAGAACCCCACACATCATATTGGGGTCGCCTTGCTCAAAAGGCGGCTAGGTCTGCCGGGGTACACAGGGATTTCCTTTCTAGGGTACACCTGAGGCCCGGCCAATAGACCCGTTGACGGAACACTGTGTGGTTTTAGTCGGTTCGAGGTTCGATATCATAAAAAGTAGAATTTAAATATTTTATAACCAATACAACCCCGCTTAACGCTTAACGATAGTGTTGTGCACTAATCGCTGGAAAATACCAATTGTAAGATCATTTAAAAAACAAATATTTTGTCCAATAGTCACTTACAGAGTTATAGCTGACATCATTGCAATAGGAGTCTCAAGGGTGTACACGCCGATTTGTCAGTACTCATATCAATTTTATAGCATTACTTCTATTGTAACCGCACTCCATGCGATATGGGAATTCATTAGTACCACCCCTTTCATGGTGTAGGGGAGAATTGATTGAGAAATTAATACGATTACCATCAAGATTAATCTTTATGGTGTTCTCACTTTTTTCGTCGCCACTAACTTGACTTGTGGGTTTTGCCTTACTACCGTGATAGCCTATTCTACTTGTCCTATTTATTTATTTATAGGTTATCAAAGCGAGTACACTTCCTGGGCCGATCAGTTAATGCCTGGAACGCTACCAGCGCACGTGTGTAACATCCACTTTGATCTCGGGTCTTTTAAGCGGGGCGTGAAAAAGCATCTCATCCAGGCCGCCATAGTTTGGGTCACCATGCTGTACTTGCGATAAGGATGGTGACCACCACTCTTGGACTCCCCTTATTTCTTTCCATCAGGCAGAGTGGAGTCATTATATTACGTATATATCTAAATAATTTAAATTTTGATTACCTCTACTGTCAAAAGGGCTTTCATAAGCTATCTTAGTCCCATCAAACCAATTCGCAGAACAAAGTCCGGCGCTTGAAGTCGCAGCCGCGCAACAATTTGTCAGCGGTAACATCATTTATCCGAAGTGTAACCGCACACCGCGCGATATACGAATAAATTAACCGCGCGGTTTATCGACGCTGCGATGTTGGTGGCGCCGATGTAGATAACTACAGATAACTTATTGTGTTTGTGTGCGGGTGTATGTCTGTGTGCGATAAACTTATAAGGTGGTCTGATTGTCAATTTGAACATAAAAATGATACTCTATGAATTGTCTTTGTGACACTCTTATATGTATATACAAAATATATACAAAACAGACATGATTCATATGTGCATACATGAGGCAGTATGTATAAAGTCACGCAGTGCCCGAATTATGGCAATGGCTTGCCAATGTTACGTAAGTGGCAGATTATGATGGGTAAAAAGAGTGTTATAGACGGCTCTGTTTTCCCTCTCGCGGATATATGCGAGAGTGTATGTATTTACATAGAACACCAGTGTTTAAGAATTGCTACTTCAGGTCCATTATTTGTTTGTATCTTCATGTAACGATTTTGAAGTGTAAATTTTTTTTATATTTTTATTTGCAAGCCTACCATAATGACTCCACTTTGCCTGATGGTAAGCAATAAATGGAGTCCAAGAGTGGTGGTCACCATCCTCAGTGCATGTCTAGTCAATGTAGTATGGTGACCCACACTATGGCGGTCTGGTGAGATGCTTTTTCACCCCCCCCCCCCTTTAAAAGACCCAGGATCAAAGTGGGAAGGAAAAACGTGCGCTGGTAGTGAATTCCAATCTTTCACCGATCGGCACAGGAAAGAAGAGCCAAACCGTTTCGTTCACGATCGCATACCTTCGACTCGCAAACGGTGACTCCTCAGGCAAGCACGTGTAGTCCTGTAATATTGTCGGCGTTCATTCATGTATGTATGGGACTTTCCTTATCCATCATAAAGTCTAAATGCCTGAATTTGAATGTACTTAGATATATAAAACATTCCAATATCGTAGCTGTTTAAGTGGTCGCGCCGAGTGTTGGTGGTTTGATCCCGCACTTTGGGTCCGTTGTTTGAATGTTTGTAAAGTCCCCCGCGACACAGGAATTAATCCTAATGCTTGTTGTCCTTATTAACAAAAACAAAAAAAATAGCAAAAAAAAAAACAAAACGAGTGGCTTTTTAAATACATATAGCGCCTACATGGTACTAACTAACCTGTTGGTCTAGTGTAAATGACCCTGGTTGGTTGAGCGGGAGGTGGATTCCTACAAAGGACAAAAAATTGTGTGATCCATAATTAGTTGTTCCTTGAGGAGGCCTTTGGACGGTGAAAGGCTGATGGTGTTTGTATTTATGTGTAAAGTTGGAGTTATTTTATACAAACAAAAAAGAAAAATATACTATTTATGGTAGGAGAGTAGTGTTTATTTTTTAAATTACTAATTTGTTTAATTCATCTATACTCATTTCTGTTATAAAGAGGCAGACTTTGTTATTTAGTTTGTTTCAACTCGTTAATCTCAGGAACTACTAACACAATTTTCAGAAAATGATAGGTAATTTATCGAGGAAGGCCATGGCCTATATATCATCACGCTTCTACCCTCAGGAGCGGAGCAGTGAACACAAACGCAGGTGAAACTGTCATTTACGGCTGATATGATAATAAAAAGCTAGTATCAATTAAATTGTTTATAATATTTATATTTCACGAAATCTATGGGTTCTTCATAGATTTTTAGAAATATAATACACTCACTGCGCGTGCCTGATCTAGGCTCTTAATTAATACTAAAAAAAATATAAATTTTATTTTTCCTGCGTTCAGAGCTAAGTTATCTCTATTCCGCATACTTTTTTCCTGTACAGATAACAATAAATATTGTAATCATAAATTATACAAATGCGTGCAAAGTGATACTAAAAACAGTGTTGATATAAAATATGTTGACAGCTCATAATAACTAATAGGCTGACGTCATCAGCACATGGCTGTTTTGATAACAGGAATGAGTGATTGTTATAAAATGCTGTGATCATTTCCTTTGATCTATATTGGAATTAGGTTATTGAATGTAGTTTGATTCTTAATTTTTCGTGCCTAAAAACTACTCTCCCACTCTAGGAGAGTTACCGACACTCGACCATCTCACAGAAAACCGGTAGATAAATAATGCATTGCATTATATTACTAACTTCCCCTATAATTTTTCTTATCCCCTCATCACCCTCAAAGGCGGACAGCGAACTAATGACTCTTGAGTTGCAGGTTTCCATGGGCGGCCGTGGTCACTTACCATCAGGTGAACCGTATGTTCGTCTGTCCACTTATATCCTGTATAGCGGAGTGTTTCACAAACATTCTAACAACAAATACAAATAACATCCGGACACAAGACAATCAGAATAAAATATTCTTTATTGTACATAATGATAAATTACAATTGATCTCAAATTACCATTAATTATAAAATAACGTCTTATCGATAAAAGTGACCTCTACTAGAATGCCTTTAGATTTAGTGTCAGGCGCGAGTTGTAGCTAAGTGTGAACCAATTGTTGGTTGATCACATGTGTCACTTGACACTAAACCGACAGGGTAGTCAGTCACGTAACTTTATAGGGCAGATAGTTGTGTTTTAAAATATAGTAACTGGTTTTATACACATGTGTTTTATGAGGAGAACTCTATTCCACAGAGAAACACACGAGTACACACGAATATTACTCACGGTAAGAGCTGGGGTTGTGTGTTAAAAGGCGATTATGGGATCAGACTGTAATATATCAGACATTATAAATGTACTTATACAGTCATACAGTGCCCGGATGACAGCTTGCCCACTCTAACGTTAGTGTTGAATACACTTCTGTTACAGGCGTGAAACTATGTATGTATGTATCTATGTATCATATTAACACAGAATCATATGCCAATAACCAAGTCCTATCCTTCCCTGTTAATATGTGTTGTACTAAGAAAGAACCCGTTGTGTTCGAGAAGCCCCGCAAAGGTCTTCCGCACACTGAACACCTGAACCGTTGTGGTTTGACGATGTGTGACAGCCACCATGCATCCGTACCCTTACCCCTACACTAACTTTACCATTTTAGATTTTCATATAGTAGCGCATACAAAAAAAACAAACATTGATACTTAATATTAGCTAATATTTATTAAGTGTGTTTCAATGAATGCTAGCTATGCACTCCGCGTGTTTGTATTTAAATCCTTTTTTTTTTTTTCACGTAGCTCTAATTACTTTTTAAATTTACCGGGGCGGGTCAAATGTGGCACAAATAGTTCTCCGATAATAATATAATTGATTACATATGCGTATTCTGTTTATGACTTTTAATTGTTACAATGTTAGTATCATAATGTAATTAATATACAATCATACAGTAGTATATCTATCTTACTTCTAATACATAATTACACATTCTAATACATTATCTAACTTCTAATACAATAATTTACATTAAATCATTATTAGGACACCTGCTTCTTTGCTCTGCATCACCCATAGGTCGATTGGCAGAGCAGAAAAGCAGGCCTGAGGTGGGGGCGCGTGGTGGCCTTGTTAAGAGGCGGCCAAGTCTGCCGAGGTCACAAGGTTTTCCTTTCTAGTGTAAACCTGAGGTCCCGGCTACAAGACGCGATGACGGAACACTGTGTGGTTCGAGTCCGACATACCACCTTAGCGGCTCCGGTAAGGTGACGACCCGTGGGGGTTTACACACAAAGAAAAAAACAAAAAAGGTCGATTGGCAGAGAATGCTTCAGGCATTAAGTCCTCCTATACTAAACTGTGCAAGTGTGCAAATACGAAATAAAAGTTAGTAAATAGGATCAGTAAAGAACACAGATCTCCTTTTGCAATACGAATATTATATAAGGTAACGTTGGTAGTCAATGTGGGTACTTGGATATTTGCTTTTTTTTATAATATAGAGAGAAAACCAGCAGACTGGTCAAATGATGGTAAGTGACTACCATCGTAGACACACAACTAAAGTGCCTACCCGCCTTGAGACGAGATGCAAGAGGTAGGGGGAAGACGGGAATAAATAGAAGATAGGACGGTTGGGGCTCCGATAACCTATTTTCTATTACACCTTTCTAACCGGAGTATACGTACCATGGCTCTCGTATGTTGAGAGGACCTACCTCCTTATCTTCAAAATAATAAAAAGAGATATGTATTTAGTCGACTATCTACTACTAAACATTGATGCCTTTGCCCCTTTAACACTACTATTACAACTAATATAAGCAACACCAAACAAGCTTAAAGATGACCCCGATAAAGCTAACAATTTGTAAATACATGTAAATACTGCCTACTTAGTGCCAGATAACGACGATTCGTTCCCACGCTTCTGCTGACGATGCATAACTTATTGTGTATTAAGTAAGTGAGTACATGCCAAAGATTATTATAAAAATATAGAGACTACGAAGAAAGACTCATATTTAATAGAAATAATGTGGTTTTTTACCTGACTACCAGCTGACGCATTGCACACTCTAACCTGTTTTTTTTAAATAAAACTCATCAGAATGCGGCTAGAATCGTGAACACAGAAGAAATTGCATTGCAAAGAGTGAAATTAGGATACAAATCTTACTACTGTTATAAATGCAAAAGTTTGAAGAAAGTTTCAAAAAATTTTTATGAAATTTGACACAAATGTAAATTATATGTCTGGAGCAGCACATAGAAAACCTTTATCCCGAAAATGAAATATGTCAAAATTTCCACTCGAATGAAGTCGCGGGCAACAGCTCATCGGGTAACGTTATCTCGGTTACCCTTAAAACTACAAATGTCGTGTTTGTTTTTTAAACAAATTATAGTCTATATCATAAATTTGCGTCAACAATCGACCAATGCCAAGGTTGTAATGAAACAAATGCACGATAATCGTGATTATTGTACGTAAACTATTGCAAAACTAGGTTACAAGCGGCACTTGAAAGCACATGGTTTGATAAATAACGTTACTTCTAGGAATCACTGCGAGTGTTGAATGACAGAAAGGAATGCTGAACATAAAAAATGTCTGCGGTACTTTTATAATACACTTATAAAAATATTTGGTACATAGACAGGTTTCTTCCTGAACAGTTTTCAACGATAGATGGTTTTAAAATAAAGGTTTTTTTACCTAGCTGTTCAAGAAAGAGCGTTATGTTTTACGAGTATGTATATGACAGATGCATGAATGTATTCTTGTATTTCGACATGTGATGTGTAATTTAAATCACCTTAATGGTGAGAGCGGAATCGGGAGTGTACATAGTGGAAGTTTGCAATCGGGTTTGACATATTTTTAATAAATTAATTTATTAAAAACTCTTTTCTACTTATTGAAAATAGTCCTGATCTTTTTTATGTCACAAAGATTATTGAAGTGAAAACTTCTTTAGGCGCGTTGAGCACTTTTTGGGTGAACAAAAATCATGGAACTCGCGTCATCGTCACCATCGAATCGCGGAGTCCCCAAAGACTGCTCCGCATGTTTTTTTTTTTCTTTAAGTCAACCAGTATTACAAATTACATTACTGACCACTTTACTATGTGGAGTTCGTAATGTTAAAATTGCTTTACCGGTTATCCCACCTTTTACATGACCTCCTCAAACAGAGACTAGACAAGGAGATCATAAGTAAAAAGTCAAGTTAGCAAGGAGAATGTATATGTATAATACGTGTATGTATGACACAACCCTTCATGCAATATTGTAGGTTTATGAATCAAATATATTTAGTGGTGGGTACCTCACCATCCATACTCTAAAACGCAAGACAATGCGTGTGGACAAATACATTGAAACTAAATTATAGGAACGTCGTTTAGTTAAAGGACTTGGGCTTCCCGGTATAATCCAGTTCGAGTTATAGGTATGCGACCCTTTTTTTTTTTTTTTTTTTTTTTACGTGGGGAAATCCTCATGGACTATCCTCCGCCGGGGGCATCAGCGGAGGGGTGTGCCGGACTTGACCGGCTAAAACCACCACGGTGTTCCTTCCTCGCACCTGCTGCCGAGGGCCGCGGGAACACGACATTCTTCTGCGGCCAGCAGGTGACCGTCCGGAGCGGACCCCATCTCGTTTTGAGGGGGAAATGCGCCTCTCCCCCACCATCACTCCCTGAGGGAGGCGCGCTTAACACTACACGCCCGCAACCTCGGACCTGTTAAACGATTTGGGCGGTGGACTGTACCCCACGTACACCGCCCTCGGGTCCATTTACGGAGGCCGGAATGGGGCATTGTCGGCCCTCCTCCGACGTCCGGTGCGTCGTCTGCGGATGGAGAGAGAAGTCGTGTTTTCCCTCTCCCTTTCCGCAGCCTCCTTCTGTGTCATAACAGTTTCACAGAAGGTGACCACTGCATCCCATGACCTCTCGCTCCCGACCATGGCGCGCACAAGCGCATTGAGCGAGAGGTCAGTCCCTATCTCTGTTACTAAGGCACGGCGCGGCTCTTCCCAAGCATTACACTCTTGTACCGTATGCCACGCCGTGTCTACCTCGCAATTGACGCAGTGGTGGCACCGGGCATCCGGCTCCCTGCGAATGTCCCGCAGGTACTTCCCAAAACATCCATGACCGGTAAGCACCTGCGTTACCCTATATGACAGGGAGCCGTGCCTCCGTTCGACCCAATCACTGAATACTGGCTGGATGGCCTCGATGGTGTTGAGGCCATATGACGGGTGCAGTAGTCGCACCCGCCATTCCGCCACAAGGACCCCCCTCACTTCGGACCGACGCCTCTCGTACTCTCTAGGGGTCGGTTGGTGTCCTCGCTCTCGCGCCTCTTCACGCCACTGATGTAGCGACGCGAGAGCTTTCGCTTCCAGGTCCCAGGGCAGTGATCCGGCCAGTAAGCACGCCGCCTCATAGGAGATCGTGCGGTATCCTCGCACGACTCTAACGGCCATCGCCCGCTGTGGTCTGCGCAGTATGGCGACGGTGGCTGCCGTCAGATGGTCGGCTCATACTGGAGCCCCGTAAAGGGCCATGGACCGCACGACCCCCACGTATAAGCGCCGACATGCTACGCTCGGCCCCCTAAGATTTGGAAGCAGCGAAGACAAAGCGGCCGCAGTGCTCATTAGCTTCGTCGACAGCTGGCTGAAATGTGGGCGGAAATCCCATCGACTGTCAAGGATCAAACCCAGGTACTTGATAGTGTCCTTGACAGCCATCCGCACCCCGCTGACGACGATGTGGAAGTCCAGCGGCCGCGGGTTTCGAGGCCCATGAAACACAATGGCCTCGGACTTTTCAAGGGCAACCCGTAGGCCCAGCCGCTGGATTCGTTCCACGATTTGAGAGACTGCAGCCGCAGCAAGCAACGCTGCCCCACCATATGTCGCCCCCCAGGCCGTGACCAACGTGTCATCCGCGTAACATGTGAGATTCACGCCTGGGAGGAGAGCCGCCCTCAACACCCAGTCATATCCGATGTTCCACAGGTGTGGTCCTAGCACCGACCCCTGTGGAACACCGCAAGACATTTCTCGACGGCCTATGCTGTCCTTCCTTGCGTAGGTGACGCAACGCCCTGATAAGTATGCCCCGACTATGCGGGATAGGTATGCGACCCTGACTTGCTTGAGCTATTGCTTATACTCCCCGATCCATCTGTGCAAGCAATATCCCTTCCTTATCCTTTCTATCCCAATATTCTGTCAATATACTCAAAATCTCGATATTTACCAATCCAATCCCCGAATCCAATACGCTTGCTGTCTATTACGTAACTAAACTAACGTGGTTAAATTATAATCTGTAAAATGAGGGGTTCAGTACAATGCCTCGTTACAGTACAGGCATGAGTGTATGTCTGAATGTGAATAGAAACGTCTTGTTCAGAGCTAGCTTTAATAAAGTGGATTCTACCGACGTTTATTGAATGTATTAGATACAGATTTTGTTAGATCGTATTTACAAGTTATAGTAAATTCGTAATACTATAACTATGAAATCTGTGATACTGATTCGGAAACACCGATGTATAATCAAACTTTATCGATTGTTAGTCGTTTAATTATATTAAAAAGTTTTTAATAAAAAAAAAACAATATCTGTAGCGTACAGCACGCACACTTATGTATGTATGTTATACTCGTACTAACTCAATATTTATATACATAATAATTACGACAACATTACAAGTGTCACTTAGAATTAAAGTTATTATAATGTTTATATAATAAAGTATTTTTATTAATAATTATTAAATAATTGTAACTAATAATATAATACCAGGATATAATAAATATGAAGCGTTAACTGATACGGCGTGGCGGCGGCGAGCAGGCGCCACAAGCAACGACACAACAAAGCTGACTCAGATTAGAGGAAAGACTTCTACAAAGTTATGCTCACTTGGTACTTTTGACAATTTATCGTTGGATTTACATACAAATTACAAATGGTGTCATTTTAACACGCAGGAGATATTTTTGTATGCTATTGCAGAAATCATCTTTAACATGAAATTCAAAGATTATACAAACACTAAGTTAAATTGATCATTAGCCTTTTGGTTTAATTTGTGTTATATCGCAAATTCTGTTTAATGCTACACAGTACACATACATAACATACTTGTAGGTAATGATCAGGACTCATAACTTCGTCATCGTTCACGCATTTTACGCACACCATATAAATATCTACATTAGTGTACTACCTTCTGTGTCCGTGTTATACATATATACATAACTTCCAAAATCGTAATAATTTCTATTCTGGACTCGTACTTCCCGGCACCAGCCAATTCAAGTTACAGGTATGCGACCCTGAGTTGGTTGTACTATTGCTTATACCACCCAATCCATCTGTATAAGCAACATTCCTTTCCTTCCCTTGATATCCTCCCTCTCCTGACAGGGATTCCCAAATCTTCCCATCTCATTTCCATTTAGGACGTAAATGGGATTAAATTATAATCAGCAAACAGAACAGAAAGCGAGCGAGCTTAAACAGGCTTGAGTGTATGTATGTGTATGTTCTATTATTAATTTAACACGACGTATGTTAGAAATATCGTAAATATGAAATTATATTTTTATAGTGAAACAAACCATTAAGTGTGGCCACTAACAAGATATTTCAATAAAGAAAATTATATATTTTTTATAAAACCCATCGTTCGAACGTAACTTAATATCGGGGAAACCGGATAGCAGACAGTATGGCGCGGCCTTAAGTTTACTTTTTAATTTTTGTTTTTTATTTTATCTACGGAGCTAAATATATTGGTGGTGCTGCATAAGTGCGCTACTCAAATAGTATTCAAAGTGTATTCTTCTTATGTAGACTAGAGGCGAACTTATAACCTTTCCTCCCCTAGCTATACTCTTAGGGGTTAATTTTTTTTAAACCCTAAGAGTATAGCTTGTTTTTTAATGTATTCCACGTTCTATTTATCAAAGAATGGAGATTTCTTTATAAGCGCCTATACCACAATATATTTAGTAATGTCGTTACTTCGAATCGAGGGCTCCTGATTGGCAAATAAACTCTCTTGAATTGTAATTGACTTTACACCAGCTGTTACTTACATATACGTTATAGAGCTCCTCTAATGGCTGGCTCATCTTGAAACTTGGTGTGCTAAACAGATCAAGACAGTGTTTTATTTCGACTACTATGACTATAAGGTGCAGGTTGGGCCGCATAAGGAATACCGTTCTCACGACTATGCAGGGACACCCCAGTACCAGTTTCTCCCTCTGGACCACATTCAAGGAAGAGTGACTCAATTCATCGACTTGACTCCTTAGTGGTGCGTAGAGACCTTGACTCTGCTTTCTCTATCGCTTGTATCATGGGGAGTGCTCAGAGGAATTGTTCGGACTTATACCGGTAGCAGGTTTCCGCGATCGTCACACGCAACAAAACTTTCATGCCCATTACCTGAATGGTTGGAGCTCGACCAATGTGCGCATTTCCAGAAGGTTCTACCTCGCGCAAGCAGTCTGTGGCAAAAATTGTACCCCGTATTTCCGCACCAAAGAAGTAAAGAAAGCGTAAAAAGAGCGCACCCGAAGTACGCTCTTTCCTTGGAGATTTGAAAGTAGTATTGGTTCGGAAATACGCGAAAAAATTACTACATGTAACAGGTGTAAACTAATGTTGTAGTATGCAATTTAGCTTTAAAAATTTAAATATCTAATAACCCGTGTTTTCTAGTGTAATTATGAATTATGTGTATTATTAATTACACATAATAATATTTATACATATATAATTATGTGTATTAATATAAAGCAGTCATATTTTACATATATTTTGTTTTTTATTTAATAATTATCTTGAAATAAAGAAATTTTCATTTACGCCCTATTTTACGACAGCAAGAACAAGGATTCCGGTATTTATTTTTAAGAGGCACTTTTTGTATCGTGTGTGATCCGACTTGTGATGGGTACCAAACGATTGAGCGATAACGCTTGTTTGTTGATAAGTGTTCTGGAATAAGCGTCACGTGCCAAGGTATGGATAAAGATGGGCGATCTTGTGTGTTCCAATTTGTGATAGTTATTGAATATGAAATGCCAAAGCTTGTATATTTATCTTTGTTTAGGTATGCTATGCTATTTAAAGTTTTCATGATATAAATTGTTTACATCTTGTGAAAATACAAATCTTAAAAAGACCTTAACAGAATGCAATAATAACCTCTCAATTGTGATGGTTTATGTATAGAACTATATTTAATAGTATATGTACGTACAGGATGTTTTATTTACATTGAAGTTTTAATATTGATTTTATTAATAAAACTATTGTTTTTAAGAGATGTACCGTTCACCCGTCCTGCAGACGCATCACAGTCAGTTCCGGTGAGGTGAAGACCAGTGGGGGCTTCCACACGTAAAAATAAATCCTATTTAAGCGCAGTATGGCACACCGTGTGGTTTTAGTCGGTTCGATTCCAACACACCGTTCCACCGAAAACCCCGGTTAGATGACGGCTCGAGGGGGTTTCCACAAGTTAAAAAAAAAAAAATTGCGTGGTGGGGGTGCAAGCACGTGTTTACGTTTGTGTATGTAACAAGTCAAATTATACTATTTTATTAACATCGTAATGTAAACGATATTTATAATGGAGTAATAATTGGGCTACCTTTTTTACATACATACCCTCACGCTGTATCCCCAAAGGGGTAATCAGGAGTGTAAATAACGCCAACATTTTGCCAATTGTAATTTAGTAAACTTATGTAATAGGGGGCAGCCTATTGCCGTCATTCGGGCTCTTTTGGGAATTGGGTGGGAAAATTTGGAGTATGTAGACAGGAAAGGGAAGATAGAGAGGGAAGGATGAAAGAGGAGGAAGGGGTATTGCTGATACAGATAGATTGGGGACTATAAGCAATAGCTCAAGCAAGTCAGAATCGCTTAAACTAGTAGTAGTTAGTTTAGTTAGAGGGTCAGACTTCCCGGCTCCAGCCAGTTACTTATAGTAACTAGTTGCACTGTTTTTGATTTTCAGAAATGTGAACCACACTTTATGGTGAGCATATATTTAAATCTGATACAATATACTTACAATTCGAAATGAATTACAATTGATGACAACCGTTTTAATTACAACTAAAATTTTTAAAGATGTCAAAAAATATGAATGTTTACTTACCCTTGATGTAACAGAATTACATATTCTTTTTATTTGGCAACACAAAACTAACTTCACTTAGTACGTTTCAACCGTCAATTATTTGTGTACCATACGAAGTCTCACGTGTTTATCCGTCTGTCACCTCAGAAAGGAGGGCAGCAACCCTTTAAGTGACAGCAATAATATTTATGCAATACAACACCGAACACATATGACAACCAAGATGATGCGAAAGGGTGAAAATTTGTATCGTTATTTCATTAAAATAACACAAGTTTCGAAGAAGTAGGATGGTTGGAAGAGCCCAGTAAAATTTTGCCCCTGCATTTTCTAAGTACAAATTAGTACTTACATTCACGTTACAGGGGTATTATACACAGGACCTAAACAACATTATATGCTCACTTCTGTTCTCCTGGTGCTGAGCACTCTACTTACCAACCGATTTTAGGAGCTTACAAAACCAGTGGTGTTGTAGATGAAATATAAAGACTAGTTATAAACAAAATATGTATTTCACTATTAAATTCTAGTTTTTGCCAATCCGTAATTAAGTCGCACTCACCTAGTAGGGGGCAAGCCTATAAGTGTCATACTGGAACTGTATGACTGTCTTACTTACTGGTAGATAACAGTCTGAGTCATCTATTACAGCACCTACGGGAAGAAATTGAGTAGCCCACTTTCTACTCCACAAGGCATAATCTATGCCATTACTAAGAGTAGTACTACGGGTTGACATACTCGACACCAGTGGTAGTTTATGTTTTATTTTTTGATTACAAATTTAGTTTAAATGTGCAACAAAATAATAAAATTCATTCAATGTGTAATTATATAAAAATCATAAATATATAGGTCAACAGCTCTTGTCTATTGTATCTTCTTTTTTTTTTATATTAGCCTACCATAATGACTCGACTCTGCCTGATAGAAAGCAACAAGTATAGTTACATCTTAATCTTATATTAGCTACTAAAAAAGACATTTTCAAAATAACAGTCACGCTTAGAAATATAACATGATTGACGTTTCCTTTTATTTTCTGAAAATAATTCGGTCGGTATGTACCTCTATCAGGAACACATGTCCAAAATTGGAATCAGCGACCGAAAACTTCAAAAATTAACAAATAAACCCCGGAATAGATGAAACACGATATTTTTCGCGTGAAATCAGGGAATATTGTTAAAAAAAAAACACACTGTAATTTTTCTAACAAATCGTCCGCGCATATGCATTGTGGTTTTAAATTACACGCAGATAAAAAAAAGGCTTTTTATTACCTGTCACCTTTTTACTTGAAATATGGACAATCGATTGCAGAAAAGGTCAACTTTTTTTGGCAATTGTCAAAAAATTAAAGGCATTTGTTAACCCTTTCAATGATTGACCCCTGGGAATTTGCAGTCGTTATTTTTTATGACTGTTGATTTGACCTTTCCTTGTGTGATGAATAGGGCAAAAATATAGATTCAAATAAATAAATAATATATGTCTTCCCTACATTTATAAATTTGCAGATTTGTTATCAAAAATAGTGTTATCTTATACTCGTAGAATATCTTTTTAAAATTTATAAATGCTGTATGTAGATTTTTTTTTTATAATCTTTTAAATATAAAAATTTTTTTTTTTTAAATATCACAGTCAAATAAATTATTACTCACGTATTTCGGTGATCCGACCTGTATTTTTTTAATTTTATGTAAAAAACCTTGTCAAGTCAAATAAATCAACGCTGTATTGAAATTATGATTAGTAACGTTATTGTAAAAAAATATTTTATTGGTTTGTGAAAATAATTGTAGAAATAACAATATTATTATTAAATAGGTCAGCACGGCGACGGCGGCACGTAATAACATAATCAGCTATATAACATTATTTATTTCCTCATCATTCATCTTAATTTCAGCTAGGAAATCTGATACATGACATTAGCCATCTAATACTGAAGAAGTACTGGTTTTTATTTTATACTGAAGCGTATATTATAAGCGTATATTATCAGTAATATTGCTTTATGCAATATTATTTATTCGTAACCGCTAGTTATCAAGCGGCCATGTCCATAAAAACGAATTCTATTCTTCAAGGACTGATATTTAGCAAGGTGACGACACTTTGCGCGTTCAGGCATGTGGACAGTTTTCAATTAGTACCCATTTAGAATTAAAACTAAAGCATTCCGCCACCGGACACAGCTGGCCCATTTCTAGCCACTATTTAGTTTAGCTGTGTCTCGTTAGTCATTCATTACATTAGTAATGTCTTACAAATAAACCTGAAACATTTAAAATAACCAACTCATTGTAAACTCATCCATATGGCTTTTAAAATAGAGCATGACTGATTTTTGAAACATGGAAAACATGACTTAGTAAACGGCAATGAGATAAACATGGCAAGCCAACCCGAGAGAGATGTCAATCACCTGTCAACGACGTCCCGCCTTCCTATACTCTCCTGGTACTGCCAAACGTAATGTACTGGAATTTGTCTTGCTTTTTTAACACTGAAAAATGTTTTCCTGTCTGTCTGTCAAGCTTAAAATGTTTTAAGAATGTGATAAATGTTTAATGTGGAATAATTGTAACTTGTTAATTGTAATGTCAAAAATACAGTGAGTGGTAGCTGTCAACGGGTTATAGTTATTTCGAAAACAATTTTTAAGTATTTATTGAAGTATAATGAGACTAAAAGATATGCACGAATGGTCCAGCTCAACCGATGTAATACCACGGCCTCACAGAAACCCGTAGACAAACAATTCTTTCATTGTATTGCCGAGTGAGTGAGGGTGCCGGAGGCCCAACTCCTCCCTTCTTTTCCATCTTTCATCCTCTTCTGCTCTTTCCCTGCAAATCATCACCCCTCTCTTCTTTCTCTCCCCTTACAACTCTTGTGTTTGAGGTGTCCATGGTCAGCATTTGTCACTTACCATCACGTGACGCGTCTGATCGTATGTTCACCTATATCAAAAAAATAAAAGATTAGAGGCAAGGGTGGACTGTTGTCTATGCCTATCCCCAAAGGAGGAATGCATAAGCTTATGCATATATATGTATTTAATGTGTCTATTAAAAATTTATCAACTGTAACAATAGCAATGTCTTCTAGAATTTTTGTTAGAAACTAACCAGTTATTTTTATAAAGACTTCGCCAATTTTTTAATGTTTTTATTTTCTCTGAATAACATATTTATAACTTTTATCAGTAGCACGAACTATATATACATCTTGCACTTCTATCTCAACGGTTGGTAAAAATACTGCAGTGATTCCCGCCTTTCTTACTCGACTTGCTTCTTATGTCTTCATTTTTACACGAAAAATGTAAATCAGTTTAGTCAATACTTTTTTCGTAGAGTCAATTATGCTTGTCTGATCCAAACATTTTAATTTTACTATGAAGTTTTTAATACACCTATTTTTTTAAACTCTTTATATTTTATAGCAGCCTAGTACACATATAATAAATCATTAAAAACATTGACAGTATCAAGTTTATTCTTCATCCGCAGACCGCAAGTCAACGCATTTGGGGTTAATAAAATATAATTTTAAGTGCGGTACAAAGGCAACCACACGTGTTCTATCTCACGAGTATCGTTTGGTTATCCATAAAATTGTGTTTCTAATATTTTGTAGGATAATCATCGTAACAGTAGACTGACTGAACAAATTTCTCTCTACATTAAGCGCCACAGCGAACTGGTGTTTTCAACCGACTTCAAATAAGGAGGAGGCTCTTAATTCACTAACACTTTAGATACAATTCATTCATTCATTTTTTCCATTATGAAGCCAGTCCAAAGAAAGTAAAGAAAGTATTATGAGTAAGTAGTAAAAAAGTACTTTAAAAAAATACTGTATACTCAATTAACCCTTTCTCACCGAATTTGATACTCATACACAAGACGCATAGCTGCCTACTGTTCTTTTACTGAGAAAGGGTTAGGTTGTGAAAAGAATTTCTATTTTACAAAAAAACGAGAAAGAGCTAAGTTGTGAAAAGAACTTATTTCTAACAAAAAACGTCATAAAATCTTAAATAAGGTCGACCCCATTTAAACATAACAAAGGAAATAAATTTGTTGACCCTGATTTTAAAATGTCTTTAAATTTAAAGTTCGCGACTTTATTGACAAAAAGGTCAAAAATCTTAGAATTATATCGTTTTTTTTTTCGATTAATAAATGTTAAACTACTTTAATAAATTAACAATGAAATTCAGGGTGCGAATGAAATTAAAAAATAAATTTTCCCACACGGGTTTGTAAGATTTTGTTAAAATTGTTAATTTTGTTTAACCCATTATGTAACAATGTTGTGTGAATTCGAAATAATTGAATATCAACAGTGACTCTGCACAGCCTTTTATTTAAAAAATATTGAGATTACTTCACTACTCAAAAAATCGTGGGACATCAAACTATTATTTAGATTATTCGAAATATGTCAATACTTTATTAATAAATAATATATTTATAAAAGAACGAAAAAAGTAACAAAAAACATACTTTAACACTCATATTGAAGATAAAATCCGGCATCTGGTAATTTAATGATTACAATATAATTTCTTTCTTTGTTTCAATACACATAATTAATTTAAAACTAGCGTTTATATTTTGAAATAGTTTGCCGCACAATCATACTTTTATGGCATTCGATTCAAACGATCAGACGGGTCACCTCATTAATTTTGAAGTGTACAACAAAGAATTTTCTGTCTCTCTATCTCATGTAATATTTGTTTAGCTTAAATTTATTGCTTTTTTACCTGTTTTGAAAACCAATAAAAAAAGATTTTGTTATTATTTTTATTTATTTTTTTTTCTTTCCTACACGTAAACACAACAAACATCGTTCTCTTCGACAAAAATACTAAATAGTGCCTGCATTGTAGTTTAGATTATTATGCTATTTGATATACGTAAGGACTATAACCTTCAAAGAGCTCCGAGACTCACATAATTATATCTAATGCAACACTGAATCTGCTTACCATAGACTATTTATGATGTCCTGGTACTAGGCTTACGTATCAACTAGGTGCTTCTTTTACATAATAATAGAGCACTCGGGATTTAAATGCACAGACAGATTAGAATACTCTCCTAGCTTATTTTTTTGGCTTATAAGATCATGTATGCCTGGTAGAGATGCTTGCTGATGACAGTGTCTGCTTTTTTGAGAAACGAATTCATTATTCCATTTTCATATATATGCATGTAAAATAAAGTAAAATACATTTCGGTTTTTTTTTTGTACAATTTTTCTGTTGTTGGCTTGGAATGGGTACTTGGTGGGGCTCGGACCTTCTGGGTACAGTCACTTCCCAATCCAACCTTTTTAGCAATATTCCTTGAACTTACCATTTCCTTAAAACATACTTCCTATTTTTCCATCTTTAATCCCTAAAATGTCCGGTTGACCGCAATAGAATTGCTCCCTATTACTTTAGTATTACCAATTTTTTTTTAATTGTCAATAAATGGGTGTTCACCTCTGCCTATTCCATACTAACAAACTGACTTGTTAAATGTCAAAAGTAAAAAAAAAACAAATTCTTAATAATAATATAATTCGTTGATATTCCGTTCGCTAAAAATATTTGCGGGCTCAAATAAATAGATAAGTTCAGGCAGTCAATTAGGGTCCTTTCAACAGAGTACACAGAACGGAAGCGGGCCACTGTTCATACGCATTGGAGTGTTTCGCAAACAACGCTTCGTAGCACTGGACTCCTGGTAGTTCGCAGAATTTTCGCATTTTCTTTTCTTTGTTCGGTTGATTTATTTTTATAGTAGGTTCACTAATATAGCCACTCTTGTTTTTCTAAAAGTTCTTTTTTTAAATAATGGAAGAGTAACATTTTATATTTTTATATCTTTATATATATAATTCTTCTGTGAGTGTGTATGTCACTGAACTACTCTCAAACGACTGGACGGATTTTGATGAATTTTTTTGTGTGTGTTCAAGGGGATCTGGGAATGGTTTAGATTCACAAATCAGCCCGGCAGATGGCGCTGCAGTCGGTATCTAGGTTATTTATCTATATTGATCCTAATCGCTTGAAATATCATGCAGGACAACGTCTGTCGGGTCCGCTAGTTACATGTATTATTTAAAAACACGACTGCAGATTAGGATTATAATCTAAATATAAAAAATAAAATATAGGACTTTACAAACATTCAAACAACGACACATAGAATAATCAGAATCAGAACAACAATTTGAGGATTACACAAAGTGTTGTCCCGTGTGGGGCTCGAACCCACAACACTCGGCTACGACTACGACTAACGACTTTATTCTTGCTTAAGCCACACACACACACACACAATACTTATCTGTGTTCTTTTTGTGTTTTATGTTATTTAATTATGTATAATATATTCTACGGTAAATGTACCCTTCTGTATGTGGTGGTGGTCCACAGTCTTAGTCAGTCATAGTCTTAAAAAATAGAAGGCCTGTTGCCCTAGTTAGTGGGGTAGATAGTAGGTTAGTGAACCTTATTGATGAAATATCAATAAAATTATTTCTCTTGTGAAGTTAATTGACTACGTCATAGGGGTCGCGTCGTTTACGCTGAATCGTCAGATATGTGGCGTGTTGCACATGCGCAGTGTAATGTGCATTAAGATTACACCTTAGACCTATGATATCCTGGTAGTTTGCAAGACAGTGGCATATCCTCTTAGGAAATTTGTTCTTGCTGTCTGTCTCTATAACAAACTTAATTCATATTAATATTTATAGTAAAAGTTTTGAATAATTAATTGTCATTAATCATGTCATGGTGTATTTTAAAACCACATTTTGAAAATTAGAATTTAGTCCACTGACATTAACCATATTGCTATAAACCGGACAATATATGACTGCATATATACTGTCTGATAGAAAACAGTCCATCCCTTAGTTCGACAACAATGGGAAGAGAGGGGTGGCTCTATATATAATTAAAAGTTATCGTAGGATATGAGGATTTCTTAATTCATCAACGCAAATAAAATTATAATAAACAGATAGGAAACTAGTTTTATAGTATACGGAAACGAGAAAACAGATAAGATGCTAAGGCACTCCACTCCATCCGCCCATGGACACCTGTAATTTAAGTGCGTTGCCAGCCTTTGAGTGCGCCGTCTAGAGAGGGCGTTGGGCCCATGGTAACCTCATTCATTCGTCGAAACACAACGCAAATATTGCTTCACAACCGGCGTTCTGTTAAAAAAAAAAACACACACAAAAACATAAAATTACGTAAAATTATTTTTATTTAACATCAAAATTGAAATTATTTTATATTTCTTACCATAGTTCGCACACATATGTATATATATACTAGTATATACGTACGTACACACTCTTACATCCATCACAAGCTAAACAGCCCCTGTGTAAATCACAAGATGTGCTCTTAAATTAAGTACACACAGCAAGGGTGGCATAAGGCAGGTGGTTGTTCGTCTCCCTGGCGCCTACTGTTTGCACACAACGCTATCGACTTCTGCCGCCCTGGTACTATAAGGCAAATCTGCACATTTTTCGCAAACGGGCAGCGGCAGCAAACGAGGGGATTGGAGCGATATGAGATGCGCCAATTTATCGCCAGTGATTGAGAGCAGCTTAATGTTATAATATTTATTTCTGAACTGAATTATTTTTAGCAAAAAAAAATGTCAATTTTACCCATTGTACTGCATCTTAGACATTTAAAGCAATAAGTTTTATATCTACTTACCAACTTACGGAACAAAATCAGAACTTGAATAATTTAAATTTAGTTAGATTTATAAACATCATTTGTAAGAACAATATGATTTGACTTGTAGATCTATAATGATTGCGAGTAAAATCATTAAACCAAAAATATCATCTACCTAGGCACCAAACAAAAAGTAGCATTATTTCGTCATACCGATCATAGTCTAAAATGGCGTCGACTGAGCCATTAAAATGTTTGTTCTATTAAAAGGGGCAGGAAACAAACAAATTTTGGTAGAAACCCTCTATTTGGACTTCACTTGAGGGCGGGATGTGGTTCGAACTTTTAAATAATACCTTTTGTTCAACCGTAGAGTATTTGGATCCATGTTTTGAGGTATTCAGACTAGATTTAATTTGATTTTAATGATATATTTCACTAAAGAATTGAATGAAACGTTAAAAGACATTAAAGCTACATTAATTACAGTGGAATTACATTCTTTGTACATTTTAAAGTTTAGCTATTGACTCTGCGTACACGATTTTTACTTAAAAAATGCGTACTTAACTTATGGATGTGACCAGAATTCGACTACCAGGGCGAGCAGTACCTTGTTGTGTATATCTGAAGAAAAAAGAAACGCCTAAGTATTAACATTTTTTGCAAGAAAAATAGGAAGTGATAGTTGATATTCTGAAAGATCGTAAAAATATGCACTTATGTAATATAGTAACAATCTGTACATATGCTGTATCGCAAAAGGGGCAGGCAGAGGTGTGTTAATCACCCACAGCTTCCTGCCAATTAGAAGGAGGCAAGCCTATCTCCGTCCAATCGCTATATAAATAAATACTCCACACATTTCACACACGGCCGTCTGATCCCAAATTAAGCAGAGCTTGTACTATGGTCACCAGACTGCTGCTAAACATACTTATATATTTCTAAATATATACATATTATAGATAAATTACACCCAGACACATTACAAATGATCGTGCTCATCACACAAGTATTTGTCCTGGGTGGGAATCGAACCCACGACCTTGTAGGTATTGTCTAGGTATACGAGTATATACAGTGGAGGTATAGTGTGATTTTATGACGTT
This sequence comes from Tyria jacobaeae, assembly GCA_947561695.1. NCBI lineage: Eukaryota > Metazoa > Arthropoda > Insecta > Lepidoptera > Erebidae > Tyria > Tyria jacobaeae. Next base: position 4,850,890 of record OX387230.1, on the reverse strand, counting down.
GTCTCGCTGCTCCTTTATGTATTTATGGCATTATCTAGCACCCTAATTGAGCATTCTGCAAGTTAAAATTGTTTTAAAAATTTAAAACTCGACAGGATTATTAATAGTTTCCTATTTTTGCTGACATATGTCACTCCCGTGTGTATGTACATACACTCGATATAATAACCCTCCTTCTTGCACATGCGGGTAAAAATAGCACGCCATTTTTGTTACTTTTTATAATAAGAAAACTAACAACCTGCATAATTGACCACCAGGCTGACAGGAATTATAAGGAGCACGTCAAATTATCTAGTTAGATACGAGTACAAGGGGATTTAAAATTGGAATAATTAATTCCATTTGCTGGCACGTGGCGGTAGATGGCGACGCGTAATTGCGGAACGCATCATTACTGACACACTCCACGTGTATTGTGATCTCCTGTGATTTTGGAGCAATTGTTTTGTAATCCTGTAAATATAATATGAGATGACGGTAATGGAAAATAATAGTGGTTTTTGTTATTGTGTATTTTAACACAAACTACTTTAAACTAGGTATGGTTCGAAAACACGCAAAAAGTAAAACAAAATTTGCATTTCAAAATAAGTATTTTGGGGGAGCCATGCTTAGGCACTAATGGGCAGGCAGACAAAGCATTGGTGATGGCGTTGTATTCCCGTTCAGTGAGGCTACTGGAGGTCCAAGTCCCCCTCTCCTCTTTCCCCTTCCCTCAGTCCCCCTCAACACCCTCCTACCCTCAAAGGCTGGTTGTCACTTAACATCATCCGTCGGTTCGCCAGTACACCCATAACTTGTTCTGAACCTAATTTACCCTATCTTTCCATTACATACCCTTACCCTTATCCTTACCCTACCCTTATTGTACATCCTTTCCAATAAAAAAAGAATCATCGAAATCGGTTGGCGTGATATTGAGTTGTTCGTCCATTTGTCGCGCACACACTTAATGCACATTTAAGACTTATATGGTTTTCTCATGGACGCCATTGTCAGAACTGGACCAAATTAAAATGGGACCAAAGGGGAAGCACCAGCTTTTAAATTAAAAAAAAATACATTCGAATCGAGAACCTCCTCCTTTTTGAAGTCGATTGAAAATTGGTAGTTATAATTAAAAAAATGGTGTGACTTCAATAGCTTATAACATTAGTGGGAACACATTGTCATTATAAAAATATGGCAGTTGAATGTATCTCTGCTACCCCTGCAATTGCAATTAAATCTTTCTACTAATTTGAAATATTTTGTATCAATAAAATGATTTATTGTTGTATGTATGTTCGATTTCAATTTTATTATTTTATATTATTTTCAATCTCGTCACTGTCACCATATTGTCAAACTGATACACGTCCTTATAATACTGAGAATGAATGCGAATCACCAAAGATACAATATACACAATATAATATTATTTATTGCACATCACAGAAAAGAACAACATAAAAACATACATACATAGTATCACGCCTCTTTTCCATACGGCTAGGCAGAGACTACTTCCTTCCATTTGCTACGATTCTGACATACCTTTCTCGCTTCTTCAACTTTAATTCCGTTCCGCATACAGGCTCGTCGGTTAAAGGTATTTTTGACTTGGCCTTTGCTTAGATTGTCTTGAACTTGGTCCAAGAACATTCGCCTAGGTCTTCCTCTTCCGACAGCTCCATTTACCTCTGCCATATAAATACCTTTTGTCAATCTTTTCGATATAAAACAAATAATAATATACCAATTGCTACGGATATTATACAATATACATTCTATCCTTAAATAAAAGAAAATATATACAGAAATAATAATGACACTGATTATATGAGTGCAACTATAAGAAAAATAGTGTTCAATGACTATTTTTTTTTTTTAAAGAAACGATATATAGGACGTGTCCTTTGTCAAGTAAAATAATAATTATAAAACAAAAGCTAGTTTCCACGATCATAGGAACAGTGGTGCGGCGCAATGGGCAGTGAGCGTGTGACGGCAGGCTGCGGTTTCCGCGAGACAACGCCTTGTGGTCGCTCGGTCGACCGCTCGGCCCTCCAGTGAAACTTAGAACTTATGTACTGGTATATAAGTGCACTGGGTATGTATTCCTTGTTAGACAATGTAATTAGTTACTGCACATAATGTACTGCTGGTAAATATTATCTCCTAGTATTATCACTCACGCATATATCTCCGAAGGGACAGCAGATGCGTCTCATTCGCTAATTTTTTGCCAACTTACATTTAATTCCACTCACATAATAGGAGTCAAGCCCATTGCCGTCATCAGGGTACTGTCTACAGGGTACAGGGTACATACAGTAGGTATGACTGAATTATACAATCTCCCGTACTCTACATGACTACACGTGCTGGCTTTAGGAGTCACCGTTTGAGAGTCCAAAATATGCATTCCCGAACTACGGTTTGGCTCTTCTTTCTTGTGCCGATCGGTGAAAGCTTGGAATTCACTGCCAACGCTGTGACCGTATCGGGTCTTTTAAGCGGTGAAAAAGCATCTCACCAGGCCGCCATAGTGTGGATCACCATGCTACATTGACTTGACATGCAATGAAGATGGTGACCACCACTTTTGGACTTCACTTATTGCTTTCCATCAGGCAAAGTGGAGTCACTTTGGTAGGCTTATACATAAAAAAAAATACAGAACATAATATACTGTCTGATAGATAACAGTCCGATCTCTTTGGCGCCTTTTAATATACCACCGGGAGAAGGGTGGCCCTATTCTTTACTCTTTTTTTAATGTAAGTGTAACGGTGTTATTACTCTAAAGGATTTGTAAACAAGAGTTCATCGTATTGTTCAATTCAAAGGATCGTCGTCATTTCAACGCAAAGGATGGCGATCTGAAATATTTAAGTACTATATCGTTTATCTAATATTATATTTCAAAGTATTATAGTTTTGAGTTTCGTAAATAGCTAGACCATGAAGACCAAGTTAACGGGACGGTCACGGGACATGAGCATGACCAGCCAACAAAGCAACCTTTCATCGTCCACAGCTTGTTCTCTATCTTTTTTATATTATAGGAGGACAGACGAACAGACGGATCACCTGATGGTTAGTGACAACCGCCGACACCTTCAACTTAAGAGTCACAAGTGCGAGATGAGGAGATGGGAAAGAGGAGAGGAGGAGTTAGGCGTGCGGAAACCTCACTCATTTCGGGGAAATGCAACGCAAGCATTGCTTCACAACCGGTTTTCTGTGAGGCCGTGATACCGCGCCAGTCGAGCCGGCCCATTCGTGCCTAAGTATGGCTCTACCTCTGTTTGTGTATAGTAAAAAAATAACCTATATACGAGTATAATAACTAAAACTTTTCAATTCTCTCCAACGATTATAAAAGAGTCAATGCTCTTCAAACGGCTGGGCAGATCTTGAAACCAAGTTAAGAACACTCCTGATCACGTCAGTTTTCAAACAAAAAAAAAAGCACTAATGTACAAACAAAAGCTACTGACAGACACCCCCACACAAACAGACGCGTTTATAACAAGTCTTTTTTTCATCGGGGGTTAAAAATATACTGTGTAATTGTGTAATAGACAAAGCTTTTAATTTTTCAAGATATAGTTAGGTAGTTCTTGTATTATTATTTGTCTCTGAAACGTGATGAAGTTTTGAATAATTTATGTTGCTGGCTGGTATATGGCTTTTTGGGTAACATTTCCCATTATAAATGAAAAAGTGTGGATGCATGTTTCTTACACAATAACACTAAGATGGGTAAACTGATTGCTATAAAATTTGGCATAGAGCTAGATTATTGTCTGGCAGCACATCACTTACTTGACTTATTCTCCTATGCCCCCTGAGTAGGGCAGGGCAGGTAGAGGCAGTCTACAGTCTAGCGGCATCATGATTGGTCGTCTACCCTCCGCCGGGGGTATCAGCAGAGGAACACGTCATTCTCCGCGGCTAGCAGACATAGTTCTATCTTTGAAAATATACGGTATGCAAATTGCCACGCGAACGAATTTGAGGACCACGGCTGTCTGCTAATGAAATAAAATCAAGATTTCTAAGGCTCTGTGCACATACAGCGTGAAGATGTGGCAGAATATGAACACTTGTCATATCGTAGGATAACATTTCATTAGCACTAATTCAATAATTTCAATCTTAATTCAAACTAACTTCTTATTGTTATTACATATGAAGAACATTGCAGCAGGTTGGTGTTCGACAACCCGTCAATTACTGAGTTTAAGTGTCGCGGATAATTATATAATACTAACATATTAAAATGTGATATTAATACTTTCTCCAACGCAGTCACAACGACTTTTTAATTACATCGTAATATAATGGTGGGTTTAGGACTATAACTATCGCCAAGTTTTTTCTGGCACTACCGTAAGTAACTCTTTACATTCATAAGTTAATATTAAATTAATTCAATTGTTATCCAATTCTATTTTATTTTTCAAATTATCCCTTTCCTTTGATTTCTATCCTCCCAATCCTTTTTAATAGACTAACAATTTTCCCATTTAATTCCCAAAGTCTTGGTGACGGCAAATAGGCTTTGCAAAAACTAGTGTTATGTACGACATCATTCCTGCTTACTTCACTGAATCTCGTATTCTAAATTCTTTTTTTAAATGTTATCTACTTTGTAAAACCATCGGCTCCCTATTAAAAACAAAACGACAAAAGTGATTGCTTTTGTCAACAAAAAAAAACCTTGCAAACGTACCAACCTTTCAAAAGCCTCTTTCATCCCCGGCCGGGAGCGGAAAGCTTCTACTCTAAAAAAAATTGTATATCAAGTTACCGTACATCTGGCTGTCTGGCGAAAAGCACGAAATGAAAATAAATTGTATTGGGTATATATTGATTTTTTCCTAATAGTTTATGCGAGCCTGGTATTTCAGATTTGAACGATATGTCTTTCTGAGCAATCCATCATCACTTTATAGTATGTATACCTTACATCTTTTTTTTTTACCTTTAATTGTAACACTATTGTCCAGAAGTGTGTTCTGTGTGGGTTTCTTTAATCCATCATAAACTTTCTTTAATCCTTCTAAACACCTAAACACGTTTCAGTTCATATGGTACCGTTGTAATCCTTACATCATCCCTAGTTGCACTAATAATTGCTTTTGAAATAAATATGTTTCTGTTCTGAGTTCGATGGTGAATAAATACTTAAATATTTAGTCTAAGCTTGAATCCATACGTAAGAACGTAAAACAAACTGCAAGACAATTAATATATAATATAAATAGAAAAGAAAGCTTAAGACCGATCTTTGAGGAGTTCCATATGTAGATATATTATTTAAAGTTACTATCAGTTTGTCTAGTACGTATGTCTTTTTTGTGGAATCCCACACGGGTCATCTCCTCACCTGACCTGAGGGTGAGGTGGCATGTCGGACTCGAACCGACTAAAACCACACGGTGTTCTGTCCCGGTCAATTGCAAGTCACCCGGGATACACTTATGTATGCCTAGTACTTCACTTTTTATTCTAGAACACAACTGAACATTGCTAATATAATTTACTTACTAAAAACGAGATGACAAATTAATTATTTAATAAAACAACATTGTAGTGAGCAGGATACGTGTACATCTTTATCGTGTGGGTTAGGGTATATCATAAACTATGCTTTTATTATACAACATTGTAACAAACGTTTACTTCGCGAATTGTTTATGGTCATGCCTTTATTATTGGCGCAAATGTTGTGATTAATAAAAACCAGCACTTTAAAAATATGCCCTTGCTGTTCTGCTTTTGAAATTGTTTAGGCATTAGCCTCACTGAATATTACACACGTACAATCATACATATTTATACTCAAGCTTGTATGCCCTGGCAGATACGCATTAAACACCTACATTTTTTTTTAAAGAATTCTAGCAACGTGGGACAAAAACTTCTGGTTTCTGATTACAAATCCCACCTTACCCACTTAATAACGGGTAACTCTCTATTTCCGTCGTCCAAGTAACAGTACCTAATATAGTACATAACTGGGAATAGAATCACGTAATACATTCTAAGATGCCAATTGATATTAAAAAGGAACATTTTGTTATAAAACATATTGTCCATGAATCGATCAGACTCAAGCACCAGCCAATTAGAATTATCTACACACAGCTACCAGGACATCAGATTTAATAAGGAGGTCAGATTTATTATTGAACCGCCCTGTTTTCTACAGGCTACTTCACCCCATAATTAAGTGATTGACAGGTGATGGCGCAAAAGACTGCATGACGTCTAGAGGTGTTCCAAACTAGCAGAATAGAGGAGTTATTCCGAATACAAAAAAAAAATTGAATCGATTAGTAACGGTACAAATTTGAGTAGATTATTTATTACAGTGTTTCATATTTGAGATGCCACGTGGCATGACATTATCTAGTATACTGGCGAATCCTGTAATAATGGAGTGGCGAATCCTGTAATAATGGAGTGGCGCATCCTATAAAAACTGTCTTTAGTGTGTTTGACTAGGGATAACATATTCATACAACTATGACGAGATTTATAATCGCATTTGTATGATAGATTTTAGAAAATATATGACGAATAATAAAAATAAAAATTGCTGAAACTCCTTATTGTAAATTTTGGGAATCAGAAATATTTTTTTTACTTACGGTAAAAGTGGCGCTATCCATTATGGGCCAACTAATGCTTGAAACTGAAGAAAAATACAATTTTGTGTAAACAACTAAAATTTTTAAAAACTGCATTACTTACTTTTACTCTTTTTTTCTCACGATATATGTATCTCCCGGTATTTATAAGATTCAAATATACATACACAAACATTACACACTCCTCCTTGCGCTGTCGGGAAAAAACAATTTTAAACCAGTCTTACACTGGAATCAAACATGTTACTGAAATCTTACCTGGCATTCCAAATAAAAAAAAAAAACAAGTCTCTGTTTTTCTTTAGTTAATATTGACTGTTGGTAAATAGGTATTACTTACGCACTTCTGCACCGACAATTAGCCGGTGATATGAGTAGTGTTTGAGCTTTATACATGTACTCTAGTTATTTTCTTCTTCAACCGACTTCAAAAACGAGAAGGTTCTTAAGTCGACTGTATTTTTTTTTTATGTTTGTTACCTCAGAACTTTGGACTGTGTGAACTGATTTTAATGATTTTTTTTATTTGTAAGCTGCTGCTTCCCGTGTGGTACCATTTCCATTGGTCCAGTTCTGACAATGGAATCCATGAGAAAACCCTATAAATCTTAGATTTTCATTAAGTTTGTGCGCAACAAATAGACGAATAACTCACGCAATCCGAAATTTTGATGGTTCTTTTTTTATTGGAAAGGTTGTACTTCAATGAAATTAGATGATAGTTTGGTTAGGTTCTGACAATGGCATCCATGAGAAAGTCATATAAGTCTTAGATTTTATGATAGACGCATTGAAGTCGGTTGTTTTTAAAGTGAATTATTATCATGATATAGGGGGACAGACTAACAGACGGGTCACCAAAAGCGACAACCGCCCATGGACACCTGCAACTCAAAAGTCGTAAGTGTGCAGCAAGCTTTTGAAGGTGAGGGTAAAGAGAAGTGGATTTTGGCCCACAGTACCCTCACTGACTCAGCAATACAACGCAAGCCTTGTTTGTGTACCGGTTTTCTGTGAGGCCGTGGTATTACTCTCGAAAGGACCCGAGCGTCTGAGCATGACACTCCCATGGAATATACAGTAATTATATAAATCTGACTTTTCTTAAAAACATTGAACTGCTATTCTGGTGGAAAATAAATTAATTGCTAAGAGCATCTATCAAAATGCTTAAAGGCTCAACGTAATGTGCTGGATTAAAGGTTTAATGCAGAAACCAGTCCTGCTACTTTAACTTTTCGTAAGCCTACCATAATGACTCCACTTTGCCTGATAGTAAGCAATAAATGGAGTCCAAGAGTGGTGGTCACCATCCTCATTGCATGTCTAGTCAATGCAGCATGGTGACCCACACTATGGCGGCCTGGTGAGATGCTTTTTCACGCCCCGCTTAAAAGACCCGGGATCAAATTGGGAAGGAAACACGTGCGCTGGTAGGGAATTGTAGGCTTTCACTGATCGGCACAGGAAAGAAGAGCCAAACCGTTTCGTTCGGGATCGCATATCTTCGACTCGCAAACGGTGACTCCTCAGGCCAGCACGTGTAGTCCTGTAGAGGAAGGGAGAAGGTGGGACCAATTGGAAGAGCTCGTCAGAACACTCCCCGTGATGTAGACGATAGAGAACTGCCATAGAGGCGACATCTCTTCGCAACTGCAGGCACTACTTTAACTTTTTTTCGTCATTTACGCCTAAAAGTCTAACAGCTCTCGTTTAGCAAAGAAAAGGTTTCTAATGAGCTATATGCGTACTGCGCCTTCAAGTGTAAAATGAATAAATTTATAGATAGATAGATAGATTAACTCTTTATCGCTCAAATAAAAGATATTACTATATTGTCATAACATATTCCTAAATCTGAATTTGTACAATTGGCGGCCTTATCGCGTTTTGCGATCTCGCGGTTTATCTATAGGCGAGTACGATCTTGGCCTTCATCATCACTTCCCATCAGATGACTTGGAAGACAAACGCCATTTCCAATAAATATTTAAAAAAAGATACGGTACGTATTGATAGGTGTTTTCTGTCTCTGAAACCCCAACCACCGTAAGCTGTATCCGATACGCGTGGGTTCATGTATATACTTTTTATCTTTGATCTTTCTTTTTATAATATAGGGGGACAGACGAACAGGCGGGTCATCTGATAGTAACTGACAAGAATTGTAACTGCGCTCTCCACCTTTGAGGGTGATGAGGGCGGGGGGGCGGAAACCTCTGTAATTTAAACCGGTTTTCTGTGAGGCTGTGGTATCACACCGGTCAAGCCGGCCCATTCGTACCTAGCCATGGCTCTTCCACGATAAACTCTCTTTTGATGTCCCTCTCCCAGTATTCGCTTCAATCATAGGATGGAAACACTAGTAAGTGGCCCCGGTATTTTCGAACTATGCAGTCTCAGCTCCGTTTCCCAATCCACTAGCGACAATCGTCCATCGTCCGACTCACGGGATCCCTTACTCTAGCTATAACACCTTGACCTAATGAGTTTTCAGTATCCTAAATTCTCTTTTTCCTTTGTCTCGTCTGAACGAATACAGTTGGCTATTACATAAACCAAAAACAATATAACAATATACCAATAAAAAAGTATATTATTATGTACAATGTTAGCTTCACTTTTAAGAGGAGGGTACGTGACCTCCTGTACAATCAGTTGGCAGAAATTTCACACCGTTAGTACATATTTAACAGACTTTTATAGTGTTTATTATATGCGTTGTATGTAGGTATATGTATATAAGTTTGTATTTATTTATATATACGTATATAGCTATATATTAGTATATGATGTATGAAAGTAATATACGTATATATTTAATTATTTTATAATAATTAAACTGGTACCTCTCTCATCTATTTGCACCTACTACCATTTATTTTTGCCACACCCCAAGGTTGACTGGGAGAGAATGCCTGAGGCATTAAGTCTAGTACTTAGTCTAGTCTAGTAGTAGTAGTCTAGTACGTAGTCTTTAGTCTACAAAATGTGCTATAAGTCGAAAATAAATAAATAAATATATAAAGTTGGGACAAGAACACTGGAAAATTATACTCATAAATGTATTTAAAACGTTACTCAAATTTGTGGCAATCGAATCTGTCTACAGGAGTCGTCAAAGCTGTCAAAAAGTGTAACAGAAAACAGAGTCCACGTACCATACTCGTTTGACACCTTATTGACCCATCCTACTGTTCCATCAGATAGCTATACATAGTGGAATAAGACGTAGTGTAGTACAGCTAGTAATATGTACTTACCTGTACTGTAGTGCGTGTCGGTTTACCTCGGAGTAACTTGATATTTTATATGTTTCGCATGTGACTACGAGACGCAGAGAAAAGAGGCGCTCTGCTCTGCTCACTAACCATTGCGAAGCTGAATATATTTTCAATATATGTATATCTATGTTTCTTATCTCCGGAACTAAAAATCCATTTCATATAATTCTTTTACATTTTAACAGGATTCAAATAGAAAGGGTTTTTAATTCGACTATTCATTTTGTGTACCTATTACACGACATCTTTGCCATCTGAACTTTATAAAAAAAAAGATTACTGGACAAAATCCGTCTACCTTCACCTCTAAGGTGGTACATTAAAGGTTAAAAATATAGCTTATTACAATGTTAGAATAAAAAACCCCAATAGTTTCGGTCCCGACGGGAGACCTTTTCACAATAAGTAAGTCGTCCAACTGCGACGTTACCAGACGTCACACGGAATTAAACAAATATTATTACAATGTAACATGACGTCATTAAGTTTCTTAAATATATACTTTTTTTTTAATTTAAATGTACAGCTACAGTATTCCTGTACCATATTTCTTTCCATGATTGACGTATAAGGTGACTGAGATCGGACTGTTGTTATCTATCAGTCAGTATATATACACCGTGGGGTCCGTTACACCAAAATAAACTATTCGGATTCCTACCATTTACCTCCTAACAATTTTCGTGACTTGTGTGGACTTCTCTTCAGTTAATACGGCACGAGTTACGAATTTTTATTTCAGTTTAGCAAAAGCTCAACTAGGTCATGTGTATTACGTATTCAGGAAGTGTAAACACCCCCCCCCCCCGCCCGTCTTATGTTTAAAATTGTAAAGGACTCACGAAATTCTCTAAAAAATATCATTATGATATGATCATTCCCTGGCTAAGAAGGACTATTATTATTTGTTTTCCAAAAATGTATTACCCGTCATCAGTCCATTGTTCTATCCTTAATCTGTTTGCCATCATGTTTGCGGTCGCCGTTCGAGTCCGGGTCGGTCAATATTATACCGATCGACTTAGCTTTGTCTTTCGGCTGAGTGTTACCGGTTTTGGGGCGCTTAAAATGGTGCTTTTGATTTCTTTTGTCATTAATCAAACTTTTCAAAATTCTTTGATGTTTTTCATTTATTTATCTATCCAGTAGTTTCATACTTACTAAGTTAAAACTTTACGTACAATCCAAAGCCAGAATTATCGACACAGCTGCTAATCTCTAAGAAGACATTTACACTATGGGAATAAACTATGTTAAAAATATCGCGGATAAAGTAAAAAAAAAAAAAAAACAAAAATAAATAAATACTATCTAATACGATTATAACCATACTATCTGTCTAAGTAGTTTTATAGAATACGCTTCACTAACTTTGTCTCGCAGTTCTGATCACATAATAATTACTTTCTCAATCAATCGGGCACTGTACTTTTTTCTGGGTTCAGTCTGGTCCAGATTCAGGTACCGTTAAGACGACAAACAAACTAACTCACACATTTCTAATATTGATTCGTATTAGAATAATCCAAACATTTAAGGTCTAAACAAATCTATTGCCTCTTACTGTATCATGAATCATGATGTGTCATTGTTTTTTATTCTTAGTCCAAAGATTTGACTAACGATGAATAACCGTATTGTATACATTAACAAAATATAAGTAGGTATTGCTATTTAGTATTTATTAGTTATTTATATTGTTAGTATGCCAATCCAAAAATAATAATTTCGAGACTTAATTGAGAATAGAAGTTAGTGAATATATTATATATAATTTCTGTTAAAACACAGCATACTATCTATGGATACAAATCAAATAGCTTAATGTAAACTCTTGCAATTCTGATGTCCTAGTCTGTACACTAAGGTCGCTGTAGCAAAATTTCTCGTCATTTTCAAAACAGTCTTCGTAAATCTTTTAGTAGGTTCGTGTTGAAAGAAACTCCTTTGCAATTCTGGTGCCCTAGTCATCAACTGATTATAATACTTTCGCTATAGCAGAATCTACTTATTTGATGGCTACAAGAGCTTTTAAAGCTTTTTTTTTTGCTAAGTTCAGATTAAAATCCACATCATTTGAAGCATTTGTGGAAAATTGCCACCACCATCACACACTACCACCAACATCACATTTCTGGCTCTGCAGTAATATTCCTTGGTAGCTTTATAAAGCGCAGTTTTACCGTCCTCTTACAAGGCCAATATGATGTGGAGTGCATGTACGGAGTGTTTTGGTTGTGTGTGTTCAAACCGACTTGTTTGTTGTTCAAACCCACTGCTGTTGTTTAAATGGTGGTGAACAGTGTTATTTATTGTGATGCTTAATAGCTTCATTAGAAGGTGATTAACAGCATCTGCTAATACACATACATATTTGATAGACATATAAATATTTTTGAGATATTGTTTTGGTTTCTGGGTTTGAGGATAAAAGTGGTTTTATCATGTGTCTGGTTCCTTTTTGGGTAAATTTGGTAACCGTGTGAGCCTCGGATGAGTAAAATAGTGCTACCCCATTTCTTTACGATGCCTTTAAAGGCGACTAAAAAACTAGACTTTTATCTATCCGAGAGTTTATACCTATGTACAGTCAATGCCCGGGTATTCCCCTATTACGTAGGTGTAGGACTCTTAATACACCCCTGTCTACCCCATAGCGGATATAACGTGGATGTATGTATGTAAATTTGAAGTAGGTGATGGTTAATCCTCCTCCTCCTCCTGGGAAATAGAGAATAATTCTTTTTGGAAATGAATACCTTCAGTCACCACGGATCGTCATTAACACAACACGATTAGACCGTACTACTGATGAATTGTTTTTTTTTTTTTGTGAAGAGCTGGCAGATATCCTTTCAAAATCAAAGATCAAAATCATATATTTTAATTAAATTAATCATAGATATTACAGAATTGTCAAGAGAAGAAGTCAGTCAGACTAAGTCAGTCGTGACGCTAGTTGCCTGTTCCATACGTAGATCCTATGGAGAGGAACCTCCGGGAATACTCTTTTTCAAAATTTCTCACAATTTTCTTTTTACAGTTTATATGTACAAAATAAATACTAATACATAATTCTAAAATATAAAAAATATAATAATTACTAATAGTATAGTACTATAGTATATGTTAAGTAATAGCAGTCCAGAGATGACCTGACGCGATCAACGGCACTCGTTCACGATCATGATTCACGCGCCAGCCATCGTCCACCTCAACCATATCAAAGGGAGCCGAAGGACCCGACATGCACCATTGGCAATTACTTGTAGGCGAGCATGTCATAGTCAGAACCCAGTAAACAACCCTCTAGTGATGTACCTGTTACTAAAAGTGTTTAAGGCAGTGCTGGACATTTTATAGGCACAGCCTTCATCTGACCTGTAATCTACTCAAACATTTATGCGAAAACATCAAAAAGTGTGTAAAGTACTTGAATAATTCTCTTTATTTTTACATACCAAGTGCGAACACAACAAAAACATCTCAATTTTTAAGCTTTTTATTTCCGGAGGGGAGGTGCTTCCTTAAAGGCTTCTATGTTGGTGTACATTACCATTTTGTTTATAACTTATCTACCCCACCTTGTCTACTCTGCGGAAAGGGTTGGGAAACCAGAAAAATGTCCGCCCTTTGTTTTTTGGTAAACATCGCGGTAAGTTTATAAATATAGTAAAAAGTTTCCACAATTGTTTTTTTTTTTTTTTTTGGTTAAAACATTTGTTAGTATGCCTTTTTACTTTATTATTATTTTTCAAAATTAACTTATTTATAAACGAGTACTTGCTATTCACAGCCCTCAAATGGAAATATTTTTATTGCTATGTGTACAGCATGTAAATATGCAATAAAAATAGCTGCAGTATTGACACTAGTATAAATAGTTTTTTTTTTATGAATACGTTATGACTGTACAGATGGCGTAGCGGTTGAAGTGGTCACCTCGCCACCACGCTGTCGCGCTGAGTGTTGTGAGTTCGATCCCCGCACGGGACAACACTTTGTGTCCGAAAAAAATCTTATACCTAACTTACACCAGTACCAATAGAAAGAGACATAGCCTGAAATATACGTAACGTCAGTAAAGAATTATTAACATAAATATTTCACGACAATTAATGGCAGGACATGTCACTAAATCATAACAGACTACAGCAATCCCGTTCCATTGAAGTAAGCGGTGGTTTCTCGATTGAAAGCTAATGTTGGCCATTAATCCAAGTAAAAATATATTACAGAAAACACTCAAACCAAAAGCTACGAGTCCTTTTCGACATCAAGAAAAAGTGCAATTCAAGCACATAATTTTTACAAACTGTCATCCGATCCACGAGAATAAACCACTCGCCCGTGAATATACAATAATTGCAGGGAGTGCAGCAACTAAACGCATTCCGCAATGGCGTCATGTTGTTGGCGCCATGGATTAGTTTTGTTTATTTATTAGCTGGCTTATCTACTTTCTTAAACCTAAATAATTTTAACTGCCGAGTTGTAGTATTTTATTGTGGCTAACAAGTTCACTTCTTTGATGAACTCATCACCCTGCACCACGTTATTTTTAGGTGATGATTACTATTATTAGGCACCACGTGCGTTTTCGTTGCTTACGTTCACTCGTTAAGGTACCTTATTATTTTTCACGTCAATCCTTACAGGATGTTTTTTGTGCCAGAATCTTAATTTTTATCCCGTTAGTGCCACAATCTCTTTCCTATCTACACTAAGTCGTATCTGTTGGAACTTAAAGGTTAGGAACTATTTCATTAGGAACCTATCATTAGCGGACCCTTTCGTTACATTTGATAATTCACTGTGTGTTTGTAATCGTTCGCATAGCCCTACATACAGTTAGAATTACATTGTTTTTTAGTTCATTCTTATTAATTTCATCAAAAAGTCTCTAAAGTAAATCCTCTAGCTACTATATCTTTATTATCTGCAAATAATAAGAGTCATAGGCTAATCGCAATAAACTTTTAAAACATCCTACATTTTCAAATTTAAAGAGGGCTAAGGCTAATGCCATAGAATTAATACGAGAGAGACACGTGTGACAACTTGACCATACTATTTCACTTACAATTCCACATTACATCCATTCCATTTACTTACAATAAACTTTTTATTCTGCTCCTCAAAGGAAAGTGTAACTCAAGAACTTTTAAACGACACCCGATACAGGCACATACAACATCCATTGAGCCGCAAATATACAATAATTGCACTCAAGTACTCACTAAACGCATTCAAATTGCAACATGGCCTATTGTTATTGGCGCCAAAATTTTGCGTCATCCTTTCGCTTGTCTGGACAGTGAAAGATTTTTTACTTCTTTTCTGCAACATTAAATTTGCAAAATGTAAATCTTCTTTTCGTTTTCTTTTATTTTCACTTTTATTTTTTTCCCTAGGCCGTGCGAAGATTGAGTACAAAAGAATTAGATAGTTTCACGATATGCCTACCGAAATATTTGTCTTTGGTAATTTTTTATGTTTTTTAAATTCTTCAATCATCAAAGGTTTTAGTCTTAAACGTACTTAAAGAAACTTAGTAGGTACATAATATATTTAAAATGAAAATAATTTTAATCCACGGTGATTAAAGTAAACGAGATTAAAAAAGAAATTAATGTCTACAAATACAAGTATTTCAGATATACCTAATACAAACCAAAGGCATTAGAGTTGAAAACATATTAAAGAAAATAATAATGAAATAATTCCCATAATGGTAATAACAATTTGTAAAACTAGTCACTTCATGAATATTCACTTAAAAATAATTGACCGCTCCAACCCTCCAATGTCATTACGGGAAAAGCGCATCGAAAAAACCTCACAGGGGTACAATGTGCCCCTATGATATAATAGTATTCACCATATTGGCTGAGTTAGAGCGATGAGAGAGTACATTCGGGTGTAATGTGATATTTTATTACTGGGCTTTGTTTAAACAATTGCGTAAGTGATTGTTAGTCCCGACGGGATCTGCACCTTTTGCAGGGTTATGTTCGAGGGAATCATCGCTGTTCTTTTTATGGACAGAAATTTGAATGGAGTAACGTCGAAGACTTTTTATTGGATCATTAAAAAGTTTGAATTTATATTTTATTAAAAAAATAATCTTATACTTACCGTAAATTTACATTCTTCATTTAAATTAGTTTTTGCTTCTACTACTAAAAAAGAATCGTTTTACTTTTGTTTCATCAATAAAAAAATAATAAAAAAGCATTAGCCTAAATCCTGTGGTTTCCTTTGAATTTTTACTCATCATCATCACATCATTCATTACCGCTAAATCTATTAAGTACCTAAAAATCTTACTACTATTGTAAGTGAATGCGAAAGTTCTAACTAATAGATGTTTGTTAGTCAATTCCGCCAGAACAGCATAATAGATCTAGATAATATTTGGCATAGAGATAGATTATAATCTGGAATTGGCTATAGATAAAGCATTAACCCCGATTTCATCCCGGAAAATGTACGGATAATATGTACTTAACCTAAAGATTGTACTTGTGCCTCAAAGCAAGACGTGAAAGCCAATAAATTAAAAAAAGAAAATACTTTTTATCATTTATATTCAATGTTTGAATTTGGAATACAGTTATTAACTGCAAAGAGAAAACCTAATTGCTTGTTTCTCTACTTCATACTATCGTTTCGTATCTATCCAGTATCGAGCGAGTGGCGGCATACGTTCGTTCGGTGCGGGGACGTACAGCGGGGGTACAGGGGGTGTCAGTATCGAGTTTCGACTACCTCCTACCAACCCATGCTCTCCTGGTTGTCCGTACCAGTTTAGATGAGTCGGATCAATATAGTTGGTGACGGTGGTTTTGCTTTCGATCTGTTAGTCAATTTAGACGGAAATATAAACTGATAAATGAATAAAATTTGTTTTAGTTACGTATTTCTTATATCTATGGGTATTTTAACATGACTAACTAAACTTTTTCTTTGTTTTTTATTTTTTAAATTAGTGAATTGTTATTTCGTAATGAAAATAAAATCAGCCAGTTATTATTACAGATAGTGGACAGCGAATAAAATTTCTATGGTGAAAAAAGCACACGGCCCGTTATAAAGAAAAGTCGTGGCTTTCTGATGGTCTTTCTCTACTCTACTCAGTCACTCCATTTCCAACAAAACACCAATTTTTTTACATATACATAAATTATACAGACATACATGCAGACGCTCCTAGGGTATTATTTATTATTATTATTATTTATTTATTCAGAAACAACAACACAGGTAGGCACGTAACAGGTAGACGGTGATGTACCTAAACCCACTATTTGTAACGTGTATTTGTTATTCCAACTATACCTAACAGTACATACATATATTTCATTAATGATAAATAAACAACTAAAAAACAGGCGGTTCCTTAATGTATCATTAATGATAAATAAAACAGGCGGTTCCTAAATGGTATTGTTCCCCTAGTTACTAAAATAAAAGAAGAATAACTTTGTAAATATTAGATATACTTACATAATTTGAATATACTCTTCTTTACTTCTAAACTGATTATACTTATTTATTTAAAAAAAATGATTTTAATTTCACAAAATTAAATTCAATTATATATGAAAATTAAAACCCGTGAATTTAACACGGGCTTTAATAAATTTATGTATTTAATTACCTACAGGTTAAGAAACAGTACAAAATATTTATTAAAAACAACTTCCCTTCGACAACAGTGGTAACTGGTATCTCGGCGTCATCTGAACAATATTTATCTCGAAACTGTCAATAACTTACCGATCATACAAAGTCACCGTAAAATTAACATGGTACACAGTAACTATTGTATTTAGAACACAGACAAATAACTTTTTCTTTTAAGCACATAATCTTCTTGTTTGCTCGTGCGAAAGAGTGCGGCGCCAAATGCGTAAGGTTTTTTTTTTTTGTCTACCAACATGGCGTTTTTTAAGGTATTCAAAGCTTGACGAAAATAAAGTGTATCTATTAATAATGTGCTAGATTCATTTCAAATAATTAATAATAAGCGAGTTGCTGTTAAAGACAAAAAAATATTCTAGTCTCGCTTGGTACTGTCCTTAACTGCTCCTTATTTGTTTCATGCAGACTAAATCTTTTCCAAATTTAATTGAATGCCTATTCGGTATCAGTTCCATTGCACAATTAATTAAAATGTAGCTCAGCAAATACAAGTACCTACCTAAGTTTGATACAATCGGCGACTATTTATAATAAAACATATAAACATTCGATTCTTTATATAAACTTTCATATATCAGCTCAAATTTACTTAAATTAGATCATCCAATTAAAAAAATGAACAAGTATTAATATTTTAAATAGAAACAACTGTAACTAAACTATAATAAAATAAATAAATAACTAAAATAATACTACGCAACACGAAGAACTTATAAAAACTTTTATAAATGGAACACAATTTTGCAACTTAAATTTATATTTTAATTTTATTTTTTAATCGGCCGACGGTAACTCGCTTTCCGCCTGATTTGCGCCGTGACGAGGTTTGACGTAATGCAAGGAGCTGGTAACACCGGCGACCACACAACCTCACGGTTATCGCATATTAACCAAAATCCAATTTTATGGAACCTTTTGTGAATAAACCATGTGTAATGCGGAAGAAATATAGTTATACTTTTTGCCCTCATATTTCGGTGGGCACATGGAAGACATGATTATTGGATAAAGTCAAACGCAGCTTACCAAACAAACACATAATTGCAGGTTTCTTTTTAATCTACTATTGGTGTATATACACTTACAACACCAGTAACAAAAGATGCACTATACACGTTCATTAAATTGTAGTAACTCGACTCACAAAGATAAATACTTCTTTAGGTCATGTTTCCTGCAGCTAACTCACAGAACTTCAAGTCAACAACTTGTATTAGTTAAAATTAAAATTTTACTTTTGTGCACTTTAGGACGACTGGTGCACTTTGATCCAAAGAATGTTCAGATGATATGTTTACCTACCGGTTTGATACCTCACAATGCATTATTCATGTAGTACAATTTATGTCTTTATACCTACCCATAGGTTCTATTTTGGAATTTCGGATAACTTTAGCTTAGGTATAGTAATTTTATCAAGTTTCTCCATTTTGATATTTGTAAAACAAATTAAGGAGTTACAGTATGGTAGGTACTGCCTCGACCTATTTTTGTATATTCAACATCAATTTAAAAATATTTGTTAGTCATTGATTGTATTTGTATGTATTTAATGTAGGTACAAAATATCGCTAACTAGGTAAGTACATTGAAGCAACTGTACTGTACATTAATCAAGTCAGTCAATAAAAATTACACATCAAAATAATTAAACAAATTCATTTCAAAAACAATCGTAGAGTTAAGAAGTCGACAGAAATGAAGAACGACCCGACGAAATATATTTATACGATATTTAGAATTATTTTTCAAAATGTACTCAAACATTACTCTAAGTAAAATATTACTTACAAATTCAAGTAAAAAGCTGTATCACTTTATATACAAAAAAAAACTTTTAAAACTTATCACTAAATCTACGATTTCGATGACAATAAAACTCCTTGTATACCTATTGTTCACTGTGCGTAAACGCATTTGACATCATGAAAGCGAGAACAAACTCATTGTCCATAGACTGAACTACTTAATATGTTCATTGTGCCATTGTTTAGCCATATCGTTTGTTGTGTACCATAGAGATATAGGCAAGCTTGCGAAAAATCGGTTTAAAAAGAGAATATTGAAAAGAGCTTGTCTTGCTTTTAGTAAATACGATTTATTTTTTCATAGGCAAGAAGGAATAAATTACGGCGTTTCTTTTATACAACTAGATCAGCAAATAAGCATACCTAACTGTCCGCCTGATAGAACGCCGGTTATCATTGCCTCATCAGCAGAAAAACTGTATACACACATACATGGCCCTAAGGGCCAGGCCTTCTTCGAATTTAGATTACTAGATTTGCTAATAACTAACTTTATTTCAGCATTTCTCTTTAAGACTAGTCTTTGGTTATGTCAAATCTACAAAAAAAAATCGAATTGTAGTCTTTTGTTTAAGTAATAATGTTTAATGAAACGATTCAAACACACCTATAAAAATAGAATTAAGTACTTAGGAAAACGAATTAAGCGCCAAACAGGGTAGATATATCTAGATATATCTAGATGAAGAACCCAATCGTGTGACAAAGTTGCATTTCGGTATGTGGGTGTGTGGAGGATCCGAGCCGGCAAGTATAAATAAGTAATCGAAAAAGAATTATAAGTAAAGCTTTACTTTCCCTCGCTATGTTATCTTAGGACGGAGATGAAAAAAAAAAAGCATTTACTGTCTGGCGCCAAATGCTTGGACGGCCGTGCCTAATCCGTATCAGCCGCCTCTTGCAGCCTTCCGTCGCTAAACTGTTATAAAAATAATAAGTACCTACTTACGATTTTAAAATCGATTATTAATTACGCCTAATATATCAATTAGTCTCTGCAGTCCACTGCTAGATATAGGACTATCTCAATGTGCTATAGCAGCACCAGGTCATCCGCCTTCCTTTCTTTCCTAGGAATTGTAATGGAATTCTTTTTATCTATATTTAGGTAAAACTGTTAATACTTAAGCCAAACAATTAGATTTTATTTCGTATAACGACAGAGGAACAGACGGGTCAACTGATAATATAACTCAAGAGGCGTAAGAGCGCTGCCCACCTTTGAGGGTGAGATTAGTTACAATTTAGTTAAGACCAAAATGATAAGTAAACTTTAAAAAAAATTGGTATCACTTATTACATTACACCTGCGTATAATCAAACTGAAGGATTTATTTTCGCGTACCGCATGTATTTTTAACATATGTATTTACATTCTCAAATGTATAATACCCCATCTGTGTGTATATATTTTGTCAAACCAAGAGTTGATTATTGATAAATACATTTTAACGTACTTATAAAATTAGGTTAAAAATCAACAATAATATTAATTGTCAATTAAAGAAATTATTAAGAAGTCTTCTCTGCCAATAAAATTGTAAATATAAGTTAAAAGCAAAGGGTAATTATTTTGTATTTTCTTACAGTACTTGTACTTATATATGTAACCGACTTCAGTATTTTATTTTCCATCCCTTATTTTAATCTTAGGAGAAAAAAAAAATTTGATCCACAATTAGTTTTCCAGAATCTGGGTGTCCTTTGTGTCCATTTTCTTTATGTTGGTAATGTCCTCCGCGACACAGGAAGAATTCTTAGTGTGGGATTTATCTTTTTTAAAAGAAAGAAAGAAAAAAGAGTCCTAACAGACAAAGATGCACAAGCTATCACTTCAAGTACAAGCAATAACACATAACTTAGAATACGTCTGATCACTGGTTATTTCAAAGCACTGAAACAAATAACGATTCTCTAGTCTACGTTATCAAGGGCGCGTTAATCAATTTTTAGTTAAAATAAACGTTATTTCACTGTTTACGAGACCTTTATAAATGCGCCACACCTAACAAAAGACACACAAAACCATCACCACACGTATCATTAAGCCCGTAATGAAGTGGGTAGGCAGCGTTTATTAATTAATTATGTGTTCGGTGTCTGATATCATTCTAATTAGTACGATACGATCCACGGCCCCTACTTAGGAGACCGACCTGTGAAATAGGTAGGTACCTACTTAAATATTTCTTATAGATGCGGCGGAGATGGACTTGAGATCCAGAGGTTTCGAGATCGTATCTCGATCAGTAGATAAGTACTATGCGTTGCGAATAAAGAGATGTCTGACTGTCCATTTGAGATTTTTACTATGAAAGTAAATAAAATAAAAATAGTATTTTTTTTTTGATGCGTGATATATTTTCGCAGATATTATGTGTTTTAAGATACCGTACGATGCCCACTGCTGTGACGTCACTTACCAATGGTCTCTAAGAGCGTGCACCTACTCCTGGATTGCGTATATGAACTTTTGTTCAAAAATGTTTTAAAATATTGATAAAACAAACTAGATACGATATTGTAATTACATATAGGCAATATTCGTTAGCAATGAACGCGTGAAACATTACAGTGAGAGCGGCGAGTGTTATAAAGTGACGTCACACGTGTATTTGAAAAAGTGAAAATTGTGATAATCATTATATCAATCAAATCGAAATCAAAATTTAATACCTACGCCTCTGTGTACCCCTTCAGAGATACAGATACAGGCGTGAGTGTATGTGGGTATTATTTTTATCTTTTTTTTTTTTCTTTACTTTATGTATAAACGTTCGCTATATTAAAGCGGATAAGTACGTCGTAAAAAAGACTAATCAAACCGTCATACCATTCATGCCATTATTGAGTTTAAGTGAGACTAAAGAAAATTACATTTGTATATAAGTACCTGGGTACCTATTAGCTGCACCGTGGTACCGCTACCGCGTGGTATGTCGATAAAAAGCACTCACCAAATTTAATCAAAATCGGTTAAGACTTTAGTACCTTAGTATAGGATGATAAAAGTGCTATAAGTACCAGCTGTCTTTATACTTATTCACTTACAACGTTTTCTGGGCTGTCATTGCCTGTTTATACCAAGGTACTTAGGTAAATCCTATTCCAATTATTGAACAAATGAAACCTTTTCGGTAAATTTAAAATACAGTAAATTAAAAATGTAAAATGCCTATCCACAGGATAAAAATAACTCAATAGAAATTGCCATACAGAAAAAAATAAAATAAAATATACCTACTTTACTGACGTTCTCCCTTCGAGATTCAAATTCAAATGGATTCTATCTGTAGGCGTTGCTCTAAGAGGCGTTATCTCCATCGACCAATCAACGTGTAAGGATCACCCCTCAAGGATAATAGATGAACGTGATTGGTCACTTTATTGACACTATACAATCATGTCCTTCGGATCCTTTAGTCAGATATCTCTTTCTGTTATATTTAATGCATAATAATTTATTCACACCCGCGATTGTTTTTTGTTATTGGTTTGCATTATTTCTTTACATAAGTATGTATGTAGGAATGTTAGAATATAAAATAAATAATTTATTTATTACATTCCTTTGAAGTTCATACACGAAGAAGACGAAATTCAGCTCCATCTAAATTTTAAACGGCTTTTTTTTTTTTATTTGTCATAAAAGACGTAATGGCCTGCAAAAAAAAATTAATAACGCGATTTCCATCAAAATAAATATACGAGTAAATAGGAAATTATGTTATATTTTTTAAGTATATCTGAACACTCATTCACTTGTTCAGGGACATCTAGTGCTGCAATATATATTTTGATTGTTGCTAGCGCCACCTATTGTTTGTTGTATTATGCACACTGTTTAAGCAAGAAAGTTCATGAGGTACTACTACTCAGCCCTAGATGGCTTATAACATAATATTTCTGATTAGGTTTTTTTATTTTAACTGTAAAAACTATCAATAATAATGTGTATACCGAAATTAAATTAAAAGAGTAAGGTCTTTAGTAATTTATTTAAAAAAACTTATCTAGCAACTTCTTAACAGTATTCTAGTTTCAAAGGTACAATTTTTTTTGTCATTGTAACATTAACTGACGCGTGTCTAGTACATGCGCAACTCAACCCACTTTCAAATGACGTGTTTGACGTTTATGTCATTTCACTTTTTACATACGTGTCAAGCAAACTTGCGCGTTCGGCTCTAGCAGCCCTTAATTTTAGGATTTAATTGTGAGTATAATTTCATTCTACCTTTTAGTATATCATATTTCGATCTAAAGAGGTTGTAAGTTACTTTTTTAATGACTTTAATATAACAGTCTTATACTTGAGTGGTAACTCCAATCGTCCTGTTTACAGTTTACTTTAATTTAACTAGCATATACTTACATTTTTTTCTGATAAGAACGGTCAATTTACTGTGAAATTCGCATAAATACCGCGAATAGAACTCATTACTTTATAAATTGCGCATTTCAATTGCCGATATCAATTCAAAAACAGGTTTGTTGTCACATTATTTTGCATACATCTGTGTCAACACCGTTCTCTGTTTTAGTTATTTTCTGTCGTATTCGAGAATATTTAGCATATTTACGCCGTTAATAGGATGTGAAATTATAATCACAAGTAGGATTATTTAGCGTCCTTCGAAAATTGCTTTTTAAAATCCAATTATCATTACAAGTGATTTGTTATTGGAAGATAACGATATTTCTTGACACGTATTCAGTGTGAGAAGTGGATAAAAATTTGTTCTGAATTAAGCTTTGGTCAGTTTATACGTAGCCGCGTCATTGAAGTTTGTTACCCCAGCTGTAAACATATTTGTTCTTTAAGCAGTGCTGTGTATTCAACTGTATTTTGGTGACGTGTTTTTATTTCCAACTAAATCTGTTAGATTTTGTACTAAAGAAAATTGTGTTTTTGATATTCAGGTAAACTTTATTTCATTAGAATTGTGTAAGGGAATTTATTCCACCTTAATTTTAAAATCTAATGTTAAGTTTCATGTTTCCCAGTTTTATCAAGTAGCTTTCTCAGCAAAAAATTCTTGATCTGTCAAAACACATGCTTACATCTGCTTAGTAAATAGTATAATTGATAGTGGATAATAATAATATCAAAAGAAAACCATTTTTAAGAGTCCCATATGTTAAAATAAAACAATATTTTTACTGTGTTGCAATAACAGAATCCTTTCTTTATAATAAATGCTTGCCTACGGAGGCTATGTAGCTTACAATAATGTATCTACCAGTATGTTGGATGAATAAATTTTAATAAATCACATGTGTATTTGTACTAGCTTAATTTTAATGTTTAACTGTCTTCAACAACGCAACTATTTCTTAACAAATCAACTGAATTTATTCAAATAAATACTTGCTGTTCTGTTGATAATGAATTTAAAAGTAAAGATACCTTATGTATTTAGAGCGGTTTTAAATAAATTATGTTCAATTAGCAAAAGAATGATTTGTTCTGTTGCCTAATGTACAATAACTTAGCCTTCATATTGAAGCCCCCTAATCAGTTGCTAATGATAATCACCAAATTAGATTTGATGTAAACTAGAGATAAAACTTGTTGAGAAGTGCAATTCTTTTAAATTAGGATGTTTGAATGTATGTTTGTTTATTAGTAAGAGTAAGAGAATTGTCTGCCAATTGTCTACCAATTATATATATATACAGTCGTGGTCAACTAATTAAGGACATTCAAGATAGTGGACAGCAATAACCGGCTATGTACATATAAATATAAAACCCTGTTGATTTCTCAGTAACTATTATTTGCATAATTTGATCCGATTATTATACTATAAATGGCTGTAAATAAAAGATTAAATAAATATAAAAAAGTGTTTAATATCAAAGGTTAACCATGTATTCAATTTAAGGTACAATTCTGTAGCTGGACATTTAATTAAGAACAGTAAAGTAAAATGAAAAATAGAGTTAAACAGAACTAATAATCTGCAGTATTTTAATTTCTTTAACAACTTCATTTTATTACGGGTAAAATCAGTACCCAGTAGCAAAACCATTGTTAGTAATTACCGCTTGACACCGATGTGGCATAGACATTATCAGTTTCTGACATATTTCAACAGGAATGTTTGCCCATGCCTCACAAAAAGCTTCATTAAGTTCATCTAAAGTTGTGGTACGATAAATGGCAACTTTTTTCTTAATTTCGTGCCAAAGGTGCTCGATTGGGTTGAGGTCGGGGCTATTTGCTGGCCAATCTAGCACTGATACCGACTGTCTGTTAAGAAACGACTTGACTGAACGGGCTGTATGTTTTGGGTCGTTATCATGCTGAAAAGTCCATATAATAGGAAGATGTTCCTCAGCATAGGGAAGCATAGTTTCTTCTAATATTGCCTTGTATTGATGTTGGTCTAAGTTACCCTGAACTTTCCTCACAGGTCCCACTCCACGTCCAGAAAATGATCCCCACATTTTAATGTTTCCTCCGCCATGTTTCACCTGCTTTTTTGTGAATCTTGGATTCATTTCCGCTTTTACAGGACGCCGTACGTATTGCCTTCCATCTGAAGAAATCAAATTAACCTTGGTCTCGTCAGAGAATAATACATGTTGCCATTGGTCGTAGGTCCAATGTCCATATTTACGTGCAAACGCCAAACGTGCATTTCTATGCTCTTTCTTTAACAACGGTACTTTGCGAGCCACTCTTCCGAACAACCCTGCTTCTACCAGACGTCGTCGAACTGTCCTCGCTGATACACTGACTCTTTCGTCTGCCCCAAACACTTCATGTTTAATTAAAATAGAGCCTAGAAACGGATCTTTCTTAGCTAACCTGGTTATCATTCTATCTTCTTGCGGAGTTGTTTTTCTCGATCTTTTTTTTCTGGGCACATTTAAAGTTGTGTTATTGCGCCTGAAATGTTGCACTGCATTGCATACCATAGTTTTTGAACAATTTAAATATCCTGCTATCCTTCGGTATGACCAACCACGCTCGACAAACTTCATGATAATTTTTCGTAGTGTTGCATCGCAACTTTTATTTTTGCCCATTGTTCTTCAAAATAACTCTCAAAACTTGAAATTACAAATCTAGATTGCCGCCAAAACTACCACAAAGAATAGGAGAAGAAAGAAAATAATAATTGAGATTCAGATTTTGAAACTAGAACGCAATATCTCAGTGTCCCTAATTAAATGGCCAGCCAGCATTCTTTGAACAAATAGCACTGTGATCATCTATCAGCTATACTGTAAAGAGGTTTAATGTTTAAGAAGTTGTTATTGTTTGTATAATTAGGCACATAAATGACTAATTATACTTACATGTAAAAGATGTGGAATATTGTTTAGACTCGTTGGAAAATAAAAAATAAATTCACAATTTGGATTAACTAGAGAGTGTCCCTAATTAGTTGGCCACGACTGTATATATATAGCAAAATGCAAAATTGCATGTTTATACAATTGATAGTATTGTGCATACTGATAAGGCCTATTGACACTGGTTAACTACTTTCTTCAAAAATGCAGTTATTTCCTTATTTGTTAAGATTCAAGTCTATTTTTTTAAACTCTGTTATAATATTTAAGCTTGGAATTACGATAAAGTTGTAAAATTAAAGTATGCTACAACTATCCAATCTAAATATTATTAATCATTAACTTGTCTGCATAAAAGTAGAATAACAAACAGGTTTTCTAGTTTTGTTCCAGAATGAATAACGAATAGCACATGCAAATAATTTCAGCATGATTTCATAGGATTGTACAATTTTATAATTATAAGTATACAAAAGAATTACTATTATTTCCTTTAATTAAACAAGCATATGATGTAACACTTGGCAATAAAATGCTTATTGTAGTTTATTGTTGATCATTTATTTGTTTTTATTTTAATTCCATCTATGCTTTTCCTTTTCAGGACAAATATATCTGCAAACATAAAAAATGGCGCCTAAACAGAGAATGCGTATCGCCAATGAGATTGCTAGCAAAAACATCACAATGAGAGGAAATGTACCTAAAACCACCAAGGTATGTTTTTAAAATATATAGTGTTACAATATGAGGTGAGGCGCTTAGTTCAGTTTAACCATGATCCCTGCTTCTCTCCTAAGGGTGGCATTTGTTTTGTAGTGTATATTATTGCTTACAAATACTCTATGAAACACAGAGTTTCAATCTGTCTGCTTTTTTAAAAATCTGACCAGTATTTTCAGAGATGATTCTGCTTAAACTAACAAATAACTCGTAAACATTATTACATTTGTATGTATTGCTTTACTCTATATGTGAAACTTTTAACTTTCCTGCAGTATGTTGCTGTTGTTTTTTTAAAATACAGCTCCCGCATTAATAGTATTCCTGTGTTGCGGAGGGCTTTATGAACATTTAAGCAATGGACACAGAACAACTAGACATTTTTGAATTGCACATATTTTATCACAAAATCAAAATTGTCACTTGATTTGAACATGGTTGTGATTGTTAGGATTGATATATATCATAAAGAAGTCCAGTTTGTTAGTTGCATTGAACTGTCTAATCTCACGAGCTACTAACCCGATTCGAATAGCCTATTGAGCTATAGGCTAAAACATAATGCTTCGACCCTTAGGAGAGGAGCATGATAGCATAAACGCAAGGCGAGATCTAACATATAAACACTTACTCTTGACTTAGATTTTAATTCAGATTTTATATGAAGGGCCTGTTGGTCTAGTGGTTAGTGAGTCTGCTGAACCCGAGGTCGTGGGTTCGATTCCCACACGGGTAAAAAAATTGTGTAATTCACAAATAGTTGGCCTGAGGCGTCTGGGTGTTATAGGTACATAAAACAATATTATAAAACTTAAATTCACCACGTTAGTGATAACCCGAGAGGTTTAATTGCTTTCGTGTGCAAAATAACTATAACTTGTACAACTTTGCTGCATTCTTTGAAAGTGAAAGTTAGACTTTCGTTACGGTTTCGCGTTCGCCTTTAAATTTAAATGCGCATTTGTTTTTAACATTTATCACCACGTGTGCTATTTCTACTACGTAGATAAATATTTTTTATCATAATTAATTACGTAGTCTGTTACGAAAACATATAGGTATGTATCTCTACTACAATAAGAAGTCCCCCGTCGTGACGTCGTGTTTGTTTTTCTGTACGCGAAAAACTCAATAAGTACCGAACGATTTTCATACGGTTTTCACCAATATGTGACCGTGCTTCACAAGGAGTTAGATGTATTATTATATACTAGCCGTTCTGACTGCTCCGGTCCTAAGAGTCGCTGCGTGAGCGTGAACTTGAGGTTTTATATTTTAATCTTACCACAATTAACCGGCTATCAAAAACAAAAATTATTTTTCAAATCAAAATCTAATCACTACTTAAGATTAGCGCTTTCAACCAAACAAGCTCTTTAGCTTTGTGATATTAATATATATTAAGATTTGGATGAACTGACTGAAATTTGACTATGATTAGGGGTCTAGGCCGGTTGTTAGTCATCAATATTTAGGGCTCTTATAGTAGGCCTTCTAATTTTTACCAGACTGCGCAAGAAGAATACCTTAAAGCTATTATTCCTTAAGAGATATGTTAATAAAATTGTCATTAATAAATACTAAAGCTATTGATTGAATGTTTGTGAAGATTTTTCCATTAACACAAATTAAAAATAAAACATTACGTTTCGGACAAAGGTTGCTTCGGAATTTGCAGTCATGACTTACTCTCTCCTTAATTTTAAGCACGGATGGCGCAGCGGTTTAAGTGGTCGCCTCGCCACTACGCTACCGCGCCGACTGTTGTGGGTTCGATCCCCACGCGGCGCAACATTTTATGTAAACCTTAAATTGTTGTTCAGAGTCTGGGTGTTCTTTGTGTCTGTTAATTGAGCGTTTGTCCCCCCCGATACAGAATTTAATCCTAGTCCGGGAGTGGCCCTTTCAAAGAGAAGAGGAATGTCCTTTTCGTTTAATTAGGGTGATGTTGGTATAGTTACGGTAAAGCTTAGCTACTTGTGACTCCTGAGTTGCGGGTGTCCATGGGCGGGCAGTCACTTACCATCATGTGACCCGTCTGCTCGTTTGACCCTATCCCATTAAAAAAGTAGTAATTCTCGAACAACATATAAAATTCACATCACAATTTCGTATTTTAAAAATCATCTATGAATTTATTTCAATTAATCAAAGGAATTTTTTTTCTTATTTTCTTTAAACGTATTAATCTCTGGAAATATCAGTCTGATTTAAATCATTCTTTCGTATTGAGGAATAATTTAGGCTATAAAACCTCACGCTGCGAACCATAGGAAAAGAGCAGTGAGTCCTGTACAGATAAAATTTACTTCCATGCTCTTCGCTTTTTTTTTTTGGCTAAAGTGCTGCCAGCATTGGAACAGTGTGTTTGAGAGAAAAATATATTATTAAGTGTTGCCAACAGTAGAACTAAACTTTTTAATATTTCTTTAAAACATGTTATGTAAACATTTCTATTAACTCTAAATTGTGCATACTGTTTTATTATATAATGTGCTTAAAACATTGATTAGCGATGCATTCCGTCTGTTCGTAGATATAGTTGGAGTTGTATACTTGGAAACTCATGTTTTAATTGTTCTTATTTTGAATATTACACCGAAAACACGTTAAATTATTGCGCTAAAAAGTGCAATCTGGATTCACGCTCTGAAGGTTTCGTACTAACAGTCATAGGGGTTTGTGTATTTAATTTACCTTTTTCGTCTTCATTGTTCCGATCAGGATGTTTGGAACACAAAAGCCTTTTCCAAAAACAATGAAAAAAAAAACTAATTTAAAAATAATATTTAAGAATCATTCTAAAGCATGTGTTGTGTATCACAAGTATGTGTAGATTAACTACATTTAATCATCGCAATATTCTACGCTCTTTTACAACTAGACGTTAAAAACCTTTTATTAATTTTACATATCATAAAAAATATGAAGAAAAAATGTTAAAAAATCAACAAATATGTTTTATTTTAATGGTAGAACTACATTGTATTTTATATAAATAAAGCTTATTATTCCATCTAACTTTGAATATACGATCAACTTAACAATACCGAGCCCATTCGTGCCTCAGCATGGCTTTACGCCGTACTCAGGCACGAATGGGCTGGCTCGACCGGTTCGATACCATGGCCTCACAGAAAACCGGTTGTGAAGCAATGCTTGCGTTGCATTTACCGGAAATTAGTGAGATTTCCAGAGACCCGACTCCCCTCCTCTCCCCTCATCATCCTCCTCTCATTTTCCCATTCCCGCATTCCCCCAACCCTCATCAGCCTCAAGGCGGGCAGTGCACTTACGACTCTTGGGTTGCTGGTGTCCATGGTCTGCGGTTGTTACTTACCATCAGGTCCGTCTGTTCGTCTTTCCCCATCACTCCTATATCCGCTAAGGGGCAGGCAGAGTCATCTCAAACGCCCACTTTCTGCTTACAATAATTTAGTCCCACTAACGTAACAATGGGCAAATGTATGTATATATACTGTCTGATAAATAACAATCCAATCCCTAAGTGCCATTTACGGGAAGAGAGTTGACCCTTTTCTGTCTAGTTTGTCCTAAACTTATACCTTTTACTTGTTACAGGAAAAGGATGACCAGTATCCAGTAGCTCCATGGTTGCTTGCTCTCTTCATCTTCGTAGTTTGTGGTTCAGCAATTTTCCAGATAATCCAGTCTATAAGACTGGCCTAGGTGTATCTTACAATCCCCACCCCGACTGAACCATTGTGGCTTGCACTGTTTCCATAACACTAATTTAAAATATATTAAGAATAAATCCGGTGGTTAGAACATGTCCTATCTGGTTATGGTAGCCTGGTATTAGATATTATATTTAAATAATAATACACAGATTTGTATAGTCAACATGTAAAATAATTGTATATTATATTTCAAGTTATGAAATATTTTATATTGGTCTATGATATCTTTTTCACTGAAACTTTGCTAGCCACTAAACCCTTAGTAAAAATTACAATTTTTTATAACAATGTCCAGAGTAGATGTTTTATGCAAAAGCTTCTACTCTGTTCAGAGACTGCGCTATCTCTCTATGTAGCTTTCGAAGTTGCATCGTTTTGTGTTTAGTAATTTAAGCGCAGATAAAAGAGCATATAATCTCATCGTTAAAAAAACACGATTGTACGTATATTCTTGTATATTATAAAAATATTGAATGTAATATTAAGGTGAAGAGGAAAATCGGGAAG
Source organism: Tyria jacobaeae (assembly GCA_947561695.1). Lineage (NCBI taxonomy): Eukaryota > Metazoa > Arthropoda > Insecta > Lepidoptera > Erebidae > Tyria > Tyria jacobaeae. Next base: position 4,819,202 of record OX387230.1, on the reverse strand, counting down.
CATTTAGAATATATTGTTGAAAATTCATTCCTATACATTTTATTTGAGACCAAGTGTTGAAAGACGCACAAGTATGCGACTTTGTCCATCAAATTCGCATGTTTTTGATTTTTATCGATTTTATTTGAATTATAAGTAATGTAAAATAAATAAATTTGTTTTATATTATCCGCGCCACACTAACGAAATTAATTGTCGGTACTATTTTTAATTTTAAATGTAATTTATTTGATTAAATACAGTATATTTGTCATATTAATTGTGTAATTTTATTTTTTCCAGTCAGAGTAGTATCTCTCATGTTTCTTTCTTTTGTTGGGTCTAGTGGTTAGTGATCCTGACACAAGCAAGAGGACGTGGGTTCAATTCCCGTCCAGGACATTTGTTGTTTTTCTTTACTATTATTCAGACGAACAGACGGGTCGAAAAGGTGTGTGATGAAGATGACTATTTGTACTGAGTCTGGATTTAATTTATTTACTAATCATGCATTTACAAATATTTATATTCATGTCTGAAGCAGCAGCTTAGATTTAGCAGTTTCCATGTTCAACCCGTATGTACATGTCAAAAACTACTGATCCAATTTGGATGGGGGTTTCGGTATAAAGGCTTGCGCACTTAATGGGATTACAACCCAAAATTCAAACATCTCAAATCTTCATATCCAGCGGTTGACCAAATTACTAAAGAAACCTGTTGATAAATCAATGAATGAGCTCTAACTGACTTAGAACTCTTTATATATTTTACCCGTCAGTAATAGTGAGGTCTATGTTAGTATATATGAGGTTTCTTTGTGACGCCCTGGAATCTAAACGGTTTGATACATTTCAAGGTGTAAGGAGTCTTGAATTTCGACTTGAATCATCTCAATGTCAGGAGTGCCATAGGGTGTAAGATTTTAGTGTCTCGTCCTCTTCAAACAGTACTTGTTATCTAATGCTTTAAGTTAATTTACCTCGTTGACATCAACGATGGAAAGTTTAGTACTCGTATAAAATATCAAAACAAGTCGAAAATATTTTAATAATTTGTATAATTTCGGAAAATTACAATTTTCATTATTTTCGTCTAGAGCACATTCGCATATTATAATACAGAGTTAAAACTATATAATACAAATTCTTTTTACAATTATGACATGTATGGTGGTAATAAAACCCTAGCCTAGGCAATTCACTTCTACCAGACACGTGTTTGAAAAATTCTCATAATATATGAATTAAGAACACTTTTTTGTCTAGATTTTAAGGGCCAAGACCACTGACTCCTATAATGCAAGTACGCACTTGTATCATAGAAGTCAGCGGCCAGGACTATAAACAGCCCGAATTATTTTCCATCTGGCAATAATTTTGCTCAAATGTCTACGGAAATGTAAAGTATTTTAGAAAACTACTTATTTCGGTAGACATGTGGCCTTTGCCGGGTTCATAGAGACTTGATTTCATGGTAGTTTTGCTGTTAGTAGCGAATTGACATTCTAGTTTAGTCTAATTGAGCACCCTTTATAGCACCAATTTTGTTTTAAGAATTAATTATGTTTTAAATAAATGTGATAGTTTTCTTAATATCATTAACAAACTATTTCCTTAACAACATTTTATTGTATTGTACATATACATAATTTATATTTTGTTTACCTAGAAGGTATTACAAATTGTGATGTGTATGAAGTTATAACTAATTATTATTGCCACTGGCGTTGAATTAAAAACAGTCACTACTCTTTCTATTAGGAAGTTTTTGATGATATTATGTAAAATATAGTATTGTAATTAAAAAAATATATAGTAGGTAATGAACAAAAAATCATAAGCGTGTTTAAGATAATTGACGGCTGGTGTATCTAATTATCTTTTAAACTTACTTCGCTAGATGGCGTTTTGCCAACTTATTTGAATCGCAAAATTTTCGCATGAGGTATAAAATAATTTTATCACAAAAATAGCCACACATTGGTACAATATTATGATAAAACAGATATTTATATAAAAATAATATAGTTAATAAAACAGGATGTCGATTCTTCGTTTACAAATTTCATATTTATCTTATCACCATAGAATAGAATGATACCTATAGAATGTAGTTAATCTGATTTGTACAATAATCTTACACAACTGACTTGTGTGCAATTTACGTGGATTAAATAATATGGTCAGATACTGATAATGTTAAAGTCATGTCATCTTTTTTTAAATGATTTGATACCAAAGCTATCAAACTTATTGCAGAATAATTTCAAGAATATATGTACGTGAGCTGTGAATAGGTTTGTCTCAACTATCTATCTACTTTGTTGCTACAGAAATATGGCTTATTAAGATTCATAGGCCAAAAACTGAGTTATTTCCAGATCTAAGAAATGTCTATATTTCTATTTATTTCGTTTGTTTATGTATCTAAAGAAATATTAACTTTATTACAGAACGCGTCTGTAATTAGATGCATTCGGAAGAAAATTGTTGCAATATAACATTTAAATTTATTAAAAAATCTATCACATGGAAATTTCAGACAAAGAGTTAAGAATTTTATATTATTTAGATGTTGGATAATAGTAGGTGCCCTTACAAGAGTACATTAAATAGTGCTTTACATAAAGTGGTATACTTCGTGCCAAATATAGGTACACCACATTTAAAATATAATTCTTAACTAATATTATTATAATTAATCTTTTTTTACAACACATTTATCACTCAAAGTTGTGTCAGAAAACTTTTATTATTGTGTACAGAGAGCATGTTTTAGGTTATATCATAATAATTATCTATATTTACTAAAAGGGACAATCGTATAAACTGGCTATTTGCTGAAACAATGCTGCCTGACGTAAAAATATAAGGCGGCCGTGCAAATATTACGAAGATATCGTAAGTACCTATGTATCTATGTACCTATACTTAATAAAAGTGCAGGTAAATTTACTAAAAAATGGTTCTTATTTATATAAAATTCTGGCACAACTAATATTGTTTATTATGAAAGTTATATGAGCATTCAACTTTTTTAAATAAAATACCATAAATTTACTGTCTTTTATGAAATAAAATATCTCTATGGATCCTTTTTTTTTATATGAATGTAAACAAATTATAACATTAAGAATAGTATAATAACAATATTAAGAGTCAATACCAGATAAAATATGTCACACCAACATTATCACTGATCACAATGCCGAACTTAACGCATTATCTCAACTAAAATATATTTCTTGCAGAACATTTATACACCGAAGCATTATTATATAAAAATCGACATCACATAAAAAGTGATTTCAAAGAAGCGGTACTGTAGGGTATATTTTTATTGGTATATCAAAAATATGACTACAAGACACTATTTTTGTGGCCGCCACTGTAACTATACTAAATTAAAAACTATTTTAAAGTATCATAGATGGCTTCGTTGGGATATGTACCATTCAATTGTATGCTGTTACTAAAACTTAACGAATTATCTTTACTCAAACATATTTCAGTTTTGTCGATATTATTATCGATTTCGATTGGAAATTCGTCAATATTGTTAGTTATTTCTAATCTAATTGCATGGATTTTAGTATCTGAAGTGTCCTTGTCGCGTTCCCACGAGTCTATTATTGAGACATCATTCCTACTTCCCATATCGTCAGCTTCGCTAGAGGTAATGCTTGAGTTATCTAAATCGAAGTCTGTTGTCTTTTCAATTACGACTACTTCTATGTGCCTGAATGGGTTTTCCTGATTTTCTATCATTTGCCTCGCTCTTTCATCATTTCTAATAATAACTTCTTTTTTAACGTTACATATCACTGGATCGTTTGCTAGTACGTCGATATTATTATCGTAACTTTCTTCATCACAAGGTTTATTACCATTAGGAGTGCAAATCTCTGCATAAATATTGTCGGAGCTAGAATCTGACTCAACTTTTTCCTCTTCTTCTGCATGAACAGCATCAGCTACTTGACCATAAGGTAAATCTTCGATAACTGGGAGTTTTCGTTTTTGAATAGATGAAATTGATCTACGAATTTTAACTTGCCTTAGGGGTTCTTCTTCTGATATATCTATAGTTGTGATATCTTCTTCTGTTTCAGATTTTGGAGTGGGAGCTCTAGGCTTATCAATTTTCTTCCTGAAGTTCAAAATCTTATCGCCATCTGCTGATCGTTCTGTTTTGGTTGGCATACTGTTACTGTTGCTACCTTCCTTTTTGTCGCTGGGTTTTTTAGGATGAAGTAAATTTGATGTGGATTTGCTTAAAACTCTCTTTGTTTTTACATGAAATTCTGAGCAAAGTTTCTCTGTTATAAATGAATGTTGTTTATAGTTTATTTCAAAATCACTGTCATTGTATAGAGATCCGACGCCAAACATATTGATGTCTTCACAGCTTTGTATTTGGTTGTATGACTCTGACTTGACCATTGCTTTTTCAGGTATTAAGTCGGGTTGTATCCTTTGCCTTCGTTCAAGATTCGTTGATGACTTTGTAGCTGATGATTTCTTGAGCATATTTTCATCTAAACTCTTTAGTTTTCTACCAGAGCTCGTGTCACTTTCCATAGAACCGCAGTAGTTGATTTGGTCGACACTCAGGTTTTTACGACCTTGTTTCATATTAATACAACTTTCATCTTCTGCATAGGAGCTATCTGGCAACATGCCTGTCTGGACTGATACAGATTTTGTTAAAACAGGTTTTTTATGACTTGAACTACATTGACTGGTCCCCATCTCTGAAGAAGACGTTGTTAGGCTCTTGTAAGAATGACAGTTTTCGGTTGTCCCATCGGTCTTCCTGGCTCCACCAAATCTATCTTCAATTAATTTGGCCATATCCTGGTACCTTTCTATAGAGCTATGCTTCTCTGCCTGAGGATCGAAAGGATCTTTGAAATCTCGTAGCTTTTCACTATTCTCAATAGCTGTTATTTTTTCTTCTGTTAATTTTTCAGTACTCTTTAAAAGTTTTAAATTTTTAAACCATTTGCTTTTTTTATGTCCGGAATCTTCTCTGAACACGAGCATTTTATCGTTTGAAAACTGTTCCTGTTCATGTTTTTCCTCTGGTTTGTCTTCTTTACTTTCATCGTCACTGTATACATCGTAGTTCATGTGCTCGAGTTCATTCTTACTTAAAAATATTATGGACCCTTCCGTCTCGTCAGGTATATCTCGTAGTACTTTTTCACTCTTACCGAATAATCTTGACGTGTCAATTTTCAGACCCTGTAAAGTGAATTTCCGTTCTTTTTCAAATTTAACCGGTTCGTGGTCTTCTTTCATTAGATCATCTGCAGTTTTTGCTTTACCGATTACAGAGGGATTGGCGTAGGAGATTTGCCTGATCCAGTTGTCAACATTAAGTTGACAGAAAGTTAGAGCTTTTTGGAGGCGTGCGCTCAGGAACATTCGTTTTTCACTTTCGAAACCAAGCTGCGTTCGACGTATTTTAATGCCGCTATTTAGTGGGAGGAGCTGAAGCATCTCCTTGGTGTGGTACCGAGGATCAACCTGCTTGCTCGGGCTTGAAGGCATAGAACCATACTCCGGTAGTGTACACATCACGAGAACGGGTTCAGTCACTGCTGCCCGTAGTAGAAGGTCATCTGTAAAGATAAGTTAACATTTATATGCGGAACGATCCAAACAAGAATACTGCTGAGAATAGGTATCTTATAATATAGCAATGAGAAATTGTATAGCATTCATAGCAACAATGCTGTAATTATTCTCTTAAGGCTTAATATGATAAAGAATTTGAACTGACCTCCGACATCATGTGCCATTTCAATGGGCACAGTCCCGGCGAGTAGTCTCACGCGCGTTGGCAACCGCCATATGCTAAGCAGATGTGGCAGTCGATGAGCGCGTGCAGCGACCTCTGGGGGCGGCGGCGTGGCTCCACGAGCTTCGCTGGCAGGCTCCCACTCCGCTGGCGACAGCTCCTCTGGGCATACCTCGTATAGTTCTCCTTTTGTGTTGATAGGCACGAAGAGCTCCTGCAATGACATAAGCTCCTAGTACATTAAACCACATTTTTTTTTAGTATTCTTTGTACAATTTTCAAGATTTTACATTGTATCATGAGAAGCTTCATTTCTTCAAATATTATTCGGTCGATAAGAGTAAGTAAACGTTGAAATGTGATGAATTCCATAGTTTTTTTGCAACTTGACCAATTATTATAATGGTAACACTAAATTATCTTTAAGCTCATAGTACCATGCAAATGAGGCTATATTTTCGAGTTAATTAGAGAACTACTTGAATGGTTGAATGAACTTGACTATAATAATATCTATATAATAAATCTGTACCAACAAGGCGCTACGTTAGAGACTAGAGCCGACAAAGACGTCATTTTTAAATAGATTCAACGCTTTCATGACATTCACAAAGAAAGTGAATAGCGCGTCGTGAGGTGTCTTAACCATGGTACGTACTGTTGTCACTAAGGATCTACCATTAATATTCTACACCGTCTTATACTTGTTTATATGGGCCGAGAAGGAAGCGACACGATGTCGCTACGTTTATGTTTATTCAACGCCATCTACGAGGATATTTCTTATAATCACAAATTTGCATACCTAAGTAATACAGTTTATAGACCTATAAATACTTGGTAAATATCACAATGTAGCTAATAGCTAATAATGAATTAATATTCTTCTGTACTGAGTTATTTATCTACGTGCGGAAGTTATAAAATAAAACTATTCACCTTGTATTTTAATCATATGCTGGCAACTTACAACGGGCACCTATACAAAACCAACACGAATAACAATTGAAGGTTATTTGAGTCTAGCAACATCGGTCGCTGTAAAAGGCTCACCATTAAGGTCTTTATTCTTCACCATTCCTTTTAATGTATTCTCTGTCACGCAAAACTATATTGTTTATGCTTCACCACATACCAAGGCGGCTAGTCTCAGGAATATGTTGAGTTGCATAGGTGTCTCTTTTTTTCTTGTTCTTTTTCATTTCGAGTTTTAGATAGGTATTAAGTGCTTTAATCAAAAAAATATGTGTGTGATTTCTATTGTGGTTTGTTTAATAATAGCGTAGCTGTAAGCGTTAGCAAATAAGATGGGCTGAGGTAAAATTTAGGGTAGCTTTGTCAGAGACAGCAATAGAGGGCAAAGGTGACATATGACATTTTGCAATAGGCGAACCTGTGTGCCATAAGTACCGTGCCATTGCTGTTTTTGTATGCGTCCGTCGAAGCATTAAAATTCTTTTCCATTATGAGTTAAGCCTTAGTATTAACAATACGTGAAGAATACCTTAATATTAATAGTACGTGAAGAATGTTGTGAATGAAAAGAGTGGAAGTTTGTTACTTTTTTGACTTAACTGTTTGATATTTATACAAATTATAGAAGCTTGGGATGTGATAACAAAACAAATTTTAACTCTTCAAAGTAATTTATTCTGAATGCTTAAGCGTTTTTTTATAATTGTCTTGTTTATAGAGTTATTTTTAAATTGGTTTCAGAACTAAATAAATGTGATGGCACTCCCACTTATTTTGTATAACTGCGTAGCGCCATCTTTCGTGCGATAGTAAAATCTTGTCTACTTTTTCTTATTTATGGAAATTTTAACATGAAGAACTATGATTATCTATCTACAAGAGTGGATATATTTAAAATTGGGTTATATTTATAATTGTCATGAAAATATTTTGGTTCATTCTACTTACTACTAGAGGGCGGCACTAGTATAATTTGTTGGTTTTTAAGTTGTGTGTTATGAATTCCCAAGCTATTAAAATAAAAAAATAAAAACTAATTACACAGCTGGGTTCTATCATAATGTTCTCGAACCTATACTTTCGCGTTGCATCAAAAAACAACACGTGATGACTAAATGTAGTATGGCATCAGATTATAGTAATACACTAACCGGTTTAAGAGCAACCTAAATAAAAAGTAGGCTTCAGAAACAATGGTGCAATTTTACGACTATCTAGATTTTAATACAGGTTATTACTTCATTAATCTTAGGCTTAACCTGAGGTGCGTGGGCCATTGTATTTAAAAAAAAAGTCTATGCTTAGCAGATGAATGCTGTCTTTTTTTCGGTCCCGTCAGGTTCCGTCACACTTTGCTGTTATTTTTTTTGAACCCTCTTAATGCTGATTATATATTAATGAAATAATCTCTAATATTTTTTAATGATGTATTCATGTGGTTTAACAATAAACACTATACCTATATATACTTCATATTTTTCTATGTAAAGAAAATTCTACAGCGTGTCCAAGAAAATAGAACGCTGAAAATACACATCTCTAGAAAGAAAACCCGTCTAAACGTTATGAACGTTTCAATTTCTAGTCTTTATGGCCTTTATTTCTTATAAATGTAGGAGGAATTTGTAAAGTTAAAGATTGTAATCTTACATATTATTTTGTTTTTATGCTATTGCGAAAATCCAACAAAATTACTTCAAAAAGTTTTTATTGTTTAAAACTAAAAATATTTTAATCATTTACTTTAAATATGAAATTAAATCGGTCATAACTATACATGTTTTTTTTTTTATTTTCTTTGACACCGTATCAAGAAATAAACAGAAGAAGCGCTTTTTAATTTACTATATTCAAAGTATTATCTCTTAGCTAGTAGTAGTAGCTCTTAATTATTGGCTCACATTATAGAAGGACTAAAATATATAATTAATAATTTTCAGAAGAATTAACGTGACCAAAATTAATTTAATTACGTTGTCATGGGAGAGCCAAACTTGAATGGGCCGGCTCGACTGTTGCGATAAACGCACCTCACTGAAAACCGGTTGTGAAGCCTCGCTTGCGTTGTATTTCCCAGAAATTAGTGAGTTTTCCGGTGGCCCAATTCCCCCACTCCTCATTCCCCGCTCTTCTTTCCCTGCAGAGATGTGGGATGTTGGATGAGGAGATCCTCATCAAACATCCCACATCTACCTTAAAGGCGGGCAGCGCACTTGCGGCTCTTGAGTTGTGTGTCCACGGACAGTGGTTGTTACTTACCATCAGGCGACTCATTTATTCGTCTGTGCCCCTATGTTATAAAAAGAAAAAGCCATGCCTTGGTACGATGGGCCGGCTCGAGGCCGAGTTATCATACGGCCTCACAGAAAACCTGTAGACAAACAATGCTCGCATTGTGTTGTCGGGTGGTAGCTCATTTTTGTTTTGATAATATTAAATTCTCGGCAAAAATTCCTTCACGAAGATTCTATTATATGCGATAGTTATTAGAAATAGGCAACCAGTTTATAAATAGACGAAAAATATAATTAACTACTTTGTCTTTACATATATAATACTAATCTGTTCTGTTCTCTGTTCTGTAATTGTGTAGTATTTAGTGACCCTGACTGCTGAGCCGGGGGTAGTGGGTTGGATCCCACACGGGACAAAAATTAGGGATCCACGAATTTTATTGCTTTCTCGAGTTTGTGTCCGTTGCTTGTTAATTTGTAAAGTCCTCTGCCACAGTGAAACCATTCTTGTCTTATAAAATAAATAAAAAATAATAACAATATGGAGATTGGTTGAGGCTTTCGCGGCCGATTGATGACCGCGAAAGCCTCACATTCATTCTTCTTCCATCTCCGATACTGGATGCAGACGCATCCAGTATCGGAGATGGAGGGACCTCTGAAGAAGCTCGCCACTCGTGCTAGCAAAACGTTAGGAAGCATTTCCAACGGACGACGGCCTTTAGACCAACGAGTCAATATGTAGATTCCAAAATACGCTATTCGTGTATGAACGCACTGCAAACAACCAACAGACAAACAGACATGTCCGAATGTAAATGTCTGCTGACATATCCGTCACTTGTTTTGTCATACCGATCGATATTTGTGATTAATCTAACTGGTTACCGTATGAGCAACGTAATGAAGCAGGTGGTACCTATGTATGCATTTAATACCAGTATGATATAAGAATACACAATGGAGTTCCACTAGTTACTTATATGTAATAATTACTTATTAATCTATATTAATAATATAAATGCGAAAGTAAGTCGCATCTGCCTGTCTGTTCCTTGTCACTAGTAAACGGCTAACCCGATTTAGATTAAATTTGGTATTAGATACTTCGAACCCTGTGAAGGACGTGGCTATTGTTTATCGACATACAACGCGGGCGATGCTGCGAGCGTAAGCATTTATAACGCTAAACTTTTAGTGATTATTTAATAATAATAAACTGATAAACTAATGAACTTAAATTTTCTAATGAGAGAAGGCAAGAGGCTACTTTCACATCAAATGATAGGATTTTAGCAGAAGACGGGGTTCACCTCATAGAGCTAAATATAGCCGTTTATTTTATGGTAAAAGTTAGCAGTGAAATTTCGATTTAATATTAGTCTACCATAATGACCTACATACTACCACTCTGCCTGATCGAAAGCAACAAGTGGAGTCTAAGAGTGGTGGTCACCATCTTCATTGCAAGTGTAGTCAATGCAGCATGCTGACCCACACTATGACGGCCTGGTGAGCTCGTATATTTTCGACTCTCAAACGGTGACTCCTCAGGCCAGCACGTGTTGTCTTGTAGAGAAAGGGAGAAGGTGGGACCAATTGGAAGAGCTCGTTAGAACACTCTCCGTGATGTAGGCTATAAAGGAATGCCATAGAAGCGACATCTCTTCGCAACTGCAGAGGTTCGACGGACTCGGTGATCTCAGGACTGTCAATAATGCGAACTGCGCGCCGCTGCAACCGATCGAGAGCGTCAAGCAAATGCTGCGCATAGCCGTCCCAAAGATGAGATCAGTACTCCACGCAGGAGAGAACCTGGGTCTTGTATAAAAGACACAGATGCTTGGGCGAGAAGGACCGTCTCACCTTGTTCAATGTACCGAGCTTCCGCGAGGCCGCTTAAGTGACGCTCTCGATATAATGAAGCGGAATGAGATCCCGGCAAATGTTATGGCTTACCCAGGATACTAAGCCTATCCTGCAGTGGTAGTCGAGTGGTCTGAAGAAAAGGAAGGGGTAGGAATGAAGACTTTTTATTACAAAACGAGCACGCCTGTGTTTTCTTGGCGCCGAACTCGACCAGATTCTTACACGTGATATTATGCGGTTACATGATCATATTACATATCGCACTTTTAGATGTGTCCCCTTCTCGTTACACTTCATAATAGAGTCCAATAGGATGAGCTGGTTAGCGGTCATGTTACATGTAACATGCGACCCCGCTTACTCTCGGTTTTGAAGGTAATTTAAATTATGCTTTGTTAAATGTCTAGTAAGATTTAACACGACAGTAGCATAAAGATCTACATGTGTACAGTCAGCCTAGATCCTCGAAGGGGTTAGCAGACGTCTAACATCAACAATCCATCCCTTTTTTTTACGCCTTATATCGAATGTTTAAAAAACGTTGTTAAAGTGTGCCTTAACCGTTTAAATGTGTTCCAACCTTAACAAGGGGAGTGCTAACTATGTTTTCTTATGTATGTGTACTCAATTTCTATAAGTGTGATGCTAGTTTTATGAGTATATGCCATAGCCTGTGTAAAATATCTTAAAATACGTTTAAGTAACATAAAACCGTGCTGTAATATAATTATTATACAAGTTTAAAACACGTTTAGTTACTAAAACATACGTAATTAAGTAATTTATGTCTGTTAGACAGACAGACAGACAGCGCTATTTACAACAGTAAAAATAGTGTGATAAAAAAAACAACAAATGCTCGTCTCTTTAGACGAGTAGTATAACTTTTTTAATATTCCCACGACACATTTTATAAAAATGCGAAGAAAAATGAGTTTAAAAAAAAAAGGCAGAAAACCTGTATTGGCTTTTAAAGACGGCTGACGTGAGAAGAAAAATGCCCAATGCCCGGTATAGTAAGTAATGTTAGCGGCCACTGCATTCAATTTAACATCATATTGACGGACGCATGTCACGGATACAAAGACGTCTGGTAATGAGGAGCACCTGTCTCATTTACCTTGCTTTTCATGAAAAACAAGCATTGTAAGTGATAATGAATGATAATTGTACACGACATGATTAATTTATGCGTTTATCTCCGAGATATAATCAACATTACTCAATTTTAATTACTTTTTAAGTCTGCATGGACGACTCGGTGATGTGAATGGGCTGCCTCCATAATTCGCAAACGTGATATTATTAACCAGTCTTCGAATATACAAGACCGAATATAGATAATGTTGAATGCCCCAATAACAGGATTTGTCATAACTTTTAATTCTATCAACAAAAGCTTAAAAACATTCCAATATTTTTAAATTTTTAAATAGTTTTACTTCAATATTGCTTTATTCATAATTAATTACAAAAATACCAGTATACCACCACTTGAGCATACGTAAAAAGTTGTTAAAAAGAAGCTATGTAATATACTAGATGTTATTTTCCTCCGATTCTAAAGTAGGAGTCAATTTTTGCGGCTCTGCGCTAAATCTCCTGCGATACTCAGGCCCTCTTTCATTTTTGGGACCGTTGCTGGTCAAATAACGCCACACAGGGCCGTACACAGTTTCTTTACTCAACCTGCGATGGGTTTTGTTGTTTAAAGAAGAGGACAGCCACGATATAAGAACATTTTTACCATATTCTTCAAGATCAAGAAGACCGCACTGGCTTATGATAGTTCCATCAACTCTTGTCACCATGAGGTGTGGCAAGGAGGATATACCATACATGAAAGTCAGCAAAGGTATTAATTTATCGTTAAATTTAAGTGTGAACCAATTTGCTTGTTGTTCATAAGAGTCTTTAAAATCGCCTTCAGTTTCATCCATCGGTATATAGATTACTTCCAAAGGTAAATTGACAAGTTTAGCGTTCTCATATGTTTCGTAAAACTTTGGTATCATGCCTTTGAAATCTATGCCCTTAGCTGTAAAGAAAGCTATGATAATATCAGAGTTGTTTACGAACCATTCGTAAGGAACTTCGACAAATTTTTTGTTGTAAACTTTTGCGTCTTGTAACCAGTTGTATGGTGAAATTATGACTTCTGTAGTCACTTTCATTTTATGTATGATGTCTTTGTAGTGGGAAGATTCAGGATCTTCAATATTATTATCGACTTTCGACATTTTGTGATAACGTTTGACTTGACTGACTTCCAGGGTTTCTTCAGTTAATTCAATAAAAAATATCCTGGAATCCACATATACTAAGCATATATTAATGATTCAATTCTCGTAAATATTTATTGAGATATGAATGTATTCAACATTGGTAATGAATTTGTCAACATTGTTTTTTTTTTTCATATTATAAATTAAGTAGGTTTTATTCTGATGTAGTTTTAAACAGATGTGTTGTTTTAGTGAAACTTGCAATATCTATAATATATATAAAAGTGTAGTTTTTTCTTTTGTGTTTTCTTTGTCTAGTAAGTATATGTTTTACGATAAATATTTAGTTATGTAGTAAATATATATTATGAACTACACATGTCCTATAGTTTATTTTATTTTAAGAGACAACTCTCACATTACGAATTATTCCTGTATCCCGGATGACTGGCCAAACATGCACACAAAGAACACCCAGATCGGGACACCTATCTGTGGATCACATAAATTTTAGTCACGTATGGGAATCTAATCCACGACCTATGGCTCAGCAGTCAGGATCACTAACCACTACGCCAACAGGCCAGTCAGTTTGCACGGGAATTTGTGTGGAAAATTAAATTCTGGCAATGTTCTAGAAGTTTAGTTTTTCTGTAAACTATCTGAAAAGTAACAAACAAGCAGTTGAGATATTGTAGGCGGTTTATTTACCACTAAATACTTGTAAGTTGCGAAACAGGCAGCCGGCCGATCTGATGGTAAGCGATTACCGGTATTTACAACATCAATAATGTAGTTCAGAAATATAAAAACTAATTATTCTTACCTACGACTAGGTTAATAGTACAACTTATTAAAGTAATGTAAAGAAATTTCAATTTAATTCCCTCGATCTAAGATTTACTTTGCAATAATCACGACAAAAGAGTAATAGTTTCCTTTTTAACGGGTGCCCAATGTGACACAGGTCTTGTGTATGTGTCTACCTTCCTTTTACAGTTCAAAGTTGAGCGACACAATGCCATTGGCTAGAAACCACATTAGAAATACTATAAAAAAATGGTATATAAGAGTTATTCCCTTGACATTGAGTCAGAAATCGCTTAAGCATTGTAAAATGTAACTGCATGAATAATTATGTAGAACAGTATTTGAACGTGCCAATTCTTTTGCGTACCTATAAATTACTAAAAGCACTTATTCCTACGTATTACAATTCCAATTTAATTGCATAAACGATCTAAGGTTGCAAATTTAAATTTGTAAATTTTGAACGATCGATGCATTCGGAATACAAAATAAACTATGGCAGTGCGAGTCGATGCGTTGTAATCGGACGTGACTTTAAAAACAGTGACGGAATACTAACGAATTAAAACAACTGTCTATTGTAATATAAACTTTAATGCTTATGTTTCAAGTTGGTAATCCTACAAACATTTGTAAATAGACCGCTGATGGTTATGTACTTAAACATCTTGTTTTAAATTTTGAACATTTTTAATACAAATGTAAAACTGTGTTGTCTTTTAATTACATACTTATATATTAGGCGTCCCGGCAATAGTCAGTGCATGGCAGGCCTTTTTGAACCATATTCTGTACTGTCATAACACTGGTAACCATTTTTTAATTCTTGCCATAAATATATTTATTTAGACGTGTATCAATGTCAATTATTATAGAGCCTTGTTGTTTTATAGTTGTTTGATTTTTATATATGCTCTATAGTATAGTATAGGACAAATGACAGTTCACCTGATGGTAAGAGAAAACCACCGTCCATAGACACCTGCAACTCAAGAGTCGTAAGTGCGCTGTCCGCCTTTGAGGGTGATGATGCCAAATATAAGTTAATCCCACTTACGTTAAGGGAGCAAGCTAATTCCCGTCATCCGAATCTGTTTGACTGTATACTATACATATAGGTATGCGGTTTATTAGATAACAGTTCAACCCCATAGTCTCCTGTTACAACACCCACGGGAAGATATGATCAATTAAACTCCACCGAGAACTACACGACTTAGCATAAAGTTAAAGACTGAAGATTAGACATATTACTAGTAAAATAATTCACTTAAAAACGTAGACAACAAAAATTTAAGACTTATTCGGTTTTCTCATGGATGCCATTGTCAGAACCTAACCAAACTCTCATCTAACTACCCTTGAAGTACATCCTTACCAATAAAGAAAGAATCATCGACATCGGTTGGCGTGATATTGAGTTATTCGTCCATTTGTCGCGCATATACTTAATAAAAATTTAAGACTTATATAGTTTTCTCATGAATGCCATTGTCAGTACTGGACCAAATTTACTGGATATGGATAAAAATGGGACTACACAAGCACTAGCTTTCGAATAAAGAAAAAATCATCAAAATCGATTCACCCAGTCGAAAGTTCTGAGGTAACAAACATAAAAAAAGAAATAAAAAAAAAATGAAGTCGAATTGAGAACCTACTAACTAATGGTGCATACACTTACGCTTGTATCCCCGAAGGGGTAGGCAGAAGCGTTATAAGCGCATTAACGCCCACATTTTGTGCAGTATAATTTAGTCCTATTTACGTAATAAGGGGCAAGAATGTTGTCGTCATCCGGGAACTTTTGAGAATAAGATGGGAAAATATGGAGTATATGGACAGGTAAAGGACGATAGAACGGGGAGGTAAAGGAATTTTGCTAATACAGATAGGTTTTGTGACAATTAGTAATAAGTTAAATGAAGTTCGAACGATAACCACACCGAAGCATGGATTCAGTTTCTAATATTTGAAAACTAGTACTAACAAAACCAAAGTCGTTATTTGCTGAGAAAAAGCGTGAGCCCTAACAAAAGCACGTTATTCTGTGTCAAAACTATGGGAAAACAGTAAATTATAGGTCTTCGGTGTTTCTTAAACAATTTACACCATCATTGAGGTCTGCAGCTTATGATAATGTAAAACGTAAGTATTTGATTTTCATTTAGGTCAATGAGGTTTATGTATTTTTTTAGATTGAACAAATGACAATAATAAATTAATATTTTATATTGAAATTAAATTTATTTAGCTATCGTGTTTTGCTCAACAGGTATGTTTTACCCTTTAAGAAGAATTTGTAAAATGTTAGAAGCAAGGGCTTAAAACAAATAAAAAATGTTCAGTATCTCGTATTTCCTCCCCGAGCCCTAATGACTGAACTGACTGATGAGAGTCACAATCTTCTGTTGTAATACCACTCTTCATGTATAGCTGTTTTAAGCTGGCCAAGTGCTGTCTCGATGTCTACCAGATACTACACTCACAGGCACAATTAACCGCCCACCTTGTATTTCTTTCAATTTTCAGTAGTCGGAAAATTTTGACCACATTTGATGGAAGTTATGTTAAAAGCAGCCATTAAGGATAAATAAAATCACAAAAGTCTTTAAACAAAACCGTTTAATAAAAAAAAATGTGCCAAAAATCGATTTTGCAAAAAAATTGCATGAAAATGTGATGACTTTAATTTTGAAAAAAATCGTCCGCTTTCTTTTTATTTAAATTTTATTAATGAATATTACTACCTCGGGCCCTGATGACTTTTTGTAGTCGGTTTGGCAATCCATCTACGAGGTCTTGAATATCCGACTGAGGGATATTATGCCACTTCTCTATCGCAGCCGTCTTGAGCTCTTGTAAGGTCGCAGGGGCTGATATTCTTGCTCGAATACGTCTTTTTAGGTTGTCCCAAATGTGCTCAATTGGGTTAAGATCGGAACTGCGTGACGGCCATGGCAAAACTTGAATCCCGACCTCATCGAGGTATTGAGTGACGGATCTTGCGGTTTGGCATCCAGCATTGTCGTGCATTAATTTAAAGTTTTCACCAATAAATGGTGCGAAAGGTATGACGTGGTCTTGTAAGACTTCCTCCACGTATCTTTGAGCAGTCACACTGCCTCTATCAAACACCACTAGATCGGTACGAGCCTCGTAAGAGATACCTCCCCAAACCATTATGGATCCTCCCTGATAACCCACGGTTTCGATTATTGCACATGGAGCAAACCGTTCATTTTGGCGCCTATAAACACGCTAACGTCCATCTGGACCCCTTAAGGCTATTCTGCTCTCATCTGAGAACAGTACGTTCTTCCATTGTTCCGTAGTCCAGTCAGCATATTCTAGTGCAAAGGCAAGTCTTGCTCTACGATGCTGTGCAAGCAGCTGTGGACCGCGAGCTGGACGAAAAGCTCTCAGATTCCTTTCAGCCAGTCTTCTTCTTATCGTACGTTCACTTACAGTGACATTTCTCACCTCAAACAGACGCAAAAGCGATTTCTTAGCACGTTACTGACAACAAAGCGGTCATCCAGAGCCGAGGTGCACCGATGTCGGCCTTGACCACGCCTTCTCGTGTATGAACCAGTCTCCCGAAAGCGTCTGATGGCAACCCGCACCGTAGTTCGGGGTACACCAAGCGTACGAGCGATGCGACGTTGGCTATACCCAGCGTCAGCTAAAGTCACTGCCCTAGCAGCACCAGTTGCATCCAGTGGCATTTTTTTCAGTCACAAACAATAATCGTACACTAAAAACTCAAATTAAACAATGTTCGTACACGATAGCAGACAAGAACAAGAAATGTAATCAATGTAACGTTACTGCAACAATGTCAAACAGAGACTAAATTCTAAAAACGCTTCGGCGATACAAGTTTAAGGGTCAAAATAAGGGTTTTTAAGTGTTTAGTTTTATCATTTATCATTTATCATTGCTAAAGTACCCACTTAACTAAAAACAAAACAGTAGATAAGCCACAGTTAACATAAACAAACAGGGTGACGAAAAATATAGGTGGGCGGTTAATTGTGCCTGTGAGTGTAGATCCTGGACGGCGAGTAAACATACCAGTTTTCCGATAACGCTGATGTCAATAGAGTATTCTATTGACATATTGACTCAATAGAGTATTCTATTGACATCGGAAAGGCTAAGATGAAATGAGCGGCCACAACACGCTGACTAAACCCTGAATCCAGCAACGCCACGACTCCCAAGTCGTGCTCCGTCAATCAGTTAGGATTCATATTTGTTAGGAAAAAAATATTTGCTACGATGTCACACACATTAGTTAACTACTTAATTAACAATTACTAATAACAAAAATAACAAACTTTTTGTAGAAACAATGTCATTAAACACACATTTAAAACAATCTCTACAATCATTTATTGGATGAAAATTCGAATATTTTAATTTTAATTTGGAATTATGGCACAGCACCTGTGTAGACTAAACTACTATTTATTAATATATATTTGCTTTTAGTCGATTAAAAAATAATACAAGACTGTCCTAGTCATGTTCGTTTTCTTAATAATAAAAGAATATGTTATAGCGACATCTATAGGTGGCTGTAGTAAACGTATGGACGTATGCTTAAGTTTATCAAGATTTTGAGGCCAAAATAGCCAAAGTACTGCTTTGCTGTTCATTAGATGAGAGAATGAGAATGAGATTTTTGTAAACCCACCATGAATGACTCGTGCGACGTGAGGTACAACACTTAGCGCTGGTTATTGTGAAGTTCTTCATGGAATTGTTGATGTGATGTGTAAGTTTTCATACAAACAAGTAAAATTGCTCCAAAGTATAATCTCGACTGCATTATTAACTTGTTTTTCTGCTGACATTTTATCGAAACCTTATAGGAAGGTGTTATCGAAACCATGTCACTACCACTTTTACAAAGACTCTACTGATACCTCCTCACATTTCGAAATCCAAACCGTTTAGACTCTAGTAGAGTGAGACAAAGATACATCATACATACATACATACATGCATCCTTTACAAAACGTAACCCTTTTTTTGAGCAGTAGGGTTAAAACAACCTAAATACTCCAATAATTTACACAATGATAACACGTGTCCGTCTCGCTTATACGTATATTTAGTATGCACATTGCGAATGCAAATATTTCCAGAGCAACAGTCGTTCTCAGTAACATACTACACATTACCTGTTTCCCATGGGAACCATAATTAATTTTATGGTGATAGATAGTTGTAAGAATTAAATTAAAGTTTAATCTTGAACTGCTCTTAATAAAAATAATTAATAATTTAGCAA